>JASFAX010000072.1:0-500000 GCA_030737875.1 Allium sativum
ACTAGTGTGACTCTATATCCATCCAGTATATTGGATACTTCAAATACACGTGGATCAGACGTATATTAAAATCTCTATATACCTGATAGTCCAAATCAATATAAAAATAATATTCAAATACGAATAATATAATTTAAATTTTCAAAACAAAATTTGTTTTCCTTTTTATTTTGAAAAATTAACAATCTTCAAAATCGTTCTAGGATACTACTGATCCTATCTCTAACGAGCCATTCTTATTGGATATTACTAACCCAATCTTTGATGAATTCTTTTGTTTGGTTCTAACGTGTCTTGTTCTCGAGCTCTATAAACCAAAGCTCTGATACCAAATATATGAACCCAGAACTTCCCTGGTCTCCGAAGAGAAGAGGAAGAACGGATTGCTTTGAGGACAAGACGAATCAGAGCACAAACAGAAGAACATTACATTGATTATTACAACAATTTACATCAGAATACAGGAATATACAGAGTATGTACAAATATTATACATCAGAAAAATATCAGTGATTTACAAGTTACAATGCAGCGGAAAATAATACAAAACACAACTGAAAGGAATATACGGATACAGAGCTTTCCGAATATCATTCTAGCCGTAAACCAGGATCCTGTGAATATAAATCTACAAAACAAAAACTACTAGCTCCCATGTGGAAATAGGGGCACCCAGAGTTTAGGTTAAAAACAATAAACTCCAGGTCAGTCATGTGACTGGTGTGAGAACTAAAACAATTATTTAAAACTTCACTTTAAATCAGATATATCAAGGGACCACATCGTATAACACGGAACGGGTTTCCTCCTAAGAATACCAGTGCATATAACAAAACAGCGCAATGCTTTTTGGAAAAAATGAAGCTATTATAAGACCCAGGTCCTATCACACAATGCAAGACGAGGGATATTGGTTTCCCTTATAATAGCCAAACATGCTTGGTATGTTAAAACAAATCGTTTGATACTATTATAAGTGCATAGTGTATAAAACAACTTTTAATGTAAATGTATCATTCCTAGAAGGCATGAGTACCATATATCATGTCGCCAATACTAGGCTCCACAATCAAAACCGCAAATGTCACGTATTGGAAGTCGGAATTCCATCTGTGAACCAAGGCAAGGGATCGTCCTTACCGCTGCAAGACTGTCTAGCCCGAGCCTTAGGATCAGAGCTTGAGTGACCCTTGGATCGTCAGGGCTGGTCCATACGAAGTGGATTAAAATTCCTGAACAATGCGTTTCCCCGGCCTATGGGGCACAAACTGGTCATATCCCGACCAAACTATCGGCCCCGGAACGACCAATATAACCGAGGTGCCTCGCTATCCATCATCCACATTAGTAAAACGTCAGGGCTTGCTAAACGTTGACACCACTTCTAGCTAGAAGGAAACACATTCCCTCCCCGATGTCCTCTCCCGATTCTGGATCACACCAGGGTGTGAGGCTCGCGAATTAACGCTACACAGAGCTACGCTATATTAAAGTTGTGCTTTGATCATCAACCACAAGACTCTGCTTTTCAACAGAAGCCTTGATCATTTGCATCTCAGCATGCCACATAGGCAATTCACGCTATGCAACCGATGTCTATCAATCACACAGAATGAAATCCAATGTCAGATACACATCCATTTACAAGTTCGTTCTGGGTCTAAACGAAACTGGAGGCACCTTATTCCTCATCCCGTATGTCCAATACAGGGGTGAGGCCCTCGCATATCCGGTTGATCTCCAAGTACGTATGGACAATCACCACTTATTACGTTGTCTTGGATGTAGAACCCAATCAAGACATCAGTAATCATCCAAACGATGTGAAGACCTCCGGTCTTCAACCACCGTCTGTACCCTCGACACATCATCGAATCAGTTATTCGAAATGGGATAAACCCGGTCTTTCTGAATAACTTGCGTATATAATAAAGAAGTGCTATAAAAACACAACATACGCCTCATCCCAATCCAGAATATTCTTTATTCAAATATTCGCATTCTTTGGGAAAGGTTCCCATTAATTTTATCAAAGACAAATTCTTTAAATTTATTCTTTAATCTTCCTTTGTATATCAATTCAAACCAAATTATGGTTTATCCAAACTAGTCGGGATTAAGGAACCTTACCGAAGTAATTATATGTTTTAATTTCCCAATCCCAACCTATTCATCCCATGAAGTAAACTTGGTAATACTTCATATCTAACACCACGGTGTTATCGGTAAATTCAACTACCATTTCACGTTCAAATCTAATTAAAGATTTAACTATCGCCTGGAGTAAAACTGGTGGTACTCCATTCTTGATCATTTCAATCTAATTAAAGATTCATTAAAAATCCACTTGGTTTTAATCTTCCCAAAAATCAATATTAATGATTGTTTAACTTCGGAAATCATATCCTGTCTTTAACTGGGTTAAAGAACCAATGTCATTTAAAACACGGTTCACTATAAACCCAAAATCACATTCCATTCCATCAGCCTTTAACCGTAAATTAGAAAGTGATCAATTACCTAAGTATAACCCCGAAGGCCGAAACCAACATCAGATCAATACCCAGGAAACCATTCAACTTAACTAATCTCCGGTTAGTTTCTGATTTTCTTAACCCCGTTGGGCCTATGAATAGTATTATTAAAGATACCATTCACGACAACCCAAAATCTCCTTCCATTGTTAATCGGGTTAAAGAACAAGTGTTATTTTAAAACACCGTTCACGATAAACCCAAAAACCAATTTCAATTCAATTCCAATTAAATATTAATTAATTGGTATACTTCATTAAATCTAAATAAAAAGATTTAATCTTTCCTCAACTGGGTTCAAGAACAGTGTGAATGAAGACACCATTCACGACAAACCCAAAATCACATTTGATATTAAATACGAGGCTCTGAATAGAAAATATATCGGCTTATATTCAATATCCAATTCTGGAATCAACAAATACCGTATTGGAATAACGATATATATATATATATATCTTCCAAATTCCTCCACAATATCCGTATAATCAAGGAATCCAATATCGAAATATTCCGAAGATAATTTCGATTCAAATCCATTCCAATTCATATATTGGAAATTCTGGTTATTTTTAAAACCATTTCAAATCTAATTTATTTATTTTAAACATAATTGGATTATAATTCTAGTTCAAAACTAGTTCATTTCGATAAAAATCTATTTTTATCTTTTTAAATATGTAATTTTTCATCCCAATTCTTTCCAAATCATTTCTTATGATTTTACACAAATTATAGATAATTTTAATAATTTTATCAAGGCTCGTACAGTCGATTTCCATAAACGGCCATCGAACTGCACTTACAGCGACCTTTTCCAAATTTGATTTGGACATAATTCCAAACCCAACTGTTAGATTTCTAGTTTCTTGTATTCGTTAGAAATCTCTTTTCGATACGAACCCAACGGTTCCAGTTTTAGGAGAATCCGACGGTCGGATCTCGCGTATTGTCCATTCGAAGTCAGTGGTCGAAATTCGCGAACTACCGTAGCGCGGCGCGTTCTATTCAGGCCGTTATATATATATATATATATATATCGTCTTTTTCCTTTCAAAACGTATTTTATAAATCGTTTTAAATTCGTTTTCAAAACGATTTCAACTTCATATTCAATTTCAAATCAAAATTGAATATTCCATATCATCGATATATAAATGATAGTATTTTCAAAACACTGTATTTTGAAATCAATTCCTTTTCGATATTCATTATAAAAATGAATAAAATCGATATAAATATCGTTCACGTCAAAATGGCGTTAATCTAAATAACATGGCTTTATATATTGAAATATATTCGTGTTCATCTCAAATCGGACATCAAAATCAGATTTTGATATTTTACTGAATATTATTTAAAAATATTCATTATTTAAAAATATTCGTTATTTTAAGATATTCATTCTTTCTGAACTGGAATCAGACACAATCAATTACCATATAATTTGATTTATATGGATTTCATACACCCATCTACACAACAACAATCAAACACTGTCAACCATCATCCAAAGTGCATTCTCCACTGCATAAGCATCAAATATAAATATTTAATGCTTACAACAGCCTGTCAATCAATCGATCGACATACAGCTAATTATTGGTACTAGTTTATGTCATATATCATCCCAATACTCGTGTGGGGTTTTCAAACAACAAACACAGATTTATTTATGCAGTTGGGAGATGTGTAAAATTTATCGTCCTAATCAATATCAGTCAAATGTGTGTACATAAACAAATCTTCCGATTTGTTTATGAATATTTATTTTTATTCATATACACGTTAAAAATTATATTTTTAACTATAATTTTTTTATTCCATTCCACATCACATAATCAATTTTCACAACATAACCAAACAAACAAGTCGTCCATGGTCTGCTGACAACGGGTGTCGGGTGCTGCTGAGCACCGTCTGCATCCTAGTATATATTTTAACTAGAGAATAAAATAAAAGTGAGGAGTTCTCACCTTTGGTTTCCACTTCATTAGTCTTTACCGTCGCTCAGATTCGCTGCTTCGATCCCAACGCAATCTGTTTCACACGATTTTTATTAAAAATCATTCTTTTAACAACGCTACTACAAATATAGATATCACATTTTTAGATCGGAGTTATTTAAATAAAAATCATATTTTTATATTCATACCATTCATATAAAAATAACTTCTTTTTGAATCCGTTCATACGATAAAAATCATGTCTTTATAATGTTATTCATATAAAGATCGTATTTTTATTTTGCTAATCATATAATAAAAATCATATTTTTACCTCATTACTTCATGTATAAAAATCGTATTTTTAATTCATACATATATTATAAAGGTCGCATTTTTATTTCGTTATCTTCATATATAATAAAGATCATATTTTTATAATACTCTCCATATGATAAAAACCATATTTTTATGGTGCTATGTATATTTTAATAAATCAAACCTTTATGGTGCTATGTATACATTAAAAATCAAACCTTTATGGTGCTATGTATACATTAAAAATCAAACCTTCATGGTGTTCAAATATAAATAAAAATCAAATCTTTATGTGTAAAAAATCGAACCTTTACATAATTAGAAATCATATCTCCGATATGCTAATATATATAGCTATCCTATTTTTAATTACATAAATAAGCAAAAATAAATATAAAAACTCACATTTTCCGGATAAAAATCGCATCTTGATTGGAGGAGGGCGGGCTGAGTTGATTGGAGGGTTGCTGGTGGTCGGAAGGGGAAGCAGCCGGTGGTGGGGTGTCCTTGGAGGTCGGAGGCAGCAGAATCGAGGTCCACGGCGGGCTAGGGTTTAGAGGGGGAGGTGGGGGGTCGAGGGTGGAGGTGATGGCGGTGGAAGGGGGCGGTGTCCGCTGGGAGGGTGGCGGCAGCTGTCTCCTCCCCCCCCCCCCCGTTGATCCCCCTTTTGTCTTTTTTTTATATATTCATTCTGCGAAGAGAAGAGAGAGAGAGTAGAGAGGGGTGAGGATATTAATTTTATATTATATTCAATTCCCTAATGTTGACTTTTCTTTCGAATCCCAAATCGAACCCAACGACTATCGTTCCTAACATAATATAACTATTCCGAACTCAACGGGATATGTCCCATAAGCCAATTCGACGGTTACGACCAGTTTCTGTCAAAATCAAAATATAAATCTATATATTGAATTTGAACGCACAGACCCCAAAAATTCTAGAAAAATTATTTCTAGTTTCGTATTGACGATACGGTCCTAAAAAAACTAATTTCATCAAATTTGGAGACCTTTTGGAAAAATGGCCATTTTCTGGTCGATCCAAATTGACTGAAATTGTTGAAACACGTTTAACTTCGCCATGCTCACATACTGACTTCAAAAATTACGGAAATTGGAATCTAGCAGTAATTTGATATTCTGGATCCAACAAAAGTGGTTTCGTCGAAAACGGAGGTCGCTTGCAAAATTTCCATTTTTAAGGGCTATATTTTCCGTAGCGACTATTCTGAATTTTCAACTGGGCATAACTTTTTATTCCCGCTATGAAATTTCCATTTTTCGGATTCGTTGGAAAGATATTCCCAAATAGATTCTAATATTTTTGGTTTCGCTAAAATCCGGTTCATTATGAATCCTGTACATTCATTTAAAATTTGAAATCGAAATTTCAAACTACCGTGCCATTTTTAATTCCTTTTATAATTAAAAATAAATATTTATATTCTAACGTTGATTCAAATAAATATATACGTTCTAATTCTATTCAAAATAAATTTCTCGTCGTTATTATTTAAAATAATTCATTTTAAATATTCAAAATTCATTAAAATTGCCAAAATAAAATTTTTAAATTGGTTTAGATTTTCCGGGTTGTTATTGTACATTGCAATAAAGGTCAGCGGTTACTACTAGACAATCAATGGATACCCAAAAAATCTGATATTTTTCCGCATCCGCTCCTGAAAATGGATAAATATCCAATATTTTTAAAAGCAGATGCAGATATAGACACACCAGCATCCGAAAATTATTCGTTCGGTTTTTGTCATGATTATAATTTAGATTATGTGTATTTTAACATAATGAAATATAGAAATTCACTATTTTATAAAGTTGAAATTCTACTAAACATAGGCTAACTACTAAAAATTATATATCATTATCGTATTTATTTATTTAGCACTTTAGTAATAAACTAGATTGAATTTTTTTATATTAAGCTAAAAAATATTCATTTATGTTCATTAATTTATCAGTCATTGCCGGAGTGGACAACTGTACGACATCCGTTCATATCCACAAATGCGAATAACCGAAAATGGCTTCGGATGCGGATATGACACTATCCGCATCTGTAAGCATCCATTAACAATCTTAGTTACATATCAATAAAGGAAGAGAAACGTCGTTTAAGAAGAGAAAGTTAAAAATATAGAAACGAGTTTTTATTTATCTGCGAGTTTGTTACAAAAGTATGTAACATGAAAATAGTTTATTACAACATATGTTCAACCTATTATGTGTTATTCCTTTCATGTATGTAATTTTACGGTTGGTACGATAAAAGCATATTAGTATACTTTTTATGTATAATAAAATTAAAATATGTATGTATAGCGTTAATACTTTTTTTGAAGAATGTAGAAAAGGCCCAGCGCCATAATAAAGCCCAGGACAATAAAACAATAAGCTGATATATAAATCAACTTAATCAAACCCTAGTTGACATTCTGTTCTCAAAAGAAAATATACCATTGTATTTATCCCTGAAACATATACCATTGTATTCGTGGCAATTTTCTGATTTGTTTTGATATATGACTTATCTAAAACGGAGTCGATATGGAAAAGTTATTAACGAGTAAAGAATAAAAAGGTTGTATGCATATATACGTGCACAAATTCAAAATTTCAAATTAGAGATGAGTTATAAGTGGAAAATAATAATTAAGGTAAGTAATATTTAGAAATAATCTAAACATTAATATTAACGTTAATCAGAAATTAAAATCAGTAGAAAACACGTTCAAGAACTAGGAATTGGGTCAACCCAGGCTTTACATGGGTCGACCCATGTGTCGACCTTAGGGTCGACCCACCCGGGCCAGATCTGTTTTGTGTTGCGACGGGTTTTTCTAATTTAAACGGTTTGAATTTTATATTGTTGAATATGACCGGCCAGAATTTCCTGTACACTTATAAATAGACTAGCAGGGCCTAGCTTTAAACTCATATTTTCTGAGACGCTGCTAAGGATATGACATTTTTTTTCCTTTCCAAATCTTTCAAGAATTAGAAGATTAGCTTTAGGAAATTTTAATTCAAAATTTGAAGACAAACAAAGTAGATCTACAATATATATGTTTAGATTTCTCGTCAACGTGAGGTAAATCCTATGAATATGAATTATTTAGGTTTCTTTCTTTTTTCCCTTATTCTTTTAGAATCATATTTGTAAACCCATGGTTATTTTAATACTAGATTCAGTTAGAAAGACCATGGAATCACAGATCAGTCAAATTCAAGGATTAGAAAGCAGTCAGGTGAGTGGATTTTGAATTATACCTTTTGGGTAACAGTATATTTACCGTTTACGTCCTCGGTTATTCTTAACTTCTTAAATAACTATAGTTTGTGGTAATTGCGATATAATTTATTTTCATGTATGTTAAGAATATGTTGTTATACAAATTTATTCTATTAATCTTCTATTTAGATTAAGAATTACTATAATACCGAAATTGTGGAATTTACAATAAATGTGAATATGTTACTATAAATGTTTTTCTAATGACAAATTGGATATCCTAAATCAAATTACACTAAAATTGGAAATAATAGAAAAATAATAGATGTGCCTAATTTGTATGGAAAATTTACAGTGATTTGGAAATGGTAAATAACATCTAACTCAAATAATTAAATGGGGAAAGAAGTAGTGGACTAGGTGAGACGACCCGAACTTCCCCGTGAAGGAAAGCACGGATAGAATTGAGGACAAGACAAAATAGAACGCATACGGAAGAACATTTCATTGTTATTACAACAATTCCATCAGATACAAGAATATACAGAGTACAAAATGATTAAATTACATTCGACAAATATCCGAGATTACAATAAATTACATAGCAGCGGAAAAATATACAAAACACAACTAGAAGTGATACACGGATACAGAACTTTCCGAGCATCGTTCCAGCTGTAAATCAGGACCCTGTGAATATAAATCTGCAAAACCAAAACTACTAGCTGCCCGTGTGGAAAATAGAGGCACCCAGAGTTTAGGTTAAAACAATAAACTCCAGGTCAGTCATGTGACTGGTGTGAGAACTAAAACAGTTATTACTATTGGTTTTAAAGTTAGGTAAATCAAGGGACCACGCCGTATAACACAGAACGGGTTTCCTCCCAAGAATACCAGTGCATAGAATAAACAGCGCAATGCTAAATAAAGAAAAATGAAGCTGTTATAAGACCCAGGTCCCATCACACAATGCAACGCAAGCCGGAGGATAGGGTTTTCCCTTATAACAGCCAAAGCATGCTTGATACGTTTAAAACACATTATTTGATACTATAATAAGTGTATAGTGTCATAACAATTCAATCATAAATATCAATCATAGACGGCATGGGTACCATATATCATGTCGCCATACTAGTTCTACAATTAAAACCGCAATACACGTATTGGAAATTGGATTTCCGTCATGAGTCGAGGCAAGGGGCAAGCTCCTCTCCGCGTTCGAGACACTCTAGCGATGCCTCAGGACCCCACTCTGATCCTTTGGAACCTCCAAGGCCGGTCCTCTCTTACTTTTGAGGATTAATTATTCCTGAACACACGTTTCCCGGTCCTTACAGACCTATATCCGAGGCGCCTCGTATCCAACAACCACACAGGTGAAAAGTATATAAATGTCAGGGCTGGTAGGTCACTGACACCACCCTAGCTAGAAAGAAACGTCGTGCACTCCTTGGGTCCGTATCCCGTTTTTGACTCATACCGAGGTGTGAGGCTCGCGAATTCACGCTATACACAAAGCTATGCCACACAGGCCGTGCTTTGATCATCCACCACAAGACTTTGCTTTTCAACAGAAGCCCTGATCAATTGCCACTTACGCGTGCCACATTGGCAATTCACTCCATGCGACTGATGTCTATTGATATACAACCTCTGAGCTCGTACGTCTCAGAGAAGGGCGTTAAGCAAGAGAATAAATTCTCCGCCGCCAAACAGATGTATATTTAATAGAGATCAATCAACACAGAATAAAATCCAATGTCAGACACACAATCCATTTACAAGTTCGTTCTGGGTCTGAACGAAACCGGAGGCACTTTCCTCGCATATCCATCCATCTCTAAGTACGTCTGGACGATCACCAACTGATTCCCTCATCCTGGGTGTACAGCCCAATCAAGATCATCAGTAATCACCCAAACGATGTGAAGACTTCCGGTCTTCAACCACCGTCTTCATCTTCGACATCTCGTCGAATCGGTTATTCAGAATGGGTATAAACCCGGCCTTTCTGAATAACCCACGTATATAATAAACGAATGTTACACAAACACAACAAACGCCTCATTCCAATTCAGAATATTCTTTTATTCACAAAATCACATTCTTAGGGAAATGTTCCCATTAATTTTATCCAAGATAAATTCTTCTAAATTTATCCTATAATCTTCCTTTGGATATCATTTCAAACTAGTCGGGATTAGCGAACCACACCGAAGTAATTATTTATTTTATTTTCCCAATCCCAACCTATATATCCCATGGAGAAAAACTGGTAATACTCCATCTCTAACACCACGGTGTTATCGGTAAAATTATTTACCATCTCACGTTCAAATCTAATTAAAGATTTGCCTATCGCTGTGGAGTAAAACTGGTGGTACTCCATTCTCGATCACCTTTCAGATTTGATAATTTGAATTATCAATTCACATTTTTAATCTAATTAAAGATTCATTAAAACTCCACTTAGTTTTAATCTTTTCAAAAATCAATATCCTGCCTTTAACTGGGTTAAAGAACCAATGTCATCAAAAACACGATTCACGACAAACCAAATCACATTTGATATTAAATACAAGGCTCTGAGTAGAAAATATACCGGCTTATATTCAATATCAAATTCTGAAACCAACAAATATCGTATTGGAAATAACGATATATAATATATCTTTCAAATTCCCAAAACAATATCTGTATAGTCACGAAATCCAACATCGAAATATTCCGAAGATAATTTCGATTCAACTCCACTTCCACTTCACCTATTGGGAATATTGATTATTTTTAAAATCACTTACAAATTCAATTTATTTATTTCAAAAATAAATTGATTTTAATTCTAGTTCAAAACTAGTTCATTTCGATAAAAATCTATTTTTATCTTTTCAAATGTGGAATTTTTCAACCCAATTTTTCCCAAATCATTTCTTATGATTTCACACAAATTATAGATATTTTTGATAATTTTATCAAGGCCTGTACAGTCGATTTCCACCAACGGCCATCGAACTGCACTTACAGCGACCTTTTCTGAATTTGATTTGGACATAATTCCAAATCCAACCGTTAGATTTCAAATTTCTAATATTCATTGGAAAGCTCTTTTCGATACGAACCCAACGGTTCCGATTTTATGAGAATCCGACGGTCGGATCTCCCGCAATGTCCGTTTGAAATAAATGGTCGAAATTCACGAACTGCCGCGGCGCGGCGCTTTCTATTCAGGCCATTATATATATATATATATATAATATATATATTATATATATTTCGTCGATTTCCTTTTAAAACGAATTTTATAAATAGTTCTACATTCATTTCAAAACAATTTCAACTTCATCTTCAATTTCAAATCGATTTGATTTCAATTCAATTCGAGTTCATTTCAATTCAATTCAAATTCAAATTCGTTTCAATTCAATTCAATTCAATTCGAATTTACCTTCTATTTGATTCAATTCGAATTCATTTCAATTCAATTCAATTCGAATTTACCTCCTATTTGATTCAATTCGAATTCGTTTCAAATTGATTTCAATTCAATTTCAGTTCGTTTTAAATTTCAATTTCAATTTAATTCAATTTGAATTCATTTCTATTTTATTCGAATTCAAATTCGCTTCCTATTCAATTCGAATTTTAATCTAATTCAATTTGAATTTCATTTCAAAATATTTAATTTTGAAATCACTTTTCAATATTCATTATACAACGAATAAAATCGATATAAATATCGTTCGCGTCAAAATAACGCATCTCTAATCAACACGGCTTTATATTTTTCAAAACTTCTTTATTCCATCCAACAAATGAATATTTTCAACACATGATCATCGTCAACACATGACTATTTTTATATTCAACACATGAATTTTCTTTTATAATATTCATTATTTTCCCGATTGGAATGAGGCCCAATCAATCACCATATAATGTTAATTATATGGATTTTCAGACATCACACGTATATAATAGCATTGAAAAATAATCAACCATCAACCAAAGTGCACTACACTGTACAAGCATCAAATATAGATATCTAACGCTTATAACAGCCTGTCAATCAATCGATCGACATATTTAATCAATCAGGATGAGTGAACTTCAAATTTCATCCCAACACCCGTGTGGGGTTTCAAACAATCAAACACAGATTTTATTTGTGCAGTTGGGCGACGTGTAAAATTTATCGACCCAATCGATATCAGTCAAATCAGTGTATACAAACAAATCGGCCGATGTGTTTATAAATATTCATTTATTCACTTTCACGTTAAAATTATATTTTTAACGACAAAACAATTTATTTTAACACATGAATTTCTATTCATTTCATTTATCAAATAAAATGATATCTTTATTTTTCTGACTTATTTTAGAAAATTTCGGCGGCATAACGGCACGATACTAGAAACGGGACGAGGCCTAGCCTTATCCCCGGTCAAGTGAAGGCCCACGCCATTCACACATCAATCAAATCCATTCAATTTCACCAAACAATTCAATTCAAACCAATTAGACTAACCAACTACACAACCAAACAATTTAACAAACAAGCCATCCATGGTCTGTGGATGACGGGTGTCGGGTGCTACTAAACACCGTCTGCATCCTAGTATATATATATAACTAGAAAAAGAAGTTGAAGAGTGAGAAGTTCTCACCAATAGCTATCCAAACATCTTGACTCTTCTAATGCAGGAAATCTTCACTGTTCTCGTCTCTTATCGCTTTCGTTGTCCGCTTTCACTACATATGTAAAAATCACATTTTTATATACTGATGTCTTTAAAATAAAAATCACATTTTTATTTATTCACTTTCAAATTTAAAAATCATATTTCTATAATCACTTCATATATTTAAAAATCGAATTTTTACTATGCTATTCAATATATAAAAATCGAATTTTTACTACGATGTTCAATATATAAAAATCATATTTTTACTTCTATATTTTCTATATAAAGATCTCGCCTTTTCAACTATAAAGACTTCACCCTTACAAAAATATAGATTTCCTCGTTATGAAAATCACCACTTTATTTCAACGTATATAAAATAAAAATCAGATTTTTATTTCGCTACATATACAAAGATGATATTTTTATATTCTCTATCCTATAAAGATTATATTTTTAATACTTTCAAAATATAAAAATCATATTTTTACCACTTCTATATAGTAAAGATTATATTTTTAATACTTTAAAAATATAAAAATCATATTTTGATTATCTTCCTTATATAAAAATTATATTTTTCTCGAAGTAAAAATCATATTTTTACTTTACTACTCATCTCAAAATATCGTCTTTTCATATCTAAAAATATCGTCTTTTCACTTTTAAAAATTCAAACTTTGCCATGTTAAAAATCCTTACTTTCTACTAACACAAATGATGTTTTTCTACTAACAAAAATTATAACTTTTCACTAACAAAACTATGAACTTTTCTTGCTAATCTACTCTATAAAAATCATATCCTTCTCATATACAATGTTTTACATGATTTAATCACTGTTTAATCAGCAAATAAATTAATTACTTTAAGTAAATTCAATCAAAAACTCACCTTTGTTGTAAAAATCGAAGCTTTACTTGGTTAGTGGGTTTAGGGGTTTCGGGTTTAGGGGAAATGGAGGTAGGAGGTAGCGGTGGGTTGTCGGCTAGAGTTTCAGGAGGGAGGGAGGTGAGGCGGTGGTCCAGGCGGCGGAAGGGGAGGGCTGGAGCGTCGGAGTTGGGTGGGTTGGGGGTTGCGGTGGTCGGGTGTGGGTCCAGAGGGAGGCGGCGGTTCAATTCAGCAGAGGAGGGAGTAGCGAGCGCAGGAAGGAGGAGGAAGGAAAGGAGAGGGAGGCGGCTAGGGGGCGGCGACGGCTACTCCCCCCTGGCGGCGTCGCGATGGTCGATTGGGGGGGGGGGGGCGTCGATCGCCTTGCGCGATCTCTTTTCTTTCGTTGAATGAATTTAATCGGGGGGGGGGCAGAACGGTTAAAGGGGGAGAGGGTTTTCTTTTTTATTTATTTATTTTTTATTATTTTATTATTTTTAAAAGTTGACTTTTACATACGTCATCTAAACGGGGCCCACCACCTGTCGTCCATAGCGTTTAACCCCCATTCCGAACACAATGGGATATGCATCGCAAGCTGATTCGATCGCTTTGATCAGTTTCCGTTGAATTTACATTTAAATCGCTATATTGAATTTTAAACGTACATTTCAAATCACCGGGGTTACATACTAACTAGAAAAATTCCAGAAAAATATTTTCTAGCTTCGTATTGAAGATACGGTCCTAACAAAACTAGTTTCGTCGAATTCCGAGACCGTTGGAAAAATGGTCCTTTTCCAGTCGATTAAAATCAACTGAAACTGGTCAAACACGTTTTCCTTTGCCACGCTCACATATTGATTCGAAAAATTATGAAATTTGGAATCTAGCAATAACTTGACACTGCGGATCCAACAAAAGTGGTTTCGTCGAAATCCGAGGTCATTTGCAAAATTCCCATTTTTAAGGGCCTGAATTCCATAGCGACTATTCAGAATTTTCAACTGGACATATCTTTTGATTCCCGCTATGAAATCTTGATTTTTCAGATTCGCTGGAAAGATATTCTCAATTAGATCCTAATGTTTTTGGTTTCACTAAAATCCGGATTGTTTTGCACCCGGTACATTCAATTGAAGTTTGAAATCGAATTATCGAACTACCGCGCCATTTTCAACTCCTTTTATAATTATATATATAAATATTTATATTCTAACGACGACGTATATAAATATATACGTTGAATTATATTCAAAATAAATTTCTCGTCGATTATATTTAAAATAATCTATTTTAAATGTTCAAAATTCGCTAAAATTGCCAAAATAAAAATTTTAAACTGGCTCAGAATTTCCGGGTTATTACAATCTCCCCCACTTAAAACTTTTCGTCCCCGAAAAGGAACAAAGTCGAAAGTGGTTTGATTAATAAGCTCTACATTCGATCTGGCTTCCATTCTCCAACTTTTCAGTTTCTGAGAATTGTCAAATTTTCAAAAATTTGGCTAACACCCTAAATTTTCGAAAAATTTCGCCATAACCTCCCCTGCACCGGGAGCATCGGGGAATTTCAAATAGCTTCCCCGGTCCTTCAGATCTCAAAAAGAAAAAGAAAAAGCCAAGCGGCTAGCCAATAGGCTCATAAAATCATCATCACCCAAACAAAACAGTAAATTATGTAGTAAACATGTACCTATTTGTCGGGCAAACAAATTTTATTCTTCGGCTCTAGCCTCCTTGCTATGACCTGTTCAATGTAAGTATATGTATATGCAAGCAAATGCAACCAATTTCAATACAATTCAATATTTGGTACAATTAGGCTAAATGGTTCAAAATTAGCAAACAATTAAACAAACAACTCAAACATCAATCAATTAGTGAATTAACGTTTCAAATTCATAAATTTGTTATATATACGGAAAATCATGTTTTTGATGCCAATTCACAACAATGTGTTCTAGCTATATTAGTTTTGGTTCTCACACCAGCCTAATGGAAATATATAGATATCACACCTTCGAAACACGAACATAAATACTGATGATGTGGCCACATCACCAGAATTATCCCCGGGTGTCTAGAATGTGACTCTATATCTATCCAATATATTAAAACTTCGAATATACGTTCATGACGCGTATATGCAAAATCTTTATATACCCGATTGTCCATATTCAAAATAAATAATATTCAAATACGTATAAAGAGATTTAAATTTACAAAACAAAATTGTTTTCATTTGAAAAATATACTCTTCACACTCGTTCTAGGATACTACTGATCCTATCTCTAACGAGTCATTCTAATTGGATATTACTAATCCAATATCTGATGAATTCTTTAGTATGGTTCTAATGTGTCTTGTTCTCGAGCTCTGTAAACCAAAGCTCTGATACCAAAATGAGACGACCCGAACTTCCCCCTGAAGGAAAGCACGGATAGAATTGAGGACAAGACAAAATAGAACGCATACGGAAGAACATTTCATTGTTATTACAACAATTCCATCAGATACAAGAATATACAGAGTATAAATGATTAAATTACATTCGACAAATATCCGAGATTACAATAAATTACATAGCAGCGGAAAAATATACAAAACACAACTAGAAGTGATACACGGATACAGAACTTTCCGAGCATCGTTCCAGCTGTAAATCAGGACCCTGTGAATATAAATCTGCAAAACCAAAACTACTAGCTGCCCGTGTGGAAAATAGAGGCACCCAGAGTTTAGGTTAAAACAATAAACTCCAGGTCAGTCATGTGACTGGTGTGAGAACTAAAACAGTTATTAATATTGGTTTTAAAGTTAGGTAAATCAAGGGACCACGCCGTATAACACGGAACGGGTTTCCTCCCAAGAATACCAGTGCATAGAATAAACAGCGCAATGCTAAATAAAGAAAAATGAAGCTGTTATAAGACCCAGGTCCCATCACACAATGCAACGCAAGCCGGAGGATAGGGTTTTCCCTTATAACAGCCAAAGCATGCTTGATACGTTTAAAACACATTATTTGATACTATAATAAGTGTATAGTGTCATAACAATTCAATCATAAATATCAATCATAGACGGCATGGGTACCATATATCATGTCACCATACTAGTTCTACAATTAAAACCGCAATACACGTATTGGAAATTGGATTTCCGTCATGAGTCGAGGCAAGGGGCAAGCTCCTCTCCGCGTTCGAGACACTCTAGCGATGCCTCAGGACCCCACTCTGATCCTTTGGAACCTCCAAGGCCGGTCCTCTCTTACTTTTGAGGATTAATTATTCCTGAACACACGTTTCCCGGTCCTTACAGACCTATATCCGAGGCGCCTCGTATCCAACAACCACACAGGTGAAAAGTATATAAATGTCAGGGCTGGTAGGTCACTGACACCACCCTAGCTAGAAAGAAACGTCGTGCACTCCTTGGGTCCGTATCCCGTTTTTGACTCATACCGAGGTGTGAGGCTCGCGAATTCACGCTATACACAAAGCTATGCCACACAGGCCGTGCTTTGATCATCCACCACAAGACTTTGCTTTTCAACAGAAGCCCTGATCAATTGCCACTTACGCGTGCCACATTGGCAATTCACTCCATGCGACTGATGTCTATTGATATACAACCTCTGAGCTCGTACGTCTCAGAGAAGGGCGTTAAGCAAGAGAATAAATTCTCCGCCGCCAAACAGATGTATATTTAATAGAGATCAATCAACACAGAATAAAATCCAATGTCAGACACACAATCCATTTACAAGTTCGTTCTGGGTCTGAACGAAACCGGAGGCACTTTCCTCGCATATCCATCCATCTCCAAGTACGTCTGGACGATCACCAACTGATTCCCTCATCCTGGGTGTACAGCCCAATCAAGATCATCAGTAATCACCCAAACGATGTGAAGACTTCCGGTCTTCAACCACCGTCTTCATCTTCGACATCTCGTCGAATCGGTTATTCAGAATGGGTATAAACCCGGCCTTTCTGAATAACCCACGTATATAATAAACGAATGTTACACAAACACAACAAACGCCTCATTCCAATTCAGAATATTCTTTTATTCACAAAATCACATTCTTAGGGAAATGTTCCCATTAATTTTATCCAAGATAAATTCTTCTAAATTTATCCTATAATCTTCCTTTGGATATCATTTCAAACTAGTCGGGATTAGCGAACCACACCCAAGTAATTATTTATTTTATTTTCCCAATCCCAACCTATATATCCCATGGAGAAAAACTGGTAATACTCCATCTCTAACACCACGGTGTTATCGGTAACATTATTTACCATCTCACGTTCAAATCTAATTAAAGATTTGCCTATCGTTGTGGAGTAAAACTGGTGGTACTCCATTCTCGATCACCTTTCAGATTTGATAATTTGAATTATCAATTCACATTTTTAATCTAATTAAAGATTCATTAAAACTCCACTTAGTTTTAATCTTTTCAAAAATCAATATCCTGCCTTTAACTGGGATAAAGAACCAATGTCATCAAAAACACGATTCACGACAAACCAAATCACATTTGATATTAAATACAAGGCTCTGAATAGAAAATATACCGGCTTATATTCAATATCAAATTCTGAAACCAACAAATATCGTATTGGAAATAACGATATATAATATATCTTTCAAATTCCCAAAACAATATCTGTATAGTCACGAAATCCAACATCGAAATATTCCGAAGATAATTTCAATTCAACTCCACTTCCACTTCACCTATTGGGAATATTGATTATTTTTAAAATCACTTACAAATTCAATTTATTTATTTCAAAAATAAATTGATTTTAATTCTAGTTCAAAACTAGTTCATTTCGATAAAAATCTATTTTTATCTTTTCAAATGTGGAATTTTTCAATCCAATTTTTCCCAAATCATTTCTTATGATTTCACACAAATTATAGATATTTTTGATAATTTTATCAAGGCCTGTACAGTCGATTTCCACCAACGGCCATCGAACTGCACTTACAGCGACCTTTTCTGAATTTGATTTGGACATAATTCCAAATCCAACCGTTAGATTTCAAATTTCTAATATTCATTGGAAAGCTCTTTTCGATACGAACCCAACGGTTCCGATTTTAGGAGAATCCGACGGTCGGATCTCCCGCAATGTCCGTTTGAAATAAATGGTCGAAATTCACGAACTGCCGCGGCGCGGCGCGTTCTATTCAGGCCATTATATATATATAATATATATATTATATATATTTCATCGATTTCCTTTTAAAACGAATTTTATAAATAGTTCTACATTCGTTTCAAAACAATTTCAACTTCATCTTCAATTTCAAATCGATTTGATTTCAATTCAATTCGAGTTCATTTCAATTCAATTCAAATTCAAATTCGTTTCAATTCAATTCAATTCGAATTTACCTTCTATTTGATTCAATTCGAATTCGTTTCAATTCAATTCAATTCGAATTTACCTTCTATTTGATTCAATTCGAATTCGTTTCAAATTGATTTCAATTCAATTTCAGTTCGTTTTAAATTTCAATTTCAATTTAATTCAATTTGAATTCATTTCTATTTTATTCGAATTCAAATTCGCTTCCTATTCAATTCGAATTTTAATCTAATTCAATTTGAATTTCATTTCAAAATATTTAATTTTGAAATCACTTTTCAATATTCATTATACAACGAATAAAATCGATATAAATATCGTTCGCGTCAAAATAACGCATCTCTAATCAACACGGCTTTATATTTTTCAAAACTTCTTTATTCCATCCAACAAATGAATATTTTCAACACATGATCATCGTCAACACATGACTATTTTTATATTCAACACATGAATTTTCTTTTATAATATTCATTATTTTCCCGATTGGAATGAGGCCCAATCAATCACCATATAATGTTAATTATATGGATTTTCAGACATCACACGTATATAATAGCATTGAAAAATAATCAACCATCAACCAAAGTGCACTACACTGTACAAGCATCAAATATAGATATCTAACGCTTATAACAGCCTGTCAATCAATCGATCGACATATTTAATCAATCAGGATGAGTGAACTTCAAATTTCATCCCAACACCCGTGTGGGGTTTCAAACAATCAAACACAGATTTTATTTGTGCAGTTGGGCGACGTGTAAAATTTATCGACCCAATCGATATCAGTCAAATCAGTGTATACAAACAAATCGGCCGATGTGTTTATAAATATTCATTTATTCACTTTCACGTTAAAATTATATTTTTAACGACAAAACAATTTATTTTAACACATGAATTTCTATTCATTTCATTTATCAAATAAAATGATATCTTTATTTTTCTAACTTATTTTAGAAAATTTCGGCGGCATAACGGCACGATACTAGAAACGGGACGAGGCCTAGCCTTATCCCCGGTCTAGTGAAGGCCCACGCCATTCACACATCAATCAAATCCATTCAATTTCACCAAACAATTCAATTCAAACCAATTAGACTAACCAACTACACAACCAAACAATTTAACAAACAAGCCATCCATGGTCTGTGGATGACGGGTGTCGGGTGCTACTAAACACCGTCTGCATCCTAGTATATATATATAACTAGAAAAAGAAGTTGAAGAGTGAGAAGTTCTCACCAATAGCTATCCAAACATCTTGACTCTTCTAATGCAGGAAATCTTCACTGTTCTCGTCTCTTATCGCTTTCGTTGTCCGCTTTCACTACATATGTAAAAATCACATTTTTATATACTGATGTCTTTAAAATAAAAATCACATTTTTATTTATTCACTTTCAAATTTAAAAATCATATTTCTATAATCACTTCATATATTTAAAAATCGAATTTTTACTATGCTATTCAATATATAAAAATCGAATTTTTACTACGATGTTCAATATATAAAAATCATATTTTTACTTCTATATTTTCTATATAAAGATCTCGCCTTTTCAACTATAAAGACTTCACCCTTACAAAAATATAGATTTCCTCGTTATGAAAATCACCACTTTATTTCAACGTATATAAAATAAAAATCAGATTTTTATTTCGCTACATATACAAAGATGATATTTTTATATTCTCTATCCTATAAAGATTATATTTTTAATACTTTAAAAATATAAAAATCATATTTTTACCACTTCTATATAGTAAAGATTATATTTTTAATACTTTAAAAATATAAAAATCATATTTTGATTATCTTCCTTATATAAAAATTATATTTTTCTCGAAGTAAAAATCATATTTTTACTTTACTACTCATCTCAAAATATCGTCTTTTCATATCTAAAAATATCGTCTTTTCACTTTTAAAAATTCAAACTTTGCCATGTTAAAAATCCTTACTTTCTACTAACAAAAATGTCGTTTTTCTACTAACAAAAATTATAACTTTTCACTAACAAAACTATGAACTTTTCTTGCTAATCTACTCTATAAAAATCATATCCTTCTCATATACAATGTTTTACATGATTTAATCACTGTTTAATCAGCAAATAAATTAATTACTTTAAGTAAATTCAATCAAAAACTCACCTTTGTTGTAAAAATCGAAACTTTACTTGGTTAGTGGGTTTAGGGGTTTCGGGTTTAGGGGAAATGGAGGTAGGAGGTAGCGGTGGGTTGTCGGCTAGGGTTTCAGGAAGGAGGGAGGTGAGGCGGTGGTCCAGGCGGCGGAAGGGGAGGGCTGGAGCGTCGGAGTTGGGTGGGTTGGGGGTTGCGGTGGTCGGGTGTGGGTCCAGAGGGAGGCGGCGGTTCAATTCAGTAGAGGAGGGAGTAGCGAGCGCAGGAAGGAGGAGGAAGGAAAGGAGAGGGAGGCGGCTAGGGGGCGGCGGCGGCTACTCCCCCCGGCGGCGTCGCGATGGTCGATTGGGGGGGGGGGCGTCGATCGCCTGGCGCGATCTCTTCTTTTTTTTCGTTGAATGAATTTAATCGGGGGGGGGCCAGAACGGTTAAAGGGGGAGAGGGTTTTTTTTATTATTATTTTATTATTTTTAAAAGTTGACTTTTACATACGTCATCTAAACGAGGCCCACCACCTGTCGTCCATAGCGTTTAACCCACATTCCGAACACAATGGGATATGCATCGCAAGCTGATTCGATCGCTTTGATCAGTTTCCATTGAATTTACATTTAAATCGCTATATTGAATTTTAAACGTACATTTCAAATCACCGGGGTTACATACTAACTAGAAAAATTCCAGAAAAATATTTTCTAGCTTCGTATTGAAGATACGGTCCTAACAAAACTAGTTTCGTCGAATTCCGAGACCGTTGGAAAAATGGTCCTTTTCCAGTCGATTAAAATCAACTGAAACTGGTCAAACACGTTTTCCTTTGCCACGCTCACATATTGATTCGAAAAATTATGAAATTTGGAATCTAGCAATAACTTGACACTGCGGATCCAACAAAAGTGGTTTCGTCGAAATCCGAGGTCATTTGCAAAATTCCCATTTTTAAGGGCCTGAATTCCATAGCGACTATTCAGAATTTTCAACTGGACATATCTTTTGATTCCCGCTATGAAATCTTGATTTTTCAGATTCGCTGGAAAGATATTCTCAATTAGATCCTAATGTTTTTGGTTTCACTAAAATCCGGATTGTTTTGCACCCGGTACATTCAATTGAAGTTTGAAATCGAATTATCGAACTACCGCGCCATTTTCAACTCCTTTTATAATTATATATATAAATATTTATATTCTAACGACGACGTATATAAATATATACGTCGAATTATATTCAAAATAAATTTCTCGTCGATTATATTTAAAATAATCTATTTTAAATGTTCAAAATTCGCTAAAATTGCCAAAATAAAAATTTTAAACTGGCTCAGAATTTCCGGGTTATTACACTAGGTTAGATGGATTTGAGAAAAAATGATACATTTCCATAACGGTAAAATTACTAAGAACGTAGTTGCAAGAAATGAATGGAAAAAAGGAGATTAGTGTGAAATAGGGATTTTTTTTTTAACCATATTGTACACTAATCAAATAAAAAGATATATGTATGTCCACGGCAAAAATAAAAGAAATAGCTTGAAACTACAGATCTTGATTTATGTGCGTTATGGAAATGGATCTTTATATCTTTCCTCTAATCAATCTAATAAGTTGTGTGAATAAGTAAACAAAAACGACAGGTTGGGATGATAGCGTAAGACAATGTGTGATTAAATAAGAAAAAACAAAGTAGACTTACAAAATGATATAAGTTGTAATTAATTATATATTAAGTAACATGTTAACTGAAAACATGTGGACTCAGATAAAATATACTTAATTAAACATTGAGCAACTTGTAACGGTAAAACATCTGAACAGTGATGTATTGAACTTGATTTGACATGGGAAAGCATTGTAGATTACATTCGGTAATTACAGCTAGAAATATAACTAACAGTTATATTTGGATTATTAAATGAACTTATGCGTGCTAAGTTAACTTGTCTTATTAATAAGATAATTCTGAAAAAGGGGTCCATTCTAATGAATATAAGAGGCTCGGGGGAAAACGTAATAACTTGAATAAAAAGTGAATATATGGATAATCAAGTTAATTAACAACCTGATGAGATAAAGCAAGATCCTGATTAGAAGATTAGACGTAGGTTCTAATAACACGTTAGTGTGATGCGCTTGGACCAGTCCACACGTACGAAGGTGAAGAACCCAATGGGGGGAAGATTTTCATAGTGTATGGATACACAAGAGGAGCACATCCATCTGATTATTCTGCTTGGTTTTTCTGCCTGATTTCTCTATGGGAGTGGAGAAAAGAATGCGGCTTCTACGGGACATGGTAGGGTAATCGTTGTTGGTCCTTTGTGCGGTACACGCTCAGGCTGTACTCGCAGAGGTTGGGTCTTCGCGGTACCACCCGACAAGTGTACTTTGACTGCAATGGTAGTCTGGCAATCAGAAGACTATGGCATATGGCATTGGGTGATTCGACGATTTTCCTCGAAGAGGCGAGTCAGGACCAATACAGATAGTAATCATCAGGTACCTGTCATCGGCAGTCAGTGTGTGTTATGCAGAAAGATTAGAGCTAAACTTATAGAGACCATCGATCTTTCACTATTGAGACCTTCGTTATGGGACACACAAATTTGAATGCTAGATTGTTTGATATGGGCACGCCACTTACCTCTTTATTTAGACTTTCACTACTTAAGGGAGGGGCCAGAGTGGGGCCATAGCCACCATGAAAATGCAGACCATACTTGGATATTTGTATTATTGGGCTCATGAGGCGAACCTTTACAAATATGGAAAGCTCCCTACTGAGTTTCGTGCATTGGATGCAGCACTATTACGGGACTTGGGGTACAGTAAACAGTACGTATGCGTGAGGTTCTACATACACGCACTGGGTGATGTATCGTAGACATTAGGGCATTACTTCCTGCTGAGACTTGATTTGACCGAGGAGTTCATATACGACGATCCTTACGCTTACGTGGCATAGCGATGGTAGTTCTATGCGATTACATGGTGTAACGATATAGATTTTCCATATGCGATTTTGCATAGGATGGATGTTGTACACACTTCCGTAGTGTGACGACGGAGACCGTATGAGGAGGGTACTATGAGCAGTACCTAGAGATGTGGGGTTTAGCTACATGTATACTATATTAGGTTAATATACTAAGGAGTAGGGGTATGACGTGAGTATAGAGCCTTAAGTGTTGTCAACCCAAATAATCTAATAATTAAGAAAAACATAACTGAACGGTATATGTAGGGTTATTTTAGAATGTATAATTTGTCCAGTCACTAGAACTTTGTGTTCTGACTCCCTCCTCATAACATGCTCACATGTTAGGTTTATGACATTGGTAACTTTGGATACTGGTTAAACTGTATTATTACTTCGGTAAGGCTATATTTGATTATGCTATATTTTATCTATTCCGCTGTGAGATGTTTTATAGAGCTCTGATATATTTATTATCACTGTCTTTTCTGTAGGATACAAGATAAGCCAATTCGAGCTTCGATAGATTTGGATTTTAAAATAAAAATCAATCTGTCGAAATTCGGGTTGTTACATCTAGTTCGAAGAAACCACCAATTTAAGCTTCAATTCTTCTTTATCTTCCAAGCTATTGAGACTCTTGAGGCTGTTTTCCTCCATTTTTCTCTTAATCAGAGGGTTTCAAATACCCTAACACCTTCTCTAGATATGGATTGCGAGTGGTCTTCACTGCCCATCATCTCTCCTCCTTTTTTTTTTCTCCAATGCACCAATCAGGTAACTGATATACTTTGTTGTTGATACTGCTCTTGTAATGATAATCATCGATTCTTTGAATTGGGTTACTCATGCTTGTAATTATACTTTCTTGTGTAGTTGAGAAGTCGGGATTACAGTTGGCATGGCGGTAGCTTCAGTCATCTGCAATAGGTAAGTTACACATAAGGGACATTTTATAATTGTAGTTGCAAAAATTAGAATTAAAACTTTACTCTCTTCCCTTGTAGAGCGCAGCTCTTTCAGAATCACTGGAATGACTACCTCCAACATGGATATCCGATCTCCTGCCATAGTCATGTCCATATTATGTAACTTATGATCAGAAAGATGCTTACTAGAATTATTTGTAGAAAACTTTCCATACTGCAAGAAAGCTTCTACTTATCTACCAAATTTTCATAAAATTTGATATTAGCGCTGCCTTGGTTTGGAAGTCTGAATTCTGCTTTATTTGCAATGATTCTGATTTTGTTTTCAATAGAATACCAAAGATGATTCCTGCTTGTTCTTTTGTTTTGATGGATTCTTTAATTTCTTTCCTTCCATATATGATATATCATAGAAGTAAGCATGATGGATGCATACTTAAATTCTTGTTATTTCAACTTGTAATTATCCTGAGTATATTGAACGCTTTCTCTGATATTCAGAGTAGGAATAGCTAGATCAAATTTAAATGACTTTTGGCTTTAAAACAAATTTGACTTAAATAAGCACAATCGAAGAAAAGGTGTTCAGCACTTTCATTGTCTTTATTACAAAGGACGCATGTAGTTTCAACACCTTTTCTCCATTTATCACTTTTGTCACTTGTTGGTAATTTGTTTGTGATAGCAAAGAAAGCAAAGTAGGGCATTTTGGACAATTTATTTTACTCCAGATAACTCTATGCCAGTCCACTTTAGTTTCTTCACCTATGATAAATTCCCAAATCTTTTTGAATGAGAATTTTTCTTTTGAGTTTAGCTTCCAACTCCATTTATTATTAGCAATGCTGCTATCAATAGGAACATCAGTTATATCTTAATTGAATAAACCTGCAACCAAATGATTTGAAGTCACCCATTCAACATTACCAATGATATTTTAACCTTGTTGCTAGCAACACCTAGAACAAATAGATTGTTCCAACCAAGCTGATTGATTGATGATTTTCCTTTGATCCAAGGGTCAAACCATAGACTATCTAGACCCCCATTTTTAAAATTTCTATCTAATAAATTGGCTCGCATTACTTTACGGCTAAGAATTTTCCTCCATGTGAAAGAGTGATAGCATTCAATTTTTATAGTCCAGATTTTTTTTATTTTTGAGATATTTAGCTTTCATCCATTTAGCCCAGAGGGATTTTCTTTCTAAGAATTTCCAAAAAAATGTAATTTGATGCTACATGTATATCATTGATGTTTCTAAGGTCAAGTCCCCCTGCTTTCTTTGCTCTACACACTTTATCCCATGTAATTTTATGATGCTTTCCTTGCCATATGAAGTTGGCACCAATGCAGTGAACAAAATGGAGCTTCGAACTATGAAAGCAAACCTCACTTTGATACTAGCAAAGAGATGCTAGTTTAGAATCAAGAAAGTAACTAGGGGAATGGTAGATCTCTCATTGGATAGTTAAAGCCTCGCAAAATCCCTGCTATATCCCATAGCAATCTCCAACCACTACGTTATTTCTATTTAGCGTTGATGAACAGTAGATCCGCTTTTAGCCCCGTTATTTTCCGCCACACCCACTAAATCAAGGTTGTTTAGTATCTACTTTACCAATATTAATATACAGAATAACGATTTTACTTGTTCTCTTTTGAAACAAATAGAACAAAATTTGTAAAAATATAATTTATGGCAAAAGCATGCTACATAAGGTAAAATTTATAATAATCGTCAAATCTAATGTACAAAAACATGATATTCTTTGATTTTATTATATAATATTAATTAATGTTCGTTTCTTCTACAAAAATGATGTGAGAATGATAATAAATTAAATATCTGGTTTTACATCTAGTGAACATTTTTACACGTACGCTATATCCCCGCTATTCTCCCGCTTTATCCTTACTGTAGCTTTTCGCCCCTCCATGCTACAGAACCGCTAAGCGCTTTAACTGCGTTGCACACGTTTTTTTGATTTTCTGCATGATTGAATGGTGTGAGACAGGGTCCAGTACGTTATAATTGTAGTGATGATAGTGTGAGTCAGTTCAATTCTACCAACTAATGATAGAATTTTATTAGACCACACTTCAAGTCTATTTTGAATAGCATCGTATAATCTTGTGCAATCTTTGTTAGTATGTTGATTAGAACTTAGAGGCAGACCTAAGTATTTGACCGGTAGACTACTCTCTTTAAATTTTAAAATACTAAAAATCTCATCCTTGAAGTAGCAGTTTCTGTTAAAGTATACTTTACTTTTATCCTCATTAACTTTTAATCCAGCATAAATATTTATTTTTTCAAGGATTTTGGCAGTGATGATAGAATTATGAACATTTGTTTTCAGAAAGAGAAGCATGTCATCAGCATATAAAAGACGAGTAATAAGTGGATTGGCTCTATTAATGATTTTAATGTTACCATAAAATTGCTCTGTTTTCATTAATAAAGAAAAATATTCCATGACAATAGTAAAAAAATAAGGTGATAGTGGATTACCCTGCCTAATGCCTCTATTACTATTGATGAATCCTTAAATGGATCCTTTAGGGGATCCACTGATAATAACAGTGTATGAAACATTGTTGAAGCATTCTTACATAATAGAGTAGAAATTGGAATTAATTCCCATTGTTGAATCATGTAAATAATAATTTTTTTTAATTTATCAAATGCTTTATGCAAGTCAATTTCGATACACACAAAATTTCCATTTTTCACATTGAAGTTCCTCATAAGCTCATGTGTCGTCAATGTGTTTTCATATATGAACCTGGCAGAGAAGAAAGCACTTTCATTTTCAGAAATAAGATACCTTAGAAAAAAATAATAATCTATTACTCAAAATGGTAGAAATGATTTTATGAATAAAATTACAGCATGAGATTGGTTTGTAATCACTTACACTATTGGGATCCTTAACGTTGGGAACAAGAGTATAAAAGTATGGTTTAAACTCTTTAAAAAAATCCATTTTTGAAAAATTAAGAGACAACATTGAAAATATCGTTTTTAATTTCAATCCAGTGAGTTTTGTAAAACTTGGCACGAAAGCCATCGGGCCCTGTACTTTTATCAATATTAGCATTAAAAACAATGTTTGTAATCTCATCTATTTTAATAGGACTAAGAAAAATATCTTTGTAACAACCTTCCTCTTTGACCACTTCAAGTCGTTAATTAAACCAACTCAAAACATTCTCAAAGACAGATTATTATGGGTAGTTACACATTAGAAACATAAACAAAGCAAACTTTTATTAATACAACAATATTTTACCTCAAAATTAAAATGATATATCATCGTACAATAAATACACATCGGAAAAATACGAACGTACATCGAAAGAATACAAATGCTCCAAATATAGCTCTAGCCTAAATCAACACCTGCTCTATAAAATGAACTCCAAGACTATCTGCAAACCTTAACTACCATTGTTGTCCATGTGGAAAAATATGGGCACCCAAAGTTTAGGTGAAGGAACAACAAACTCAAAATCAGTCATTGAACTGGTGTGAGAACTAAAACAGTTATTTACATTTATTTTAAACTGACGGAATGGGCTTTTTCCTTATGAATACCAGTGTAGAAAACCGACAACGTTTTTTTTAGAAAATGAAACTACCATAAGGTCTCGTGGCACATACACAATGCAAACGCACACATGGCCAAGGTTTCTCCTTATGATAACAAAAAATGCTTGATAAGCGAAAATTGTTTGATATTATTATTAGTTCATAGTGTGGAAAATCACTTCACAAGTAAAGTATCAATCCTAGCCAGCATAAATACCATATACAATGCTGACATATAGAAAAATTGTAAGGTTACGTAGTGGAAAATGGATTTCCAACAAATGACCAGGCTAAGGATCTTCCTTCAACCAAAACGAATTCGAACACCTCTAGAAGGATGTCCGAGGATCAATAGATGCTCCTCATGTTACACAAGGTCAGGATATCCTTTAATTTGATAACTTATAGTACTCCTAAGTATGTCATTTCCCAGTGGTAACCGACCATTCCAAGAGCTTTCGAACATCCACATAAAGTAGAGTTTCCACATAAATAAATACCTGGGCTCCATAACATTGTACTACTTTTATCTAGAATGAAATAAACATACCTTAGTAGGAGAGACCCACTAAAACTTGCTACATTTAATCCTGTTTTGGCCATTTCCCGTGGTGTGAGGCTTGACGAAATCTCGTTACATAAAGCTACACCTTACCCTAAAGTCATGGTTTGATCATCTACAGTTCAGTCACTTGGCATGCAACACTGTCATTTCTTTACATATAATTGATAATTACTAACCATATTACCTTTGAGCTTGTACGCCTTAAAGAAGGATGTTAAACTAAGAGAACATATTCTCCGCCACAAACAGTAATATGTTTAGTAAAGACCAAATAATACATTACAAAATACAATTTCAGACACAGATCCATACAAGTTCATTCTGGGACTGAACGAAACCGAAGGCGCTTTATTCTTTGTCCAACAAATAAGAAAATCCCTTGCAAATCCAGAAATTCTCCAACTATATTCGGACCACTGTTATAATACAGATAATAAATCTCAAGATGGAAGCTACCCATTTGCGACCATCAACGAGCATTCCTCCCGATATGAATATTTCTGGTCTACAATCACCGTCTTCGATAACTTTATTTGCTCCATTTCGTCATATCATTATTCAAAATGGTTTTCGAATAAAAATACGATCCCGGTCTTTCCGAATAACGAACGTTATTTTAAAACTATATGGAAATACAAGATTAATCAAGTCTCTTTCCACTTAGATAGGTTAATTTAAACCTTCTTAAAATGGTTCTCCATATCTTATTCTTTGACAAAGTCCTCAATTGAAAAACTTATCGATGATTAAGCCTTTTTAATCTCAATAACATTGATTAATCAAAGATTATTCATTATTTTTCATTAACCTTTAATTAAAATATTTTAATCCTTCTTAAACTTCAAAACTTATAAATTTCAAAAATAAAGATTCAATTAATCTTAACTTAAATTATAACTTTCCAAAAATCCAAACATAAATTAGTTTTTAACTAGTTTAAAGAATGATGTTATTTAAGACACCATTCACAACAAACCCAAAACTAATTGATATTAAATATAAGATTTAAATAAAAGTTATATCAGCTTATATCTAATACCAATTCTCGTAATCAACGAATACTATAAGTGGAAAAAGGACATAATTATCATTCAAAATCTTCAAATAGTATACTTCTAAACAATGGAATTCTACTTCAAATAACCAATGATTATTTCTATCCAAATCCAATTTATTTAAATTTGGAAAACTTTTGACTTAACCAAAAGATCTGTTAAAACATATCTTTTAAAACAACATTTATAGTTGATAAACCAAATAACTTAGACTTGTTGGGTTAAAGATGAAGTTATTTAAAAACATTATCCACAACAACCCGAAACTAGTTGATATTTATATAGGATTTTGAGAGAAATCATATCGGCTCATATTCAATATCAACTCCCATATTCAAAAGATACTTTAAGCAGAATAACAGAATATCTACCTTTTAACATCCTCGAATAATATGAGTTTCATCAGTGAAATTAATACCAAATATTCGACAATTATTTCCACAAATCCAATAACTTAAAATTAGAAAACTTTAGTCCATTGAAATTAGATTTCCAAAACATCATTTTTATAGTATTCATTAGTTAGGCTGAAAAACCCCGAATTCAAATACTACGCCATAGATTGCATACTGCAACACCAAAGAAGGGATGCAGGAAGTGCCAAAAAATATTGCTACAAGCAAAAAATGATCCATGGAAACACTTTCTCGGCATTGCATTTTGTTGCGTTGCCATAGAGTCAAAGGGAACACCTTTGCGATCCTATGACAACATCGGTACAGCTGTTGCCACAGGTAGCACTAGAACAAAAATACCCTTTTACAACTACCAAAAAAAGTTGTAATATGTCTGTTACAACTGGCATGCGCCAGTAGTTATATCCGCAGTCGTAATAGAGTCAAACTTTTTCACAACTGTTTCTAGCAGTGATAAAATTTGTTTTACAATTGCTAAAAGTAATTGTACATCAACTGCTATTAATCAAAGATTTCATAATATTATAATTATAATCGTTGTTTCACTAACAACAAACATAATTGCTCACATTAAGGAAAAATCAATTCAAGTTTACACCATTTATGAATTAGTAATTGTATTACAGAAAATAACTGAATTCATTACATATGTCAATAAAAATACATACACTTATTAAATGAGAAGTTTTCTACATGGTCTCATGACTACTTTACTTTCAGTTATTACACAATAGCACAACACAACAATCATAATAAATTTCTAATAAATAAATATGATCTAATACTACTATACCATCATTTCTTTTTCTGCTATATACGGCTACAAAGAAGAAGAAAAATAGGTTAGTCAATCAAGGCTCAGGTCGTGGCCTCCATCACCGCAACCTAGAAAATTTTGGTGGTTTAGATACATTGGAAAAGTAAACATACACGTTTTGTTGAAATTGCCATTTGCATCTTTAGTCATGAAAGTATATTCATGTTTATCTTCTTCCATGTCCCGTACCCAATATACAAAAACATCAGTATTACAGATAGTTCAAAATATTGCACTATAATTTGGTGAAATTTTATAGCGATGAAGTTTCAAATTTACTGACCAGTGCATGCAGCAAAGTCATATGTGTTTGATGGATGCGTTTCAACTACTGAAAGTGATTGGTAGAATGAAGATTAATGATTTGCCATTTTCTTCCATTGGAAATAATTTTATGTTACGACTTCATGTTTGAAACTACAATTTCAACAAATCATGTATGTATAAAAAAAAATAACTTCTTAACAGAAAAACTGTTTCTGAGTCACATTTTATGCTTGAATCTGTGTCCCTACCAGCTTGTGCTTGTAGAATACGCATTATGGTAGAAATATAGATCTGGAAGTTATATAGAATGATACCTGGATAATGCAAACATACCTTTTTCCGTATGTTTCTGTCTGCTTAGCTACTACATGATACTGCAACAACACATATGTGTTAACGATTTAGAACCCAATATATCATAATTCTGAAAAAGAAGAGAACATTTCAAGCTTTACAAAACTCCCTATTTTTCCTTTTCTCTCTTCCTTTATTTTTGTTATTACCAACAAAAAATCATTGAATAAGTTATGGTTATTAATAATTAAAAATTAAAATTCAAACACTTATCTTGGTTTGAAATCCCTTGACATGCCTGAATTATTTGAAAACTAATTAATGCTCCTTTATATCATTGTTTGTTGTGACCAAAACTAAATATGACACCTTACATGTGCATTTTTGACAGTTTCCTAACAAAATATTTATGATATAGCAATAGACCAAAATTTGGATCCTACTATAATCACGGATTAGATGTTTGAAATTCCAACATGTATTAAAATCCCATAAGAACTCAAAGTCGTACGGATTTTGTTTTCCCATCATGAATTGCATCAGTAAATAAATCCATAGAATAATAGAAACGTACTACTTTTTTATTATTGATGGTGTAACAGTAGACAAAACTTACTTTTCTTTGATGAACATGGGTTCGGGTATCGTCTAGACTTTGCCCAAGTCCCGCAGTTCACTGATGCTCAGTCCATTAATTATTTTCCTCTTCTCTACCAATGTATATTGAATATAATAAAATCAGTGATAAAATGGAGAAGAAGCTGACATTACTTATGTTCTAGTCACCTTATCTCTTTTCGGGATTTCTGGTTATATTTTCAAGGCTCCTAAATGTACTTTGCATCCTCTACGTCAAACTAGACATAATTTTACATGTAGGCTAAGATATATAGATTATTGATAAAGAAAACATGCACATTTTCAGTTACCACATACAGATCATTCTATAACTCAATGCCAGTTTCCTTTTGGTATATGTCCATAGCCTTCTCGGTGTTGTATCACATCATATAATTAACCACAGTAACCAGTTCATACATAAAGAAAACAAACATATGATTGCCATCTAGCAAAAATTGCATTTTGATATAGGTCTGTAACTTATGAGGTCATCCGGTTGTGAGTTGGCAGACAGTGTAAAATATCATAGATAGCTCTGTGATCTGTTTATTATCATATTCGGAAAAAAACTAGTACCTTACGAGGTTAGCACGCCAATTTAACCTTTAGACATAATCGAGACGTCATAGTCTGTGAGTTGTTACAAGCACCGACTTCCCACCTAACACCATTGTGTTGGAGAATGGAGTTTTGATGACAACAACCTTATTTCAATTACCATTGATTATAAAATATATGCTAACAATTTTTGTATAGAATATATATATATATGCAGGAATTATATACGGAAAATATTACTAAAGACTGTACAATTATAAAGATGATAAGAGATTCAAAGATCATAGAAATTTCAAGACTCGTGAGTAATCAAGATTTCAAGAGTTCAAGATGAATATAGTTATAGAGTCTAAGTTTTATAAGACTCTAAATACCACTCCAGGTTCAAAATTCTAATTCTAATTTTCAAATTCTGATTTTCAATTCTATCCTCAATTCTCTCTATTTTTTTTTTCTAGTTATCCTTAATCCTCTCTATTTTGTTTTTCTATTAGTTTCTATTTTTATTCTTCTTTGTTTTCAAAAATTAAATTTTTTTATATACTTTATATTTATACTTTTTATAGTTTAAAACGTTATAATTTTATAAATATATTTATATAGTTTAAAAATATGTTTTCATATAATTTTCTATCATATAATATTAATTTACAACACTAGAATTTTACTCAAGAATTTCCAAAATTAGTTTTATATCAAAACACTTGAAATATGCTTTGAAAATCAAAAATACACATGAGTATGTCGACATAACAAAAAGTGTATGTCGATATATAACTGCTATTTTTTCTAATTTTAAAGGGAAGTGTCTTTTCACTATTTGAAATGCTTCAGAACCATTGCAACCCTTCATACTCTATAAAAAGAGATTAAAATCGATTTTTTTAATATATCTTCTTCTCTAACTTCATACTCTTTCATCCCACCATTATTCTTAATCATTTTTATGGTTTTTACACTTATACTCTGCCGAATTCAATTCTGTTTTGATAAAACTTCTTCTCTCTACACTCTCTACTCTCTGAATCAAGTGTTATTGAAGAGTTGTAGGGCTGTTTTGTAATTGGTTTGGTTGAATAAACTTTGTTATGAGTCAAAGAGAAGTCGTTGTGTCCTTGTGGGACGTGAAATCAAGGAATTTGGAGCCGGTGTGTTCATGTGAGCCATGAAATCAAGAAAGTAGGAATCAATGTCTCCTTGTGAGCCATGAAACCAGGGAGGGTGTAATTGACTATTGAAAAAGTAATAAAACTCTGCACAATCCTGCGTTGTGCGGGACTGGATGTAGGGGTGATCCAAACCAGTATAAAATCCGGTGTGTTCTTTCCTTTTTCTGCATTTTTATTTCTGTTTATTTTGCATCTGTGTTTGAATCTGTGTCTGTGATTGTGTTTTTGGTGTTTGATTCATTCCATAATTCTCTTTAGCTTTAAGTTTTGTTTAAATTCTCACAAACACTATTCACCCCCTCTTTAGTGTTTGCTTTGCCTGAACGATCCATTCCGCAGTCCCAAACAATTGGTATCAAAGCAAGGCTTTTCGAAAAGTTCATAATCTGATTTTTAAAAATGTTAAATGGCAAATTTTGAACACTAGTTTTAATTCATGTATTGCATCAAGTATTAGATGAGTCTACATTCAATTTTATTGAAAAATCAAGTTACTATGATTTGATTTTTCAAATTTTGAAATTTGAAATGTTTTGAATTTTGAAATTTTTGTTCTATGGATGTGTTACAAAACTATCATGATATTATTGTTTAAAATTGCAGTTAACTATTTGAAAAGTCACTTGTTTATTTGAAGAACCATTTATTTTTTGAAAAGTCATTCGATTCTTTGAAAAGATGTGTTGTTTTGTAGGAAAAGATATGCTATATGACTTTAGAAAATTCAAAAGTCGAAAAGATAGGTAAAGTGGCTATTGGTGATTCAAATTCCGAAATGGTGGCTATTGAAAATTCAAATTCTGAAAAGAAATTAAAAAGAGGAGAAGAGTAACGACGGTTGGTGAAGAGACATCAAGAAGAAATGGATATATATAATATAAATCAGCAAAGAAATGGGTACCAGAACAGTTTAGAACTTTGTATTTTCATCTATAATTTATCTTCATGCTGTACTTCTCTTCATTTGCTTAGTAATGTCCCCGGTTTCACGAGATTCCATCAAAAAATGACCAAGTAATGATCAAATGAAGTTTTGATGAATAAAGAGAGAGGGAAACCAAAACTGTTGATGGTTATCTTCAAATTGCACTCACAGGTTAGACTATTTTGCCCCCAAATCCCTTTCCAGATTGTAGTTCTCGTTCTCGCGGTCGATTTGATGGGTATATCGTCAAATTCTGATCAAAGTTGAGTTAGATATGGCAGTTTGAAGTTGGCAATTCAAAACTGAAAAATGTTACGGGATTTTATGAATGCCTTTTACTGTTTCGACTTGCTGCACCCCAATATCATCCAAAATCATCCTCAAACTGCTATAGATCGTATCTTCGAATTTCTCTTCGATTTGCCGCTGATTTCGTCCAATTCTGTTAAGAAACGAAGAAGTTATGCCTTCTGAAAGTTTGATTGAAAATGAAAAACGAGAGGAGGAAGAAGAAGAGAAGAGAATGTGAAGAGACATGACTTTTGGGCCTATTTATGATAGCTAAAGTGGCTTTTAATTTAAATTCAAAATTTAGGCGCCAAGTTGGTTGAATGAATGTTTTGCTTGCTTTGCTTTGTTTTAAATTTGAAATTTAAACTTTAAAATTCAATTTTGAAATTTAAAATTCAAATTTGATATTTGAAATTCAAAATTCAAATTTGAAATTAAAAAATAATTATAATAAAATAAATTTTGTATTTTTTTAGGATTAATATTATTTCAGGAAATAGTCAAACCTAAAGTATAAATCAATATTTTAAAACCAAATTCACAAAACCATATTCTCTTTGAAATAATACATATATGTCAACATACATATATCTATATGTTAACATATCAGCCTATAGAATGAAATTCAATTTTTTTTATCTCAAATATTTAAACCTTCAAACTTCCCTCCATTTTTTTCAATTAGGAAATGCCAGTTGAAATTCTAGTTATTAAATTTATCTATATACTTATTTTCTTATATCACGTTTCAAAATATATATATTAAACTATATAATTTAATAAAATTATATAAACATGTTGATATGATATACAAAGTTAATATAACTTTTTGATATTGTTATAAAATATAAATTTACTCGTCTTTTATATAGTTTAAACATGCATAGTTTAACTTATATATTATTCTTATGATTTCATAACAATTTTGGGTTACATTATCACAAATACTATTTGTAACTTAATACTTATTTTTGACTTCCTATTAAGATTTATAAAACTTGTATATTTTACATAATATAAAGAAATATATATATATATATATATACATGATTTTTATTAAAGAAGTTTTATAGATTACTTTATAATGTTTCCTTCTAAAAGTATAAATGGTTTTTTAGCAAATAAATATGTTTTGATTACTAAAGTATAAATTTAAAATTGATTTGTATCAAAATATTGATGTATATCTCATAATAAATTAAATTTTAAGTTCTTTTAAATTAATTTTTATATATATTTATGAATATATGATAGTTTACTTTATATAATAAAAATATTATATTCTCTTCAGAAAGATCTTCAATTTTACAATATTTACCCTTCTAATATTATTTAACTTCATGATTTTTTTGAATATTTTACCACTTATCATGATTTTTTTAATTAAACTCTTATCTTTATTATTCTTTTAATAAATTTCATTAAAATAAGTCTAGAAATTAACATTATCTTTGTTTGATTCAAATAATTTATAATAGTTAGATAGTACTTTGAATATATTTTACCTAAATAGGTATTATCACCAAATCATTCTACATACTATTATTATACATCTTATTTCATATCATCATTATAAATTACAATTGCATTTCAAATAAAGATTATTCACATCATAAGTTGCATTTCATATTGTTTTGCATATGACATACATTTCATACTACATTATAATCAACGTACTTCACACACTGCATTACATGTTAACTTTAACTACACACATAACAAGTATATAGTATGAAAAGTTTTTATTAGAAATATAGGATTATTAATTAAATACATAACATATTTACTTTTTCTTGATTAATTTGATTGAATTGATTGACTTATTTGGTTTGTTTGTTTTGAATAACTTGATTTACTTACTTGACATGGTTAAATTTCATCAGGGGTTGATAGGTTTGTTAGAAATATACTTATCAATTTATAGTTCATAGGAGCTTTATATATTTTAGATAGATAGAAGTCACAAGAAATGTTTAGTTTCATGTTTGAGTTGATGTTTTGTGACAACAAAGCTTAAATTGATTCATTGATTGGATTGAATTACTTTACTTATATCATAATTTTAAGGATATCTTATCAGAGTTATTTCTAAGTCTAGATTAAGGTCTTATTATAGTTTAAAGGGAACTAGAGTATATGCTAGGCCACTGGTTAGTGATGACCCATAACAATTGGAGGTTTAGTCTTGTATTAGATTAAGGGGGAGTTTTATAGTTTCTAGGTTTAATTAAAGGTTCAAGAAGTGTTTACTAACACATATTATTTAATTTGATTGATTTGGTTGATTGCTTACATTGATTGCTTGAATTGCTTATTTGGATTGATTGTTTGAATTGATTATAAACATTGATTCGATTGCCTTTTTTATTATTCTTCTATTAGACTAGTATAGTCATAATTTTAGGGGGATTTATAATCTTTTAGGCTTAGAATCATAAAGTTAGAGGGAGATATAATGGTATCATAGAATCAGGGATAGTTATATAGAATATTATAATAGAATATGTATAGATAGATATAGGATTTAGGGGGAGTATTTTAAGACTTAAGGAGAGTACTTTACTTTAGCATAGGAATTATTTGGATAGTTATTGGATTTAGGGGGAGTACTTTTAGAATTTCTTTTTGATAATGCCAAAGGGGGAGAAATTATAAAATATAGGCAGAGTTTATAGGATTCTTACATACATGGGGAGACAGGGGGAGTATAGAATGAACATCATCAAACAAGTATATACAGGTATGATATTTTATAAACTAAGGTTGTCATTATCAAAAAGGGGGAGATTGTTGAAGAATGGAGTTTTGATGGCAACAACCTTATTTCAATTATCATCGATTATAAAATATATGCTAACACTTTTTGTATAGAATATATATATATATATATATGTGTGTGTGTGGGGGGGGTGTGGGTGCGTGCAGGAATTATATACAGGAAATATTACTGAAGTGTAACAACCCAGAAAATCAGAACTAATTTAAAAAAATTATTTTGACAATTTTAATGAATCTTGAATATTTAAAATGAATTATTTTAAATAATAACGACAAGAAATTTATTTTGAATAGAATTAGAACGGAAATATTTATTTGAATCGACGTTAGAATAAAAATATTTATTTTAATTATAAAAGGAATTGAAAATGGCGCGGTAGTTCGAAAATTCGATTTCAAATTTCAAATGAATGTACAGGATTCAAAATAAATCGGATTTGTGTGAAACAAAAAATATTTGAATCTATTTGAAAATATCTTTCAACGAATCTGAAAAATCCAAATTTCATAGCGGGAATAAAAAGTTATGACCAGTTGAAATTTCAGAATAGTCGCTATGGAAAATAGAGCCCTTAAAAATAGAAATTTTGCAAATGGCCTCCGTTTTCGATGAAACCACTTTTGTTGGATCCAGGATGTCAAGTTATTGCTAGATTCCAATTTTCAAAATTTTCTGAATTAATATGTGAGCGTGGCGAAGTTAAATGTGTTTTGTCAGTTTCAGTCAATTTGGATCAATTAGAAATTGGCCATTTTTCAAACGGTCTCAGAATTTGACGAAATTAGTTTTGTTAGGACTGTATCATCAATACGAAGTTAGAAATAATTTTTCTGTAATTTTTAGAGTTAGTATGTGGCCCCGGTAAATTGAAAGGTGCGTTCAAATTCAATATATAGATGTATATTTTAATTTCAACGAAAAATGATTGTAACAACCGAATTGGCTTATGAAACATATCCCATTGTGTTCGGAGTGGGGGTAATACACTAGGGACGATAGTCGTTGGGCCTCGTTTGGGGTTTAAAAGAAAAGTCAACCTTTTGTAATATAAAATAAATAAATATATAACTCTCCCTCACCACTCTCTCTCTTCTCTCAGTCAAATATGAAATAAAAAAGGGAAAACCTCTCAAATCGATCGGCCTCTGCCGTTGCCTGGACCATCGCCACCTCCTCTTACTAGCGTGCCCTCCTCCGATCGTCCCCCTCCACCTCCCCCGCCCCTCTTCTTCTTCCCCGAGCCTAAACCCTCGAACCAACGCGGAAACCGTCGCTCTAGCCAATGTAAACTCCGGCGCCACCTCAGCAAGCACCCCCCTCCCACCACCAATCTGACGCAGTAAACCCCCCATTCAACAGTGAGTCTTCCTTTTTATACTTCTTTTTTCCTTTGATTTATGTAAGGTGATTAATTTATTTGCTGAGCAATGATTGAATTATATGAAACCTTGTATATGAAAATCTGATTTTGATATAGAACAGGTTGAAATAGAAATATGTTTTTTATATATGTAACCTACAAATAAAGATATGGATTTTTTTTAGTTAAAAGTTTGAATTTTTATATAATCAAAGATGTGATTTTTACATAATCAAAGATGTGATTTTTATATAATCAAAGATGTGATTTTTATATTATAGAGATAATAAAAATATGATTTTTATATTATAGAGATAATAAAAATATGATTTTTATATTATAGAGTGACTAAAAATATGATTTTTATTGTATTAACATCGAAATAAAAATATTATCTTTACAATGTAAACATCGTGTTAAAGATGCGATTTTTACGCGTATGGTTTCGAGGTAAAAATATAATTTTTAGCGAAGTAAATTTTTTTTAGCGAAGTTAAAATATAATTTTTAGCATTGAAATAAAATATAATTTTTACTATGAACAACATGAAGAAGATAGCATTGGAATTTTGAACAGAATCCAAACCATCATCCGTTAAAGAATGGTGGGTGGATCCCCAAGGTGAGAACTTCTCACTTTTATTTTATTTTCTTGTTAAAATATATACTAGGATGCAGACGGTGCTTAGCAGCACCCAACACCCGTCGTCCACAGACCATGGACGGCTTGTTTGTTTGATTGATTGTATTGTGAAAATTGATTGTGTAATGTGAAATGGAATAAAATATTTTATAGTTAAAAATATTTTATAGTTAAAAATATAATTTTTAATGTGTATATGAATAAAATAAATATTTATAAACAAATCGGACGATTTGTTTATGTACACACATTTGACTAATATTGATTGGGACGATAAATTTTACACATTGCCCAACTGCACAAATAAAATTCATTATCTGTTGATTGAAACCCCACATGGGTATTGGGATGATATATGACATACACTAATCCCAATAATTAGCTGTATGTCGATCGATTGATTGACATGCTGTGTAAGCATTAAATATTAAAATATTTATATTTAATGCTTATGCAGTGTAGAATGCACTTTGGATGATTGTTGAATGTTTTTTATTGTTGTTGTATACACGTGTGTATGAAATCCATATAAATCACATTATATGGTAATTGACTGTGTTTAATTCCAGTTCAGATTGAATGAATATTTTAAAATAACGATTATTTTAGAATAACGAATATTTTAAAAAAATATTCAGTAAAGGATCAAAATATGATTTTGATGTCCGATTAGGGATGAACACGAATATATTTAAATATATACAGCCGTGTTGATTAGATATGCGCCATTTCGACGCGAACGATATTTATATCAATTTTATTCGTTTTTATAAGGAATATCGAAAAGGAATTGATTTCAAAATCTAATGTTTTGAAAATACTATCATTTATATATCGATGATATGGAATATTCAATTTTGATTTGAAATTGAATATAAAGTAGAAATCGTTTTGAAAACGAATTTAAAACGGTTTATAAAATGCGGATTAAATGGAAATCGACGAAATATATGTAATATTATATATATATATATAATGGCCTGAATAAAATGCGTCGCGCTGCAGCAGTTCGCGAATTTTGACCATTGACTTCGAACGGACATTACGGGAGATCTGAACTTCGGATTCTCCTAAAACTGGAACCGTTGGGTTCAAATCGAAATGAGCTTTCTAACGAATATTAGAGTTTTGAAATCTAACGGTTGGGTTTGGAATTATGTCCAAATAAAATTTGGAAAGGGTCGATGTAAGTGCAGTTCGATGATCGTTTATGGAAATCGACTGTACGGGCCTTAATAAAATTATTAAAAATATCAATAATTAGTCTAAAATCATAAGAAATGATTTGGAAAGAATTGAGATGAAAAACTCTATATTGGAAAAGACAAAAGTAGATTTTTATCGAAATGAACTAGTTTTGAACTAGAATTATATTCCAATATTTTAAATAAATAAATTGGATTTGAAATGGTTTTAAAAAAAATAACCAGGATTTCCAATATATGAATTGGAATGGATTTGAATCGAAATTATCTTCGGAATATTTCGATATTGTATTCCGTGATTATACAGATATTGTCAAGGAATTTAGAAGATATATATATATATATATATATCGTTATTCCTAAACAATATTTGTTGATTTCAGAATTTGATATTGAATATAAGCCAATATATTTTTTCTATTCAGATCCTTGTATTTAATATCAAATTGGATTTTGGGTTTGGCGTGAATGGTATCTTTAATAATATTGTTCTTAAACCCAATGGAGTTAAGAAAATTAGAATTTAACTGAAGATTAGCTAAGTTGATTGGGTTCCTGGGTCTTGATCTGATGTTGGTTTCTGCCTTCAGGGTTAATACTTAGGGAATCGTTCTCTTACTAATTTACGGTTAGAGATTGATATGATTTTGGGTTTGTTGTGGATGATGTCTTCATTAACACTGTTCTTGAACCCAGTTGAGAAAAGATTAAATCTTTTTATTTAGATTTAATGAAGTATACCAATTAATTGATATTTAATTGGAATGGAATTGAAATTGGTCTATGGGTTTATCGTGAATGGTGTTTTAAATAACACTTGTTCTTTAACCCGATTAACAATGGAGTAAGATTTTGGGTTGTCGTGAATGGTATCTTTAATAATACTATTCTTTGACCCAATGGAGTTAAGAAAATCAGAAACTACCTGAAGGTTAGTTAAGTTGAATGGTTTCCAGGGTATTGATCTGATGTTGGTTTCGGCCTTCGGGGTTAATACTTAGGGAATTGTTCACTTGCTAATTTACGGTTAGAGGCTGATGGAATGGAATGTGGTTTTGGATTTATCTTTGACCCAGTTAAACACTAGATATGATTTCCCAAGTTAAACAATCGTTAATATTGATTTTTGGGAAGATTAAAACCAAGTGGAGTTTTAATGCATCTTTAATTAGATTGAAATGATATCCAACGGAAGATTAAAGAATAAATTTAAAGAATTTATCTTTTATAAAATTAATGGGAACCTTTCCCAAAATATAAGAATATTTGAATAAAGGAATATTCTTGATTGGAATGAGTCATATGTTGTGTTAGTATAACACTTGTTTATTATATACGCGAGTTATTCAGAAAGACCGAGTTTATCCCATTCTGAATAACTGATTCGACAATGTGTCGAGGATGAAGACGGTGGTGGAAGACCGGAGGTCTTCACATCGTTTGGATGATTAATGATGTTTGATTGGGCTATACACCCAAGGCGAGGTAATAAGTGGTGATCGTCCAAACGTACTTGTAGATCCACCGGATATGCAAAGGCCTCTCCCCTGTATTGGAGATATGGGGGAGGAATAAGGTGCCTCCGGTTTCGTTCAGACACAGAACGAACTTGTTAATGGATGTGTGTCTGACATCGGATGTCATTCTGTGTGATTGATAGACATCAGTTGCATAGCGTGAATTGTTTGTGTGACATGCTGAGATGCAAATGATCAAGGCTTCTGTTGAAAAGTAGAGTCTTGTGGTTGATGATCAAAGCACGACTTTGGTATAGCGTAGCTTTGTGTAGCATTAATTCCCGAGCCTCACACCCCGGTGTGAACCAGAAACAGGAGAGGACCTCAGGGAGGGCATGCGTTACCTTCTAGCTAGGAGTGGTGTCAGTGTTTTACCATCCCTGACATTTTACTTATGTGGATGATGGATTGCGAGGCGCCTCGGTTATATCGGTCATTCCGAGGCCGATAGTTTGGTCGGGATATGACCAGATGACGCCCCATAGGGCGGGGAAACGCAGTGTTCAGGCATTTTAATCCACATTGAGTGGACCGGCCTTGACGATCCAAGGTACAGTTATGGTTGTTCCTGAGACACGGGCTAGTGTGTCTCGATGCGGTAAGGACGATCCCTTGCCTTGGTTCACAGATGGAAATCCAACTTCCAATACATGACATTTGGGTTTTGATTGTAGAGTCTAATATTGGCGACATGATATCTGGTACCCAAGCGGTCTAGGATTGATACATTTATATTTGAAGTTGTTTTAAACACTATGCACTTATAATAGTATCAAATGATTTGTTTTAACATACCAAGCATGTTTGGCTATTATAAGGGAAAACCCTATCCTCTGGCTTGCGTTGCATTGTGTGATGGGGCCGGGGTCTTATAATAGCATCATTTTTCCAAAAAGCATTGCGATATTTTGTTATATGCACTGGTATTCTCGGGAGGAAACCCATTCCGTGTTATACGGCGTGGTCCCTTGATATATCTGATTTAAAGTAAAGTTTTAAATAACTGTTTTAGTTCTCACACCAGTCACATGACTGACCTGGAGTTTATTGTTTTAACCTAAACTCTGGGTGCCCCTATTTTCCGCACGGGCAGCTAGTAGTTTTGGTTTTGCAGATTTATATTCACAGGATCCTAGTATACAGCTGGAATGATGTTCGGAAAGCACTGTATCCGTATATTCTTTTCAGTTGTGTTTTGTATTATTTTTCCGCTGTGTTGTAACTTGTAAATCTCTGATGTTTAGTAAATGTGTAATATTTATTCATACTCTGTATATTCTTGTATTTTGATGAAATTGTTGTAATTAACAATGAAATGTTCTTCTGTTTGTGTTCTGATTTGTCGTGTTTTCAAAGCAATCCAGGCTTTCCTTTACGGGGAAGTTCGGGTCGTTTCATTTTGGTATCAGAGCTTTGGTTTACAGAGCTCGGAGAACAAGACACATTAGAACCGAATGTAAGAATTCATCAGAGATTGGATTAGTAATATCCAATGAGAATGACTCGTTAGTGATAGGATCAGTAGTATCCTAGAATGGGTCGGAAGAGTGTTGTTTTTCAAATAAAGTTGAAAACAATTTTTGTTGTGAAAATTTAATCTAATTATACATATTTTAGTATATTATTTTATTTGATTTTGGACAATCGAGTATATGAGATTTTGCATATACGTGTCATGAACGTATATTCGAAGTTTTAATATACTGGATAGATATAGAATCACACTCTAGTCGCCCGGAGATGATACTAATGATAGCAGCTGCATCATCAGTATATTTATTTTCGAGTTTCGAAAGTGGGATATCTATATATTTCCATTAGACTGGTGTGAGAACCAAAACTAGATAGGGTTATTGTTCTGAATTGGCATCAAAAACATGATTTTATGTATATGTATCAAAATTATGAATTTGAAACGATAATCAACTAATTGATTGATGATTGTGTTGTGTGATTATTCATTTAAACCATTATGTGAATGTAAGGTAAATTTAGCCAAATTGTATCAAATGTTAAACTGAATTGAAAATTGTTTTAAATTGCATGCATATACATGTACATACATTGAACAAGTCATAGCAAGAAGGCTAGAGCAGCGGAATAAAATTGTATGCCCGACAAATAGGTACATGTTTACTAATTTATTGGGTTTAGATGATTTTATGAGCTGATTGGCTAGCCGCTTGGCTTTTTCTTTTTCTTTTTGAGATGGGAGGGCCTTTGTGGCAGTTTGGGGATTTTCCCGGTGCTCCCGTACAAAGGAGGTTATGGCGAAATTTTTCAAAAATTTAGGGTGTTAGCCAAATTTTTGAAGAATTGGAAAATTCTTAGAAACTGAAAAGTTGAAGAATGAAAGCCAAACTGAAAGTTGAGTTGGTTAGTTAAACAACTTTCAGCACTGTTCCTTTTCGAGGACGGAAAGATTTTAAGTGGGGGAGATTGTAACAACCCGGAAAATGAGAACCAATTTAAAATTTTGACAATTTTAATTAATTTTTAATATTTAAAATGAATTATTTTAAATAATAACGACAAGAAATTTATTTTGAATAGAATTAGAACGGAAATATTTATTTAAATCGACGTTAAAATATAAATATTTATTTTAATAATAAAAGGAATTGAAAATGGCGTGGTAGTTCAAAAATTGGATTTCAAATTTCTAATGAATGTACATGATTCAAAATAAACTGGATTTTAGTGCAAAAAAATATTAGAATCTATTTGAAAATATCTTTCCAACGAATCTGAAAAATCCAAATTTCATAGCGGGAATAAAAAGTTATGTCCGGTTGAAATTTCAGAATAGTCGCTATGGAAAATAGAGCCCTTAAGAATGGAAATTTTGCAATTGGCCTCCGTTTTCGACAAAACCACTTTTGTTGGAACTAAGATGTCAAGTTATTGCTAGATTCCAATTTTTATAATTTTCTGAATTAATATGTGAGCGTGGTGAAGTTAAACATGTTTTGTCAGTTTCAGTCAATTTGGATCGACCAGAAATTGGCCATTTTTCAAATGGTCTCAGAATTTGACGAAATAAGTTTTGTTAGGACCGTATCGTCAATACGAAGCTAGAAATAATTTTTTTGTAATTTTTAGAGTTAGTATGTGGCCCCGGTAAATTGAAATGTGTGTTCAAATTCAATATATAGATGTATATTTTAATTTCAACGAAAACAATCGTAACAACCGAATTGGCTTACAAAACATATCCCATTGTGTTCGGAGTGGGAGTAATAAGCTAGGGATGGCAGTCGTTGGGCTTCGTTTGGGGTTCAAAAGAAAAGTCAACTTTTTGAAATATAAAATAATTAAATAAATAAATATATAAATCTCCCTCACCGCTCTCTCTCTTCTCTCAGTCAAATACGAAATAAAAAAGGGAAAACCACTCAAATCGATTGGCCGCCGCCGTTTCCTGGACCATCGCCACCTCCTCCGATCGTCCCCCTTCACCTCCTCCGCCCCTCTTCTTCTTCCCCGAGCCCTAACCCTCGAACCAACGCGGAAACCGTCGCTCTAGCCAATGTAAACTCCGGCGCCACCTCAGCGAGCACCCCCTCCCTCCACCAATCCGATGCTGTAAACCCCCCTTATTCAACTGTGAGTCTTTCTTTTTATACTTTTTTTCTTTCTTTGATTTATGTAAGGTGATTAATTTATTTACTGAGCAATGATTGAATTATATGAAACCTTGTATATGAAAATCTGATTTTGATATAGAACAGGTTGAAATAAAAATATGTTTTATATATATATATAACCTACAAATAAAGATATGGATTTTTTTACATTAAAAGTTTGAATTTTTATATAATCAAAGACGTGATTTTTATATAATCAAAGATGTGATTTTTATATAATAAAAGATGTGATTTTTATATAATCAAAATATGATTTTTTATATTATAGAGATAATAAAATTATGATTTTTATATTATAGAGTGAATAAAATTATGATTTTTATTGTATGAACATCGAAATAAAAATATTATCTTTACAATGTAAACATCGTGTTAAAAATGTGATTTTTAGACGTATAGTTTCAAAGTAAAAATATAATTTTTAGCGAAGTAAAAATATAATTTTTAGCATTGAAATAAAATTGTAATTTTTACTATGAACAGCGTGAAGAAGATAGCGTTGGAATTTTGAACAGAATCCAAACCATCGTCCGTTAAAGAATGGTGGAGTGGATCCCTAAGGTGAGAACTTCTAACTTTTATTTTTTTTCTAGTTAAAATATATACTAGGATGCAGATGGTGCTTAGCAGCACCAGACACCTGTCGTCCACAGACCATGGACGGCTTGTTCGTTTGATTGATTGTATTGTGAAATTTGATTGTGTGATGTGAAATGGAATTAAATATTTTATAGTTAAAAATATAATTTTTAACGTGTATATGAGTAAAATAATTATTTATAAACAAATCGGACGATTTGTTTATGTACACACATTTGACTGATATTGATTGGGATGATAAATTTTACACGTCGCCTAACTGCACAAATAAAATTCATTATTTGTTGATTGAAACCCCACACGGGTATTGGGATGATATATGACATACATTAATCCCAATAATTAGCTGTATGTCGATCGATTGATTGACAGGCTGTGTAAGCGTTGAGTATTTATATTTAATGATTATGCAGTGTAGAATGCACTCTGGATGATGGTTGAATGTTTTTGATTGTTGTTGTATACACGTGTGTATGAAATCCATACAAATCACATTATATGGTAATTGACAGTGTCTGATTCCAGTTCAGAAATATTGAATATTTTAAAATAATGATTATTTTAGAGTAACAAATATTTTAAAACAATATTCAGTAAAGGATCAAAATATGATTTTGATGTCCGATTTGGGATGGACACGAATAGATTTAAATATATATAGCCGTGTTGATTAGATAAGTACATGTACACACACTTCACATATGATCATGAAGCATTAGAAGTCTTTTAAGGACAATGGATGCTCGTGTTTGATGGATGAGTAGAAGGACGTTTGGATGTTAGGATATACATTCTTCCTGAACTTGAAGATTTCGGGGACGAAATCCTTTTAAGTGGGGGAGAATGTAACACCCCGTGTATTCTATAACAGTGAAATTCACAAATTAAAGTATAATTAATTTCAAATCAAAGAATTAAGGGAAACGGGATACGCCATTGCGTTCGTCTCGGAATTCTGCTTGAGATAGAGTCCGAGTTTGCGTAAAACGGACTCCGTATGAAGAAGATATGGCCTCCGGAAGTTTCAGAATTCAGTTTAAAATTCAAACAGACAGAAACAGCTCTGAAAACCAATTCAAAATTCAAAAATCAAATCAGATCGGGCTGGGCGGGAATTTTCCCGCCCAAGGCACCCAGGTCGACTGGATAGTCGACCTGGGGCACCCAGGTCGACTACCAAGTCGACATGGGGGTCGACTGGGGAGTCGACCTGGCCCCGGAGCCAGGTCGAACCCAGCCCCCCATGGCTGGCCTGGTCTGTGCTTGGCCGAATTTCTGAGCCTTGCCTTGTCACTAAGGCTAGGTGTCTGCTCCTGATTGGTCTCTCCTTCAAACGAACGGCTAATATTAATCCAAGCTCCATCGACGGTTCTAATCAATTAACAAACTCTATAAAAAGGATCTAAGACTCCACCTAATTCATACAAATAAAAATTAAAATGAGACCGTCATGCTGCTGAGGAAAGACTAGAAGTAGCCGTCAAAATTGAGAGACGGTTAGGAGGCAATTTGAAAGCTTAAAGCAACGACAACTAAATCAAAACAACGCCTACAACAAAGGATAGCATCTCCAAATTCAGAATTCAGATTCCTGAATTGAAGATTCGTCATACGTTGTAAGTAGAGTGCTATTCCGATATGAATGAATAATTGTGTTTTGATTTGTGTAAATGAGAAATGGAATTGTACTTAGTTTGTGGTGATGATAATTCATAATTGTATGTTGCTATGATTCTAATTATGAATAGATTTGGGATGTTGTGTTAGACCTATTGGATATTTTTAGTGTAATTGGATCCATTTGAGTATTATGATTCATATGAATTTATGTTGGAATTGGCATCATGATTCAAGTGTAAAACCATACTTTTGTGTTAGTGACAAAAGTAAGCACCCTTGTGAACTTGTGTTGACTTTATGAACATGGCTAGTTTATGTTTGACTTTATGCCCAAACAAAATACGTTTTAGGCCTATGCTGTTATCAAAATCATATGACAATATATGCGACACATAATTAAGTTAGATTTACATTTCAATTGCAAGTTCACATGAATAGATTAAAAACCATGATTCATGTTTAGGTATGTTTTATGTCATGATTATATGCTATTACAATGCAAGTTCACAAGTGCCTAATTTATGTTAACTAGATCGTTATGTTGCAAGTTCATGCGTTCACACTCCCCTTTTGATGTTACTTAGAATATATAAACACCATGTTCTAAGCCTCCCCTTTTTCATGTGGCTAAGTTGGGTTTAAATGTTAAACCCAACATATGTTATATTGTAGCGAACGTATAAAACGGGGGTAACGACGTTTGGGTTAAAATATAAAACATATGGGTTGGCATATTTGACGCATGCCAACGACCTTGAAAACAATTAAGTGGTATAAATTAATTTTACCCAATAAATATGAATTTGAATAATGGGCCGCAAAATTTACATATAAAAAGAAAAGAGACAAAATATGTAAATTTAGAAAATACGATGTGTTTAACCCGAGGTTGGATTGAGTTGTGATGTAAACCTGCCCGGAACCGCCCGGCTGTCCAGTAGTCACAACAATACCTTTCCAATGTGGGTGGTTAAACATTGAGCCCAATAAAGACCCGAGGTTAGACTGAGTTGTGACGTAAGACTGCCCGGAACCAACCGGCAACAGGCAGTCACGACAATACCTGTCTAATGTGAGAGGTCGAGGCTTTAATAAGACAATTAAGGCTGAGTCAGGATTGATAGGATTAAGTAAATTGAATTAATACTTAATCAAAATGGAACATGCTAAACTATACAGACTGATTGGGGGTTAGGTTTACAAAACACTTAACCAACTTAGCATGTTGGCTAGAAATAGAAAACCTAGTAGCGGGGGACCCTTTTCAGCAGTAACCCTACAAGGTGTATCAGGATACCCTGAACTAGGCAGGGTGGGGCACGATTACTGGGCTGACTGTAAGAGTTCAAATCGACGGCGGTGGTGCAGTAGTGTAGGATCTAACGGGGTGCGGGCGTGCACACACTCCGGCGCAGAAAAATAAGGCACTGGGCACTAGTAGTATACCTGTGCATTCTAGAATTGTGTCGGGCCGCCACCATGGGACTTGATACACCCCATGGTGGGACCAGCATAGGTAACTACAACATCGGGGGCCATAAGACACATGTAACTATGCGAGTAGGAGTCGATCATTAGAAATGGATCACTTCACCCTGTTTATGGGGTGCCTGTTGGGAACTAGTTTATATGGATGTCGAGATTAATATGGAGTACGATAGTATATTCGACTCTAGACAACTTAACTTAGTTTATAGTGCTTTCCCATTTCCAGTTTGTACTTATCATGCTCAATTCTTTATTCATAGACTGAATAGTCCTAGACTTACTCAGGCTTTATGTCTGACTCTACTTTTCTTTTGTCTTCTTTTCTTTCGTTCCCCCCCCCCCCCAGGTCCACAGGGAAGGAATACCGCAGCTTGACCAGTTTTTACATCTAGCTTGAAGAGAAAGGATGTATTGCTTGGATCTCTTTTGTTTTGGACTATGGCTTTGGACAGCAATTATGGGACTTATGCAGTTTACTTATGTTTTTATGCTTCTTTAAATAATGAAATCAAGACAGTTATGAAAATGTAATGTTTTTGGGAGTATTGTAAGACAATTATGGCATAGTTTGTGTAACACGTATTTTGATGAAATAAAAAGTTGCTGTTGTTTTCCGCTGTTTCAAAAATATGTGTACTTATATCTGTCTTGTGCATCTGTGACTTATACTTATAAACCTCCACCAAAATTAAGGCATTCCCTTTGAGAGTGACCCTAACGGAGGTGGGGTGTTTCACTTGGTATCAGAGCATAGGTTTACCAGATAAGATAAAAAGTTTTGAAAATTTATTTTCAAAAGAAAATTTAAAGAAGCATTTTTAAAGATAAAATGTTATTTTATTTTAAAAAGTCATAGTCCCCCCCAAAGCCATAGGTACTATCCTTTATCCTTCGTTTTGAATCTATCCTTTTTGTTTCAGCATGTCCGAAGAACTTAACTTGCCAGAGGGTATACCAATACCTGGTTGGTTTAGACGATTCTTAGAAGCAAGGGCCACTCAGCCAGGTCCTACCGTTCCTCCTCCCCAGCTGCAGCAGCACCTCTTCCTCCACCTCCTCCGCGTGGTAATACTTTTGCTAAGATATGTAAAGATTTTAAAGCTATGGAAGGAAAGGACTTTCATGGAACTGAGTCCTTCGTGGCAGCCAGGAATTGGCTGAAGGAAACCGAGGACTTATTCGTCATCTTTGAGGTAGAAGATAAGCAGAAGGTACAACTGGCAGTATGGCTACTTAAAGGCGAGGCTTCCTACAAGTGGGAAGTCACCAATGCAGAAAGACCAGTGGAAACATGGGAGGACTTTAGGGCAAGGTTTGAGGCTAAATTTCTCTCAGAAGCTGAAAGGAGTCTTCAGTTGGAAAAAATCTTATTTCTTAAGCAAGGGAATATGACAGTCAAAGAGTATGTTAATCAGTTCGATCAGCTGGCTAGGTTCGGACTGGACCTAGTCAACACTCCGCACAAGAAGGCTCTCCGCTTTGTCAAAGGATTGAATGAGCCATTACACAGTTTGGCCATGACCCATATAACCATGGGAACTACGTATGAAAGGTTGGTGCAGATGGAATTGCTGAACGAAGAGGATAAAGGCAAGAAGGAGACAAAGGCAGAAAGATCTCAAGGGAAGAAAGAGGGTTTACAGCCTAAGAAGACAGACTTTAAGAAGGGTGGGAAAGACAACAAAGAGAAGAGGAAGTGTAATTTCTGTGGCAAAGTGGGGCACTTAGTGAAAGATTGCCGGAAAAAGAAGGCAAGATGAATGATGGGTGCTTTTCTTGCGGTGAGACAGGCCACATGGCTAAGGATTGCCCAAAGAAACAAGGGCAGGGGCAGAGGGTTGGATCCACCTCAGGGGCACAGGTTTATGTGCTAGAAGAGCCACCTCTGCAACAGCGAGGTATAAATACTTCTGTAGAAAGTGTAGTTTATCTTTATGATCACCCAGTTCGCACTTCATTTGATTCTGGCGCATCACACTCCTTTATCTCATCTGCTTTAGTAGAATCTCTGCACCTAGAAACTAGTATGGTAGAGGACCCCTTAATTGTTTCAAATCCAATCGGGGGCCCGACTCATTTGTCTATGATCTGTGTGGGATTGAAATTTTCTATTCTAAGCGTAGAATTTAGATGTAGTGCATTTGTTTTGGGCTTCTCGGGATATGGTTTGATTTTGGGCATGGATTGGCTATCCAGTAATGGTGCCATCCTTGATTGTGAGAAAAGGGTGGTTAGGCTTCTGACCCAACTCGGTAACACTCTGGAAATTACTAGTAATCCCTCGTATGCGGTTATGCTTAGTTATCTTGAATCGCTAGATGCTTCTGTTGAAAGTTTGCAATCGGTTAGAGTTGTCCGGGAATATCCGGATGTCTTCGAAGAGGTGAAGGGCTTACCTCCGAAGCGGGAGATAGACTTCCGCATATATCTTGTGGATAATGCAAAGCCCGTTGCGTTTCCCATTAGACACATGGCTCCACGGGAAAGGAAAGAACTCATTAAACAGGTTAAAGAGCTTCTAGAGAAGGGGTTCATTAGAAGGAGCATTTCAGAATGGGGCGCTCCAGTGGTGTTCGCCACAAAGGCGGATGGTTCACTCCGTCTATGTGTTGACTATAGGGAGCTAAACAAACTAACGGAAAAGATTAGGCACCCTCTCCCCAGAATTGACGATTTGTTTGATCAGCTTGTAGGAGCGTCTGTTTTCTCCCAACTCGATTTGGCGACCGGATTTCATCAGCTAAGGGTAGCCGATGATAGCATCGATAAGACAGCTTTCAGAACCCCAGACGGATTCTTTGAGTGGCTTGTCATGCCTTTTGGCTTGACAAACGCACCCGCTTACTTCGTGGACCTAATGAGTAGGGTGTTCAGAGATTTCCTTAATAAGTTCGTAGTGGTCTTCGTAGACGATATCTTGATCTTCTCAAAGAGTGAAGAAGAACATGCTCAACACTTAAGGGCAATCATGGAAACTCTGCGAGTCCATCAGCTAAAAGCCAAATTCTCCAAATGCCACTTTTGGAGAGAGGAAGTGAGGTTCCTTGGGCATATAGTATCCAAAGAAGGGTTAGCTGTGGACCCTGCTAAGGTAGTAGCGGTACAGGATTGGAAGACACCAAGGAATGCAACAGAAGTCCGAAGCTTCCTCAGGCTAGCAGGCTTCTATCGGAAATTCATCAGAGACTTTGCAAAAATATCAGCTCCACTCACAAGGCTGACAAAGAAAAATCTAGTGTTCAATTGGGACTTGCATTGCAAGTTTGCTTTCCAACGGCTAAAAAGGGCTCTTACAACAGCCCCAGTTCTGACGTTGCCAGATGGAAGCAAGATGTTCACAGTTTATACAGATGCATGTAGGACAGGGCTAGGCGCGGTCTTGATGCAAGAAGGGAGGGTAGTAGCTTATGGTGGAAGGCAATTGAAAGTTCATGAAAAGAACTACCCGACCCACGATCTTGAGTTAGCTGCCATCGTCTTTGCACTCAAGGCTTGGCGACACTATCTCCTAGGTGAGAAGTTCGAACTTTACACTGACAATAAATCTTTGAAGTATCTCTTCTCGTAGAAAGATCTTAACTTGAGGCAACAGAGAACGATGGAGTTTCTTGCCTCGTACGATTTCGAGATCTCCTACACTCCGGGCAAAGGCAACGTAGTGGCAGACGCGTTGAGCCGAAAGAAACTGACCCTAAGCCCGTTGTTTGTTGAAAGGCAAAGCCTAGAGTTCATAGCCAGCTTTGACTTTAGGCCCTCCTCCGATTTTGTACCGGGCTTGCTAGCATCTCTCGAAGTACGCCCGACTTTAATGGACTCAATAGGGACATCACAACGCGAAGACCCTCAGCTTGTGGAAACGATTGATAGGCTAATTAGGGGTGAGACTTCAAGTCACCTCAGCAGATACTCCATCGACGATAAGGGTTGGCTAAGGCGAGATGGAAGACTATGCGTCCCACAGACAAGGGATTTAGTAAAAACGGTTCTCGAAGAAGCACATCACTCCAAGATGATGATACATCCAGGCGGAGATAAAATGTACAAGGACATAAAAAGAACTTTCTTTTGGAGCGGCATGAAGAAAGACGTGGCGGATTTCGTTTCCAAGTGTGTGATTTGCCAACAGGTTAAGGCGGAGCAGAAGAAGCCTAGCGGTCTGCTTCATCCTCTAGAGGTCCCACAGTTGAAGTGGGATAGCATTTCGATGGACTTCATTGATGGGCTGCCTAGGTCTAGAAGAGGCAACACTAGCTTTTGGATAATAGTGGATAGGCTTACTAAAAGCGCCCACTTTTTACCTGTCAAGAGTAAAAGGACTGCCTCATCCCTAGCATCTCTGTATCTCAAAAAAATTGTTCGACTCCATGGAATACCCACCAGCATTGTTAAAGACCGAGACCCTATCTTCACAAGTGAGTTTTGGCGGAGTCTGCAGGAAGCAGTAGGCACACAGTTATGCTTGAGTACAGCCTATCACCCCCAAACCGACGGCCAGACAGAAAGAGTGAACAGAGTTTTGAAGGACCTTTTAAGACTGTGCGTCCTTGACTTCGGAGAGACGTGGGAAGACCATCTTCCTTTGGTGGAATTTGCCTACAACAACAGCTACCAAGCCACCATCGGAATGGCACACTTCGAAGCTTTATATGGAAGACCGTGCCGATCGCCCACTTGTTGGTGGGAGTCTACTGATAAGCTCATACTTGGGCCAGATATGATCCGAGAGACTTTAGAGAAAGTAGACTTGATACGAAGAAGGATGAAGACAACCCAAGATAGACAGAAATCCTACGCCGACAAGAGGAGGACCGACCTTGAATTTGAGGTTGGGGACAGAGTTTTTCTTAAGGTATCTCCGCTAAGGAACGTTGTTCGTTTTGGAACCACAGGGAAGCTAGCACCAAGATTCGTAGGGCCGTTTCCTATTATCGAGAAAATTGGGAAAATGGCCTATAGATTAGAGCTACCTGAAAAATTAGCCGGAGTTCACAACGTTTTTCATGTTTCGCACCTCCGAAAAAGTCTACATGAATCTGCTGAAGTGGTAGAGCCAAACATCCTAGAAGAAGCTGAAGTGGAACGCGAAGCAACCGTAAGGAAAGTTCCAACACGCATCTTAGGAACTGAAGTGAAAAAGCTACGCAACCGCGAAGTCAAGCTCGTCAAAGTTCAGTGGAGCGATGCCGAGGAAGACGCGACTTGGGGAACTGAGGCTAGAATATGCGCAGCATACCCTTTTCTTTTCGAGGGTACATCTTTGATCTTTCTTTTTTCTTAAGTTGCGCTTTTATCTATCTTTTTATGTATATCTCCTCGACCTTATCTTTTAGGTAGAAACCCTTTGGATGAAAACATGTAATTGAAACATGTTATGGATGATGGTTGCAAGTGGTTGCAAGTGATTGCTAGTGGTTGCTCGTGGTTGCATATACACACACAATCTAGGTTTTAGATCGGCTCAGTCACTTCATACTACATATGCATATATGTATTTATATTCGTATATGGTTGAAGTTTAATGTGTTGTCATATGGATGTTGCATTTATATACGAATGATTGTGCACTCATGTAAAATCATGAATAGGAAAATTTGCATACATAATGGATTCATGACACTTACATAATTTGCATTAAGGAGGTCAACTGAATCAGTAGGCCGCCTGATTTTGCATTAGATAAGTACATGTACACACACTTCGCATATGATCATGAAGCATTAGAAGTCTTTTAAGGACAAGGATGCTCGTGTTTGATGGATGAGTAGATGGACGTTTGGATGTTAGGATATACATTCTTCCCGAACTTGAAGATTTCGGGGACGAAATCCTTTTAAGTGGGGGAGAATGTAACACCCCGTGTATTCTATAACAGTGAAATTCACAAATTAAAATATAATTAATTTCAAATCAAAGAATTAAGGGAAACGGGATACGCCATTGCGTTCGTCTCAGAATTCTGCTTGGGATAGAGTCCGAGTTTGCGTAAAACGGACTCCGTATGAAGAAGATATGGCCTCCGGAAGTTTCAGAATTCAGTTTAAAATTCAAACAGACAGAAACAGCTCTGAAAACCAATTCAAAATTCAAAAATCAAATCAGATCGGGCTGGGCGGGAATTTTCCCGCCCAAGGCACCCAGGTCGACTGGGTAGTCGACCTGGGGAACCCAGGTTGACTACCAAGTCGACATGGGGGTCGATTGGGGAGTCGACCTGGCCCCTAAGCCAAGTCGAACACAGCCCCCCTGGCTGGCCTGGTCTGTGCTTGGCCGAATTTCTGAGCCTTGCCTTGTCACTAGGGCTAGGTGTCAGCTCCTGATTGGTCTCTCCTTCAAACGAACGGCTAATATTAATCCAAGCTCCATCGACGGTTCTAATCAATTCACAAACTCTATAAAAAGGACCTAAGACTCCACCTAATTCATACAAATAAAAATTAGAATGAGACCGTCATGCTGCTGAGGAAAGACTAGAAGTAGCCGTCAAAATTGAGAGACGATTAGGAGGCAATTTGAAAGCTTAAAGCAACGACAACTAAATCAAAACAACGCCTACAACAAAGGATAGCTTCTCCAAATTCAGAATTCAGATTCCTGAATTGAAGATTCGTCATACATTGTAAGTAGAGTGCTATTCCGATATGAATGAATAATTGTGTTTTGATTTGTGTAAATGAGAAATGGAATTGTACTTAGTTTGTGGTGATGATAATTCATATTTGTATGTTGCTATGATTCTAATTATGAATAGATTTGGGATGTTGTGTTAGACCTATTGGATATTTGCAAGTATATGACTCATGTTGAAAGTTAACGACTATATGTTTGTGGTAGTTTATTACAACACCTATTGGATATTTACAAGTATGTGATTCATGTTGAAAGTTAACGACTATATGTTTGTACAACAAAGTTGAGATTCATGCAAGTATATGACTCATTATTATGCCAACATGATGTATATTTTTATGATCATTTTTAGTGTAATTGGATCCATTTGAGTATTATGATTCATATGAATTTATGTTGGAATTGGCATCATGATTCAAGTGTAAAACCGTACTTTTGTGTTAGTGACAAAAGTAAGCACCCTTGTGAACTTGTGTTGACTTTATGAACATGGCTAGTTTATGTTTGACTTTATGCCCAAACAAAATATGTTTTAGACCTATGCTGTTATCAAAATCATATGACAATATATGCGACACATAATTAAGTTAGATTTACATTTCAATTGCAAGTTCACATTAATAGATTAAAAACCATGATTCATGTTTAGGTATGTTTTATGTCATGATTATATGCTATTACAATGCAAGTTCACAAGTGCCTAATTTATGTTAACTAGATCGTTATGTTGCAAGTTCATGCGTTCACACTCCCCTTTTGATGTTACTTAGAATATATAAACACCATGTTCTAAGCCTCCCCTTTTTCATGTGGCTAAGTTGGGTTTAAATGTTAAACCCAACATATGTTATATTGTAGCGAACGTATAAAACGGGGGTAATGACGTTTGGGTTAAAATATAAAACATATGTGTTGGCATATTTGACGCATGCCAACGACCTTGAAAACAATTAAGTGGTATAAATTAATTTTACCCAATAAAGATGAATTTGAATAATGGGCCGCAAATATTTACATATAAAAAGAAAAGAGACAAAATATGTAAATTTAGAAAATACGATGTGTTTAACCCGAGGTTGGATTGAGTTGTGATGTAAACCTGCCCGGAACCGCCCGGCTGTCCAGTAGTCACAACAATACCTATCCAATGTGGGTGGTTAAACATTGAGCCCAATAAAGACCCGAGGTTAGACTGAGTTGTGACGTAAGACTGCCCGGAACCAACCGGCAACAGGCAGTCACAACAATACCTGTCTAATGTGAGAGGTCGAGGCTTTAATAAGACAATTAAGGCTGAGTCAGGATTGATAGGATTAAGTAAATTGAATTAATACTTAATCAAAATGGAACATGCTAAACTATACAGACTGATTGGGGGTTAGGTTTACAAAACACTTAACCAACTTAGCATGTTGGCTAGAAATAGAAAACCTAGTAGCGGGGGACCCTTTTCAGCAGTAACCCTACAAGGTGTATCAGGATACCCTGAACTAGGCAGGATGGGGCACGATTACTGGGCTGACTGTAAGAGGTCAAATCGACGTCGGTGGTGCAGCAGTGTAGGTTCTAACGGGGTGCGGGCGTGCACACACTCCGGCGTAGAAAAATAAGGCACTAGGCACCAGTAGTATACCTGTGCATTCTAGAATTGTGTCGGGCCGCCACCATGGGACTTGATACACCCCATGGTGGGACCAGCAGAGGTAACTACAACATCGGGGGCCGTAAGACACATGTAACTATGCGAGTAGGAGCCGATCATTAGAAATGGATCAATTCACCCTGTTTATGGGGTGCCTGTTGGGAACTAGTTTATATGGATGTAGAGATTAATATGGAGTACGATAGTATATTCGACTCTAGACAACTTAACTTAGTTTATAGTGCTTTCCCATTTCCAGTATGTACTTATCATGCTCAATTCTTTATTCATAGACTGAATAGTCCTAGACTTACTCAGGCTTTATGTCTGACTCTACTTATCTTTCGTCTTCTTTTCTTTCGTCCCCCCCCAGGTCCACAGGGAGGGAATACCGCAGCTTGACCAGTTTTTACATCTAGTTTGAAGAGAAAGAATGTATTGCTTGGATCTCTTTCGTTTTGGACTATGGCTTTGGACAGCAATTATGGGACTTATGCAGTTTACTTATGTTTTTATGCTTCTTTAAATAATGAAATCAAGACAGTTATGAAAATGTAATGTTTTTGGGAGTATTGTAAGACAATTATGGCATGGTTTGTGTAACACGTATTTTGATGAAATAAAAAGTTGTTGTTGTTTTCCGCTGTTTCAAAAATATGTGTACTTATATCTGTCTTGTGCATCTGTGACTTATACTTATAAACCTCCACCAAAATTAGGGCATTCCCTTTGAGAGTGACCCTAACGGAGGTGGGGTGTTTCAAGCTTTCTAATGAATATTAGAGTTTTGAAATCTAACTATTGGATTTGGAATTATGTCCAAATCAAATTTGGAAAAGGTCGATGTAAGTGCAGTTCGACGGCCGTTTATGGAAATCGACTGTACGAGCCTTGATAAAATTATTAAAAATATCAATAATTAGTGTAAAATCATAAGAAATGATTTGGAAAGAGTTGGATGAAAACTCCATATTGGAAATGATAAAAATATATTTTTATCGAAATGAACTAGTTTTGAACTAGAATTATATTCCATTATTTTTAAATAAATAAATTGGATTTGAAATGGTTTAAAAAAAATAACCAGGACTTCCAATATATGAATTGGAATGGATTTGAATCAAAATTATCTTCGGAATTTCGATATAGTATTCCATGATTATACGGATATTGTAGAGGAATTTGGAAGATATAAATATATATCGTTATTCCAATACGATATTTGTTGATTTCAGAATTTGATATTGAATATAAGCCGATATATTTTCTATTCAGAGCCTTGTATTTAATATAAAATTGGATTTTGGGTTTGTCGTGAATGGTATCTTTAATAATATTGTTCTTAAACCCAATGGAGTTAAGAAAATTAGAATCTGACTAAAGATTAGCTAAGTTGAATGGTTTCCTAGGTCTTGATCTGATGTTAGTTTTGGCCTTCGGGGTTAATACTTAGGGAATTGTTCTCTTACTAATTTACGGTTAGAGACTAATGTGATTTTGGGTTTGTTGTGGATGGTGTCTTCATTAACACTGTTCTTGAACCCAGTTGAGAAAAGATTAAAACTTTTTATTTAGATTTAATGAAGTATACCAATTAATTTATATTCAATTGGAATGGAATTGAAAATGGTCTTCGGTTTTATCATGAACGGTGTTTTAAACAACACTTGTTCTTTAACCCGATTAACAATGAAATAAGATTTTGGGTTGTCGTGAATGGTATCTTTAATAATACTGTTCTTAGACCCAATGGAGTTAAGAAAATCAGAAACTACCTGGATATTAGTTAAGTTGAATGGTTTCCGGGGTATTGATCTGATGTTGGTTTCCGCCTTCAGGGTTAATACTTAGGGAATTGTTCACTCGCTAATTTACGGTTAGAGGCTGATGGAATGGAATGTGGTTTTGGGTTTATCGTGAAACGTGTTTTAAATGACATTGGTCCCTTAACCCAGTTAAAGAGAGGATATGATTTCCCAAGTTAAACAATCGTTAATATTGATTTTTGGGAAGATTAAAACCAAGTGGAGTTTTAATGCATCTTTAGTTAGATTGAAATGATATCCAAAGTAAGATTAAAGAATAAATTTAAAGAATTTATCTTTGATAAAATTAATGGGAACCTTTCTCAAAATATAAGAATATTTGAATAAAGTAATATTTTGGATTGGAATGAGGCGTATGTTGTGTTTTTATAACACTTGTTTATTATATACGCGAGTTATTCAGAAAGACCGGGTTTATCCCATTTTGAATAACTGATTCGACGATGTATTATGGATGAAGACGGTGGTGAAAGACCGGAGGTCTTCACATCATTTGGATAATTATTGATGTCTTGATTGGGCTGTACACCCAAGGCAAGGTAATAAGTGGTGATCGTCCAGACGTACTTGGAGATCGACCGGATATGCAAGGGCCTCTCCCCTTAATTGGACATATGGGGGAGGAATAAGGTGCCTCCTGTTTCATTCAGACCTAGAACGAACTTGTAAATGGATGTGTGTCTGACATCGGATTTCATTCTGTGTGATTGATAGACATCAGTTGCATAGCGTGAATTGCCTGTGTGGCATGCTGAGATGCAAATGGTCAAGGCTTCTGTTGAAAAGCAAAGTCTTGTGGTTGATGATCAAAGCACGACTTTGGTATAACGTAGCTTTGTGTAGCATTGATTCGTGAGCCTCACACCTCGGTGTGAACCAGAAACGGTAGAGGACCTCAGGGAGGGTATGCGTTTCCTTCTAGCTAGGAGTTGTATCAGCGTTTTACTAGCTTTGACATTTTACTTATGTGGATGATGGATTGCGAGTTGCCTCGGTTATATCAGTCATTCCTGGGCCGATAGTTAGGTCGGGATATGACCAGTTGATGCCCCATAAGGCAGGGAAACCCAGTATTCAGGCATTTAATCCACATCGAGTGGAGTGGCCCGGACGATCCAAGGTGCAGTTGCGGCTATTCCTGAGACACGGGCTAGAGCGTCTCGACGCGGCAAGGAAGATCCCTTGCCTTGGTTCACAGATGGAAATCCAACTTCCAATACGTGACATTTGCGGTTTTGATTGTAGAGCCTAGTATTGGCGACATGATATATGGTACCCATGCCGTCTGGGATTGATACATTTATATTTGAAGTTGTTTTAAACACTATGCACTTATAATAGTATCGAATGATTTGTTTTAACGTACCAAGCATGTTTGGCTATTATAAGGGAAAACCCTATCCTCCAGCTTGCGTTGCATTGTGTGATGGGACATGGGTCTTATAATAGATTCATTTTTCCAAAGCATTGTGTTGTTTTGTTATATGCACTGGTATTCTCGGGAGGAAACCCGTTCCGTGTTATACGGCGTGGTCCCTTGATATATCTGATTTAAAGTAAAGTTTTAAATAAATGTTTTAGTTCTCACACCAGTCACATGACTGACCTGGAGTTTATTGTTTTAACCTAAATTCTGGGTGCCCCTATTTTCTGCACGGGCAGCTAGTAGTTTTGGTTTTGCAGATTTATATTCACAGGATCCTAGTATATAGCAAGAATGATATTCAGAAAGCTCTGTATCCGTATATTCTTTTCAGTCGTGTTTTGTATTATTTTTCCGCTGTATTGTTACTTGTAAATCTCTGATGTTTAATATTTATTCATACTCTGTATATTCTTGTATTCTGATGAAATTGTTGTAATTAACAATGAAATGTTCTTCTGTTTGTGTTCTGATTTGTCGTATTCTCAAAGCAATCCAGGCTTTCCTTTAAGGGGAAGTTCAGGTCATTTCATTTTGGTATCAGAGCTTTGGTTTACAGAGCTCGGAGAACAAGACACATTAGAACCGAATGTAAGAATTCATCAGAGATTGGATTAATAATATCCAATGAGAATGACTCGTTAGAGATAGGATCAGTAGTATCCTAGAATGGGTCGGAAGAGTGTTGTTTTTCATATAAAGATGAAAACAATTATTGTTGTGAAAATTTATTCTAATTATACGTATTTGAGTACATTATTTTATTTGATTTTGGACAATCGAGTATATGAGATTTTGCATATACGCGTCAAGAACGTATATTCGAAGTTTTAATATACTGGATAGATATAAAATCACACTCTAGTCGCCCGGAGATGATACTGATGATAGCAGCTGCATCATCAGTATATTTATGTTCGAGTTTCGAAAGTGGGATATCTATATATTTCCATTAGACTAGTGTGAGAACCAAAACTAGATAGGGTTATTATTGTGAATTGGCATCAAAAACATGATTTTCTGTATATGTATCAAAATTATGAATTTGAAACGATAATCAACTAACTGATTGATGGTTGTGTTGTGTGATTATTCATTTAAACTATTATGTGAATGTAAGGTAAATTTAGCCAAATTGTATCAAATGTTGAACTGAATTGAAAATTGTTTGAAATTACATGCATATACATGTACATACATTGAACAAGTCATAGCAAGGAGGCTAGAGCAGCAGAATAAAATTATATGCCAGACAAATAGGTACATGTTTACTAATTTATTGGGTTTGAATGATTTTATGAGCCGATTGGCTTTTTCTTTTTCTGTTTGAGATGAGAGGGCCTGTATGGAAGTTTGGGGATTTTCCCAGTGCTCCCGTACAAAGGAGGTTATGGCGAATTTTTTTGAAAATTTAGGGTGTTAGCCAAATTTTTGAAGAATTGGAAAATTCTTAGAAACTGAAAAGTTGAAGAATGAAACCCAAACTGAAAGTTGAGTTGGTTAGTTAAACAACTTTCAGCTCCGTTCCTTTTCGAGGATGAAAAGATTTTAAGTGGGGGAGATTGTAACAACCCGGAAAATCAGAGCCAATTTAAAATTTTGATAATTTTAATGAATTTTGAATACTTAAAATGAATTATTTTAAATAATAACGACAAGAAATTTATTTTGAATAGAATTAGAATGGAAATATTTATTTGAATCGACTTTAGAATATAAATATTTATTTTAATTATAAAAGGAATTGAAAATGGCGCGGTAGTTCGAAAATTCGATTTCAAATTTCAAATGAATGTACAGGATTCAAAATAAACCGGATTTTAGTGAAACAAAAAATATTAGAATCTATTTGAAAATATCTTTCCAAGAATCTGAAAACTCAAAATTTCATAGCGGAAATAAAAAGTTATGTCCAGTTGAAATCTCAGAATAGTTGCTATGGAAAATAGTGCCCTTAAAAATGAAAATTTTGCAAACGGCCTCCGTTTTGGACGAAACCGCTTTTGTTGGATCTAGGATGTCAAGTTATTGCTAGATTCCAATTTTCATAATTTTCTGAATTAATATGTGAGCGTGGCGAAGTTAAACATGTTTTGTCAGTTTTAGTCAATTTGGATCGACCAGAAATCGGCCATTTTTCAAACGGTCTCAGAATTTGATGAAATAAGTTTCGTTAGGACCGTATCGTCAATACGAAGCTAGAAATAATTTTTCTGTAATTTATAGAGTTAGTATGCGGCCCCGATAAATTGAAAGATGCATTCAAATTCAATTTATAGATGTATATTTTAATTTCAATGAAAACTGATCGTAACAACCGAATTTGCTTGTGAAACATATCCCATTGTGTTCGGAGTGGGGGTAATACGCTTGGGATGACAGTCGTTGGGCCTCGTTTGGGGTTCAAAAGAAAAGTCAACCTTTTGAAATATAAAATAATTAAATAATTAAATAAATAACTCTCCCTTACCACTTTCTCTTCTCTTAGTCAAATACGAAATAAAAAAAAGGGAAAACCACTCAAATCGATCGGCCGCCGCCGTTGCCTGGACCACCGCCACCTCCTCCGACTGGTGCGCCCTCCTCCGATCGTCCCCCTCTACCTCCTCCGCCCCTCTTCTTCTTCCCCGAGCCCAAACCCTCGAACCAACGCGGAAACTGCCGCTCTAGCCAATGTAAACTACGGCGCCACCTCAGTGAGCACCCCCTCCCTCCACCAATCCGATGCAGTAAACCCCCTCCCTTATTCAACTGTGAGTCTTCCTTTTTATACTTCTTTTTTTCTTTGATTTATGTAAGGTGATTAATTTATTTGTTGAGCAATGATTGAATTATATGAAACCTTGTATATCAAAATCTGATTTTGATATAGAACAGGTTGAAGTAAAAATATGTTTTTATATATATATATATAACCTAAAAATAAAGATATGGATTTTTTTAGTTAAAAGTTTGAATTTTTATATAATCAAAGATGTGATTTTTATATAATCAAAGATGTGATTTTTATATAATCAAAATATGATTTTTATATTATAGAGATAATAAAAATATGATTTTTATATTATAGAGTGAATAAAAATGTGATTTTTATTGTATGAACATCGAAATAAAAATATTATCTTTACAATGTAAACATCGTGTTAAAGATGTGATTTTTACACGTATGGTTTCGAAGTAAAAATATAATTTTTAGTGAAGTAAAAATACATTTTTTAGTGAAGTAAAAAATATAATTTTTAGCATTGAAATAAAAATATAATTTTTACTATGAACAGCGTGAAGAAGACAGCGTTGGAATTTGGAACAGAATCCAAACCATCGTCCGTTAAAGAATGGTGGAGTGGATCCCCAAGGTGAGAACTTCTCACTTTTATTTATTTTTCAGTTAAAATATATACTAGGATGCAGACGGTGCTTAGCAGCACCCGACACCCGTCGTCCACAGACCATGGACGACTTGTTTGTTTGATTGATTGCATTGTGAAATTTGATTGTGTGATGTGAAATGGAACTAAATATTTTATGGTCAAAAATATAATTTTTAACGTGTATATGAATAAAATAAATATTTATAAACAAATTGGATGATTTGTTTATGTACACACATTTGACTGATATTGATTGGGACGATAAATTTTACACATCGCCCAACCGCACAAATAAAATTCATTATCTGTCGATTGAAACCCCACACGAGTATTGGGATGATATATGACATACACTAATCCCAATAATTAGCTGTATGTCAATCGATTGATTGACAGGCTGTGTAAGCGTTGAATATTTATATTTAATGCTTATGCAGTGCAGAATGCACTCTGGATGATGGTTGAATGTTTTTGATAGTTGTTGTATACACGTGTGTATGAAATCCATATAAATCACATTATATGGTAATTGATTGTGTCTGATTCCAGTTCGGAAAGAATGAATATTTTAAAATAACGATTATTTTAGAATAACGAATATTTTAAAACAATATTCAGTAAAGGATCCAAAAAATGATTTTGATGTCCGATTTGGGATGGACATTAATATATTTAAATATATATAGCCGTGTTGATTAGATATGCGCCATTTTGACGCAAACGATATTTTTATCGATTTTATTCGTTTTTATAAGGAATATCGAAAAGGAATTGATTTCAAAATCTAATGTTTTGAAAATACTATCATTTATATATCGATGATATGGAATATTCAATTTTGATTTGAAATTGAATATGAAGTTGAAATCGTTTTGAAAACGAATTTAAAACGATTTATAAAATGCATTTTAAATGGAAATCGACGAAATATAGATAATATATATATTATACATATAATGGCCTGAATAGAACGTGCCGCGCTGCGGCAGTTTGTGAATTTCGACCATTGACTTCGAACAAACATTACGGTAGATCCGACTGTCGGATTCTCCTAAAACCGGAACCGTTGGGTTCGTTTCGAAAAGAGCTTTCTAATGAATATTAGAGTTTTGAAATCTAACAGTTGGATTTGGAATTATGTCCAAATCAAATTTGGATAAGGTCGCTGTAAGTGCAGTTCGACGGCCGTTTATGGAAATCGACTGTACGGGCCTTGATAAAATTATTAAAATTATCAAGAATTAGTGTAAAATCATAAGAAATGATTTGGAAAGAATTGGAATGAAAAACTCCATATTGGAAAAGATAAAAATAGATGTTTATCGAAATGAACTTGTTTTGAACTAGAATTATATTCCAATATTTTTAAATAAATAAATTGGATTTGAAATGGTTTTAAAAAAAATAACCAGGATTTCCAATATATGAATTGGAATGGATTTGAATTGAAATTATCTTCGGAATATTTCGATATCGTATTCCGTGATTATACATATATTGTAGAGGAATTTGGAAGATATATATATTGTTATTCCAATACGATATTTGTTGATTTCAGAATTTGATATTGAATATAAGCCGATATATTTTCTATTCAGAGCCTTGTATTTAATATCAAATTGGATTTTGGGTTTGTCGTGAATGGCATCTTTAATAATACTGTTCTTAAACCCAATGGAGTTAAGAAAATTAGAATCTGACTAAAGATTAGCTAAGTTGAATGGTTTCCTGGGTCTTGATCTGATGTTGGTTTCGGCCTTCGAGGTTAATACTTAGGGAATTGTTCTCTTACTAATTTACGGTTAGAGACTGATGTGATTTTGGGTTTGTTGTGGATGGTGTCTTCATTAACATTGTTCTTGAACCCAGTTGAGAAAAGATTAAATCTTTTTATTTAGATTTAATGAAATATACCAATTAATTGATATTTAATTGGAATGGAATTGAAATTGGTATTTGGGTTTATCGTGAACGGTGTTTTAAATAACACTTGTTCTTTAACCCGATTAACAATGGAATATGATTTTGGGTTGTCGTGAATGGTATCTTTAATAATATTGTTCTTAGACCCAATGGAGTTAAGAAAATCAGAAACTACCTAGAGATTAGTTAAGTTGAAAGGTTTCCGGGGTATTGATCTAATGTTGGTTTCGGCCTTTGGGGTTAATACTTAGGGAATTGTTCACTTGCTAATTTACATTTAGAGGTTGATGGAATGGAATGTGGACTTGGGTTTATCGTGAACCGTGTTTTAAATGACATTGGTTCTTTAACCCAGTTAAAGATAAGATACGATTTCCCAAGTTAAACAATTGTTAATATTGATTTTTGGGAAGATTAAAACCAAGTGGAGTTTTAATGCATCTTTAATTGGATTGAAATGATATCTAAAGGACGATTAAAGAATAAATTTAAAGAATTTATCTTTGATAAAATTAATGTGAACCTTTCCCAAAATATAAGAATATTTGAATAAAGGAATATTCTAGATTGGAATGAGGCGTATGTTGTGTTTTTATAACACTTGTTCATTATATATGCGAGTTATTCAGAAAGACTGGGTTTATTCCATTCTGAATAACTGATTCGACGATGTATCGAGGATGAAGATGGTGATGGAAGACCGGAGGTCTTCACATCATTTGGATGATTACTGATGTCTTGATTGGGCTGTACACCCAAGGCAAGGTAATAAGTGGTGATCGTCCAGACGTACTTGGAGATCGACCGGATATGCGAGGGCCTATCCCCTGTATTGGACATATGGGGAGGAATAAGGTGCCTCCGGTTTCATTCAGACCAAAAACGAACTTGTAAATGGATGTGTGTCTGACATCGGATTTCATTCTGTTTGATTGATTGACATCGGTCGCATAGCGTGAACTGCCTGTGTGGCATGCTGAGATGCAAATGATCAAGGCTTCAGTTGAAAAACAGAGTCTTGTGGTTGATGATCGAAGCACGACTTTGGTATAGTGTAGCTTTGTGTAGCGTTGATTCGCGAGCCTCACACCTCGGTGTGAACCAGAAACGGGAGAGGACCTCAGGGAGGGCATGTGTTTCCTTCTAGCTAGGAGTGGTGTCAGCGTTTTACTAGCCCTGACATTTTACTTATGTGTATGATGGATTGCGAGGCGCCTCGGTTATATCGGTCGTTTCGGGGCCGATAGCTTGGTCGGGATATGACCAATGGACGCCCCATAGGGCGGGAAAATGCAGTGTTCAGGCATTTTAATCCACATCGAGTGGACCGGCCCTAACGATAAAAGGTGCAGTTGTGGTTGTTCCCGAAATACGGGCTAGAGCGTCTCGAAGCGGTAAGGACGATCCCTTGCCTTGGTTCACAAATGGAAATCCAACTTCTAATACGTGACGTTTTGTGGTTTTGATTGTAGATCCTAGTATTGGCGACATGATATATGGTACCCATGTCGTCTAGGGTTAATACATTTATATTTGAAGTCGTTTTAAACACTATGCACTTATAATAGTATCAAATGATTTGTTTTAACGTACCTAGCATGTTTGGCTATTATAAGGGAAAACCCTATCCTCCAGCTTGCGTTGCATTGTGTGATGGGACCTGGGTCTTATAATAGCTTCATTTTCCCAAAAAGTATTGCGCTGTTTTGTTATATGCACTGGTATTCTTGGGAGGAAACCTGTTCCGTATCATACAGCGTGGTCCCTTGATATATCTGATTTAAAGTAAAGTTTTAAATAACTGTTTTAGTTCTCACACCAGTCACATGACTGACCTGGAGTTTATTGTTTTAACCTAAACCCTGGGTGCCCCTATTTTCCGCATGGGCAGCTAGTAGTTTTGGTTTTGTAGATTTATATTAACAGGATCCTGGTATACAGCTGGAATGATATTTGGAAAGCTTTGTATCCGTATATTCTTTTCAGTTTTGTTTTGTATTATTTTTCCGCTGTATTGTAACTTGTAAATCTCTGATGTTTAGTAAATGTGTAATATTTATTCATACTCTGTATATTCTTGTATTCTGATGAAATTGTTGTAATTAACAATGAAATGTTCATTTGTTTGTGTTCTGATTTGTAGTGTTCTCAAAGCAATCCGGGCTTTCCTTTACGGGGAAGTTCGGGTCGTTTCATGAAGACTGTACAGTTATAAAGATGATAAGAGATTCAAAAATCAGAGAAATTTCAAGACTCGTGAGTAATCAAGATTTCAAGAGTTCAAGAATAATACAGTTATAGAGTCTAAATTTTGTAAGACTCTAAATAGCACTCCAGGTTCAAAATTCAAATTCTAATTTTCTAATTCCGATTTTAAATTCTATACTCAATTCTCTATATTTTTTTTCTATTTATCCTCAATCCTCTCTATTTTGTTTTTCTATTTATTTCTATTTTTATTCTTCTTTGTTTTCAAAACTTAATTTTTTTTATATACTTTATATTTATACTTTATATAGTTTAAAACCTTATAATTTTACAAATATATTTATATAGTTTAAAAATATCTTTTCATATGATTTTCTATTATATAGTATTAATTTACAACACTAGAATTTTATTCAAGAATTTCCAGAATTAGTTTTATATCAAAACACTTGAAAAATGCTTTGAAAATCAAAAATACACATGAGTATGTTGACATAGCAAAAAGTCTATATCGACATATAACTGCTATTTTTTCTAATTTTGAAGGGAAGTGTCTTTTCACTATTTGAAATGCTTCAGAATTGTTCAACCCTTCATACTCTATAAAAAGAGGTTAAAACCGAATTTTTTAACATATCTTCTTCTCTAACTTCATACTCTTTCATCCCACCATTATTGAAATGACCCGAATTTCCGTACTCTTTGAGTAGACTGATAACACCACACGTCCAACCCAAATTGTACAAAAATACGAATCATTATATGAAAGAAGTTAGAGGATGAGAAATAGAAAGAAAGAATAGTTAGAATAGAAGAAAACGAAGGATACATATCTCACAGCGGAACGAATAAAATATATTAGATAACATATCTTTTGAAATAAAAATCAGTAACTGTATATATATATACGTACCATTATCAGGGCACAACAATTATTCCTGGAACAGTTATCAACACCTATTTCCAGATACAACATAGTACACAGCGGAAATATATAACAGTCTATAGCTAACTGGTGAAGCCTCCTGCTTCAAACTCCTCCAAGTGAATCTGAAAAATCCCGACTACTTGACTGCCCGTACAAATTTGGGCACCCAAGAGTTTAGGGAAAACAAACAAAATAAACTCTGGGTCAGTCATGGGACTGGTGTGAGTAAACTCCAACCATTTGTTTAACTTCCAAAATCCTTTCGAAAGAAATGATAATCGTAAGACCGATCCACACATAAACACAGACGGATTTTACCTTACGATAACCAAAAATATTTTTGATATCAAATCCAGTGATATTATAATAGTGTCTACAACAAATAAATAGAATCTAGCGGAATGCTTGCATCTCACGCTCCATATATAATGTAAAATCAAAAACCGCAGGGCGCTTATTGGAGATTGGATTTCCAACATGACAAGGTATGGGACCACCTTCTGATAGTGTATCTCTAGAGACGAATACACTGGGTTCAACAAGAACGTCTTGCAACCCGGCCCACACATGACCGACCACTCATTTCGCTTGAGTGTATCGAATGTATATCACCAACGGTTGGGATCAGCAACCGTTTCCCGAAAGGGACAGCATCGATAGATTAAAGAACAAATGGAATTTCTCTAGATAGGTGATTATACATCCTAATGGGTGCGACCCACATAGCCATACTGCCTGCCCGATTTTTTTCATTTCCCGGGTTGTGAGGCTTGAGGTTTGAATTATCTTCCAGAACATCTGGCCACCATTCACTTTGAATGCCACATTGTCAGATCCATCGGAAATCACTAATTGATTCCCTCAAAGATACTCAGTTGTGAGGCTAAAGAAGTTTCCCTTCTATGCCACCAACTTCGTACGTTTGAAAGAATCAACGTACGTAATCCCTTTGGAAATACTCTGTCAGACACTCGTCCATACAAGTTGTCCTAGGTCTGGACAAACCGAAGGCACTATTCCGCACATCCATCTTAGGCACTGTTATCTAAGACTTATACAATAGCCCTTGCACTTTACTCCGTCTTCAATTATCTTTGACATATAAGATTTGCAACGCTTATGCCAATACAGAGTGGTTCTTTGGATAATAATCCAACCGGTCTCTCCATATTAACAACGTTAAAATGGTCAGAAACTTCGATAGTCGGTGAGTTAACTATCAAAGAAAAACAAGTGTGCAAACAACGATATCATTTCCAAATGGAAATTATATCGATCAATCATCATTTAACATTTATCTCTTTAGTTCATAAATTTACTTATCTCATGTTTCTATATATTCTAAATTCTTATTTCTATTATCAGAAAACATTTCTGATTCTCGTTTGGAAAATATTTCCAAAACTCCTTCACGATCAAACCTTACCATTCCTTAGTTAAGAAGGAAGTCAATTAAGTTGGGGTATAATTACCTCTCAGACCTTAACTGAACAACGTTTTAACTTTGAAATGGTCAAAGTTTATCTTTTAAATCTTTAACAACTTCTTATGTAACTCTCGGATTCTAATCTAAGAACACACTTCCTTTACAGAAAAATGTCGATTATAACGGTAGCGTTATAATTGTTGTCTCCAAATATTTGATTTATAAAACATTGCTTTTAACAACAGCGTTACAACCGCTGTCTAAAATTTTAGAACATTTATTATAGCAATAGCGTTAAGATCGCTGTTAAGATTCTCAAAACATCTTTTATAACAGCAGCGCTAAAATCGCTGTCTAGAATTTACCAACACTTATTATAGCGGTAGCGTTAAAATCGCTATCTAGAATTTTCAAAACATTTATTACAATTTATATTCCAAATGTTGGAACAAAACTCTTCGTTTTCATTTTAAACGATTATCCATTTCCCTTCCTTATTCAAATTCCACTTCGATTTCATATTTCAAATCTAAAATTTCTTTTAGATATCTCGTTTTGCAACATATTTTGCTTCAACCGTTATTCACTTTAATCGTAAACATATTTCTTCTATATATAATCAAATCAGTTCGATTTTCATACTTAAATATAATATCTTAACCCCAGCTTCTATTTATAACCCCTATTCAAAATTACTCACATAAGTCTCGCTTCTTTTTATTTAAATCATTTAAAATCTCGTTTAACATTTCCTTTGTTCAGAAATATCCTTATGTTTCACCAAACTTCTTTATTCTCTTTTAATCTTGAAACATTGTTTCAAATTATCGAACCATTTTCCATAACTCTTATCATTTCAAAATAGATCTATAGTTTTAAAACCACTTCCCTTCCTACTAGCATTGGAATATCGTCATACTTTTAATTACATTATATAGGAAAAATCATATTTCATTTTCCGACCCCAATTTAATCCTCTTCTCATTTTAAACCCAAATAGTTCGATCTCATTTCTAAATCCTTATAATAAATATAATATTCTCTTAATAAATTACTCCCCCTCCTTAATTAGGTAACTTCCTCGACAACTCTTTTTTTGCCATTTGATTCAACTATGGTATTATAACCCCCTTCTTTCATTGGAAATTTCCGTTGACTCTCTTTGCTTAATTAATTAATCAAGTAAATATTCAAAACTCCCTTTTTGCCTTATTTTAACCAACTCCCTTTAGTTGATTAAATAAATCCTTATTCGAACTCTCATCTTTTCTTACGAGCCATTTTTACAAACCATGGTTGTAAACTGGATTAAAATCCTTTTAACCAAATCTTAATCAAATTTTATATCCCTTTTTGAGAACTTTCTAATTTAATCAAATTTCCAATTTTCCATATAAATTCATATTTGAATTTATATTTCAATATATCCAATGATAAATAATTCAACTAATATATGTTCTCATTCATAAACAAATCCTTGATTCTTTCATTTGAACAAGTTTTCTATTTTCAACTCTATTCAAAATTAAATCTCTATTTTTGAAAATAAGTTTCCTTTTTAACACTCCAATTTCCCTTTTCGATACCTGAAAATTGTGAAAACCCGTAACTTCCCCGTAAAGGAAAGCGTCGGATAGTTCGAGAACAAGCCACAACAGAACGCATATAAAAGAACATTTCATTGTATATTACAACAATGCATCAGATTACAAGAATATACAGAGTAAAAATGAATATTACACAGAAATACCAGAGATTTAAATTACATTTAAATACATAGCAGCGGAAAATAATACAATACACAACTAGAAGAAGATACACGGATACAAAGCTTTCCGGATATCGTTCCAGCTGTAAACCAGGATCCTGTGAATATAAATCTGCAAAACCAAAACTACTAGCTGCCCGTGTCAAAATAAGGGCACCCAGAGTTTAGGTTAAAACAATAAACTCCAGGTCAGTCATGTGACTGGTGTGAGAACTAAAACAGTTAATCTTTATTTTAAAGTTAGGTAAATCAGGGGACCACGCCGTATAACACGGAACGGGTTTCCTCCTAAGAATACCAGTGCATAAAACAACAGCGCAATGCTAAATAAAGAAAAATGAAGCTGTTATAAGACCCAGGTCCCATCACACAATGCAGCGCAGTCGAGGATAGGGTTTTCCCTTATAACAGCCAAAGAATGCTTGATACGTTTAAAACAAATCATTTGATACTATTATAAGTGCATAGTGTATAAAACACTTCAAATCATAAGTATCAATCATAGGCGGCATGAATGCCCCATACCACTATGTCGCCGTAAATAGGTTATACAATCAAAATCGCAAAGTCACGTATTTGGAAATTGGATTTCCAGCTATGAACCGAGGCAAAAGATAGTCCTCAACCGATTCGAGACTGTCTAGCCCGAGTCTCAGGTCAGAGCTCGAGTGACCTTGGATCGTCAGGGCCGGTCCACCGATGTGGATTAAACTTAAACCCTGAACATGCGTTTCGCCGCCCTTTGGGGCGTAAGTGAGCCAACTAAATGACTCCATCGGTTCGAGAACGACCGATCAATCCGAGGCGCCTCGCAACAGCAACAACCACATAAGTCAAACTCGTCAGGGCGTGTAAAACCACTGACGCCACTTTTTAGCTAGAAGGAAACGCATGCCCTCCCTGAGGTCCGTCTCCCGTTTTTGGTTCATATCGGGTGTGAAACACGCGAAGTAACCGTTACACAAAGCTACGCCACAAAGGCCTTGCTTTGATCATCACCACAAGACTTTGCTTTTCAACAGAAGCCTCGATCAATTGCCACTTAGGCATGCCACACAGGAAATTCACTCCATGCGTTTGATATCCATCAATATATAACCCCTGAGCTCGTACGTCTCAGAGAAGGGCGTTAAGCAAGAGAATAAATTCTCCGCCGCCAAACAGATATATATTTAATAGAGATCAATCACACGGACTAAAATCCAATGTCAAACACACAGTCCATTTACAAGTCCGTTCTGGGTCTGAACGAAACCGGAGGCACCTAGTACCCCGCATATCCATCGATCTCCAAGTACGTCTGGACGATCACTAACTGTTTCCATCTTCTTGGGTGTACAGCCCAATCAAGATCATCAGTAATTACCCAAACGACGTGAAGACCTCCGGTCTTCGACCATCGTCTTCATCTTCGACTTATCGTCGTATCAGTTATTCAGAATGGGATAAACCCGGTCTTTCCGAATAACTCGCGTATATTTTGAATAAGTGTTACACAAACACAACATACGCCTCATTCCAATTCATTAGTCACTAACCGTAAATTAATCCAGAGAATAATTCCCCAAATATTAACCCCGAAGGCCGAAACCAACATCAGATCAATATTCAGAAAACCATTCTGCTTGGCTAACCGACAGTTAGTTTCTAAATTTCACGTTCATAGGGAAAGGTTCCCATTAATTTTTATCAAAGATAAATTCTTGAATTTATGCTTTAATCTACTTTTGAATATCAATTCAAACTAGTCGGGATTAGCGAACCTTACCGAAGTAATCATTTGTTTTAATTCCCCCATCCCAACCTATTCATCCCATGAAGTAAAACTGGTAATACTTCATATCTAACACCACAGTGTTATCGGTAAATTCAATTACCATTTCACGTTCAAATCTAATTAAAGATTTAACTATCGCCTGGAGCAAAACTGGTGACACTCCATTTCGATTATTCCAATCTAATTAAAGATTCATTAAAACTCCACTTAGTTTTAATCTGTGACTGGGTTAAAGAATCAGTGTCATTTAAAACACGGTTCACGATAAACCCAAAATCACCTTCATTAATTATTGGGTTAAAGAACGAGTGTTATTTAAAAACACTGTTCACGATAAACCCAAAAATCAATATCAATTCAATTCCAATTAAATATTATTTAATTGGTACACTTCATTAAATCTAAATAAAAAGATTTAATCTTTTCTCAACTGGGTTCAAGAACAGTGTTAGTGAAGACACCATTCACGACAAACCCAAATCACATTTGATATTCAATATAAGGCTCTGAATAGAAAATATATCGGCTTATATTCAATATCAAATTCTACGATTAACAAATGTCGTATTGGAAATAACGATATAAATATATATCTTTCAAATTTCCATAACAACATCTGTATAATCACGAATTCCAACATCGAAATATTCCGAAGACAATTTCGATTCAAATCCGTTCCAATGCGATCATTGGAAATTTTGGTTATTTTCAAAACCCTTTTCGAATTCAATTTATTTATTTAAAAATAAATAGAATTATAATTCTAGTTCAAAACTAGTTCATTTCGATAAAAATCTATTTTTATCTTTTCAAATATGGAGTTTTTCATCCCAATCCTTTCTAAATCATTTCTTATGATTTTACACAAATTATTACTATTTTTAATAATTTTATCAAGGCCCGTACAGTCGATTTCCACCAATGGCCATCGAACTGCACTTACAGCGACCTTTTTCAAATTTGATTTGGACGTATCTCCAAATCCAACCGTTAGATTTCAAATTTCTAACATTCGTTAGAAAGCTCTTTTCGATACGAACCCAACGGTTTCGGTTTTAGGAGAATCCGACGGTCGGATCTCCCGTAATGTCCGTTTGAAATAAATGGTCGAAATTCACGAACTGCCGCGGCGCGGCGCGTTCTATTCAGGCCATTATATTATATATATAATATATATAATATATATTTCGTCGATTTCTATTTAAAACGAATTATATAAATAGTTTTAAATTCGTTTCAAAAGCAATTTCAACTTCCATTTCAATTCAAATCAAAATTGAATTCTTCTTTATAAATTCGTTTTAAAATTCATTTCTATTCAATTCAAATTTCAATTCAATTTGAATTCATTTCAATTCGCTTTCAATTCAATTTGAAATCGTTTTCAATTCAATTCATTTCGAAATCGTTTTCAATTCAATTCATTTCGAATTCGTTTTCAATTCAATTCATTTCGAAATCGTTTTCAATTCATTTCATTTCGAAATCGTTTTCAATTCATTTTGAATTCGTTTTCAATTCATTTCGAAATCGTTTTCAATTCATTTCGAAATCGTTTTCAATTCATTTCATTTCGAAATCGTTTTCAATTCATTTTGAATTCGTTTTCAATTCAATTCATTTCGAAATCGTTTTCAATTCAATTCATTTCGAAATCGTTTTCAATTCAATTCATTTCGAAATCGTTTTCAATTCAATTCATTTCGAAATCGTTTTCAATTCAATTCATTTCATTTTGAAATCGTTTTCAATTCATTTCATTTCGAATTCGTTTTCAATTCAATTCATTTCGAAATCGTTTTCAATTCATTTCATTTCGAAATCGTTTTCAATTCATTTTGAATTCGTTTTCAATTCAATTCATTTCGAAATCGTTTTCAATTCAATTCATTTCGAAATCGTTTTCAATTCATTTCATTTCGAAATCGTTTTCAATTCATTTTGAATTCGTCTTCAATTCAATTCATTTCGAAATCGTTTTCAATTCAATTCATTTCGAAATCGTTTTCAATTCAATTCATTTCGAAATCGTTTTCAATTCAATTCATTTCGAAATCGTTTTCAATTCAATTGATTTCATTTCGAAATCGTTTTCAATTCATTTCATTTCGAATTCGTTTTCAATTCAATTCATTTCGAAATCGTTTTCAATTCATTTCATTTCGAAATCGTTTTCAATTCATTTTGAATTCGTTTTCAATTCAATTCATTTCGAAATCGTTTTCAATTCATTTCATTTCGAAATCGTTTTTAATTCATTTTGAATTCGTTTTCAATTCAATTCATTTCGAAATCGTTTTCAATTCAATTCATTTCGAAATCGTTTTCAATTCATTTCATTTCGAAATCGTTTTCAATTCATTTTGAATTCGTTTTCAATTCAATTCATTTCGAAATCGTTTTTAATTCAATTCATTTCGAAATCGTTTTCAATTCATTTTGAATTCGTTTTCAATTCAATTCATTTCGAAATCGTTTTCAATTCAATTCATTTCGAAATCGTTTTCAATTCAATTCATTTCGAAATCGTTTTCAATTCAATTCATTTCGAAATCGTTTTCAATTCATTTCATTTCGAAATCGTTTTCAATTCGTTTTCAATTCAATTCATTTCGAAATCGTTTTCAATTCAATTCATTTCGAAATCGTTTTCAATTCATTTCATTTCGAAATTGTTTTCAATTCATTTTGAATTCGTTTTCAATTCAATTCATTTCGAAATCGTTTTCAATTCAATTCATTTCGAAATCGTTTTCAATTCATTTCATTTCGAAATCGTTTTCAATTCATTTCATTTCGAAATCGTTTTCAATTCATTTTGAATTCGTTTTCAATTCAATTCATTTCGAAATCGTTTTCAATTCATTTCATTTCGAAATCGTTTTCAATTCAATTCATTTCGAAATCGTTTTCAATTCATTTCATTTCGAATTCGTTTTCAATTCAATTCATTTCGAAATCGTTTTCAATTCAATTCATTTCGAAATCGTTTTCAATTCATTTCATTTCGAAATGAATAAAAATCGATATAAATATCGTTCACGTCAAAATGGCGTCAATCTAATCAACACGGCTTCATAAATTTCTATTTTCAAATATTCTATTTCAAATATTTCTTCTTCAAAATAGTTGTTATTATCAAAATATTTCGTTCAACACATGACCAATCTCAATGAATGTGTAACAACCCGTATTTTCAATAACCTGTAATAACATAAATCGAGGCAGAATTTAATTCTAAAATGGGAATCAAGGGAAACGGGCTATGCCATTGCGTTCGTCTCGGAAAAATACGCGAAATAGAGTCCGAGTTTTCGAAAATCGGAGTCCGTATGACCAAGATATGGCCTCGCGAAGTTTCACGAAAATTCCCAAATTAAAGTATACTTAATTAAGTGAAATGGGTTGTGTAGATATATATATATATATATATATATATATATATATATAATTGAAAATTTAATAAATAAATATGCAAAAATGCTCAAAACAGCGAATTGGGAGAGGGGAATGACCGAACCGGCCGATTTTTGAAGTCGACCCGAGCCCGCTGGGTCGACTAGGGGTTAATCCAGGGTGTTTGGCTGTCAACCCGTGGGCCGATTCGCTCAAGTGCAGATTTTGCATTTGAATGGTTCTCATGGTCCATCTTTAATCTAAAGGCCCTAGATGGTTCCTACACTTGACTTCTTCCCCAAGACATGCTTTGATGGCTTGGATTGAATCTAGGGTTAATCCTATGGCCTAAAACACTTGCCTAATCTATAAATAAGACCCTAACCTACCCTAATTCATTCATAATTAAACCTAGTGACTAAACTATGGCAAAATGCTAGCTCTCATGGCCTCCACTAATTTTATGAAGAGGGTTGCATACTAATCACTCTCTAATCAACTTCTAATCCCTTCTTAGCATCTTAATCTTCTTCATTTGGTGTTCAAAGTTGCTAGTTGTGAGTTTCTATCACTTTGATGATCTTTTGGTAAACTAATTAGATGAGATGTGATGAGATTTATGGTTTTGTATGTGGGTTAATGAGCTTTGAATCATATGATATGATGTTAGCATTAATCTTATGTTTATGCATGTTGAGTATGTAAGCTTATGCAAGTTTAATATGATGTATGTTATGTTTGCATGATGCTAAATATGCAAGTTGTGGGCTATGTAATCATATGCATGTTATGCAAGTTCATGGTAATATGCTATGCAAGTTACATGTATGTAAATATGCAAGTTACATGTTTGTTAATATGCAAGTTACATGTATGTAAATATGCAAGTTACATGTTTGTTAATATGCAAGTTACATGTTTGTTAATATGCAAGTTACATGTATGTAAATATGCAAGTTACATGTTTCTTTATATGCAAGTTACATGTTTGTTAATATGCGAGTTACATGTATGTAAATATGCAAGTTACATGTTTATTAAAATGCAAGTTCATGATGACACATTATGCAAGTCTATAAGCTAATATGCAAGTTTGTTATGCAAAATGAATATGTAAGTTATGTGACATATTATATGCAAGTTATGTGACATGTTATGCAAGTTCATATGCAAGTTATGTGTTTGTTAATATGCAAGATGGCACCTTTGAAACATGTTCATTCATATGCAAGTTGACACCTTTTATATGTGTTATATCATGAACGAAATTACGTGGGAACGATGGGGTAATTAAATGCATAAGTTAATAAGATTGTGTGAAATTAATATAATTATGCATAACACAAAATAAATAAACATAGTATGGGAATTTGCCTATTTGGTTAGGTGTACCCATACTATGTGTTGGGAATTTACCTATTGAGTTAGGTCTACCCCATGGGAATTTACCTATTAAGTTAGGTCTACCCATGTTAAGAAAACTTGATTAATTAGGGATAATTAATATAAAATTATGAGGGTGATTAATTAGGTGTAATTAATTGACTAAGACACGAGGTTGGACTCAGTTGTAGCGTAAAACTGCCCGGACCCAACCGGCTTAACCAGTTGCTACAAATGTTAGCCCAATGTGAGAGGTCTTAGGCACAAACTAAATACGTAATTAATGTAAAGACACGAGGTTAGACTCTGTTATGACATAAGGCTGCCCGGACCCAACCGGCTTAACCAGTGGTCATAAAAGACAGTCTAATGTGAGAGGTCTTTACAAAGGTTACGTTCTTAATTAATTAATTAAGAAACACTTAACCATATTAGCATGTAGAGGGACATGAGGGGTTAAGTGGGTGCCTCGGGTGGCATGAGAAAATCTAGTGGTTGCCTTGGGTGGCAATAGAAAATACGATTAGAATACTTAACCAAAATGGAACATGTAATTAAAACATGATTAAAGGGTTAAGTGGGATATACTAGAAAAAGGGACAAGCTTAGGTGGGTAGCTTGTGGAGGCCCATTTCAACCAGTAACCCATACGTATCTTTGTGGGCTCGACCCATGTCGAGGACGGGACACGCATACTGGGCTTGACTGTAAGAGGCAAACGGGTTAGCGGTGGCAACGCAAGTCCAACGGGCTTCATATGCGTGAGTGGGCCCGGGCTGGTAGGTAAGCCGTTGTTGCATCGAGTAGATATAAGCCGTGCACCTTTAGTTCCATCAGGTTGCCACATTGGGGAATGATACATCCCACGGTGGGGCCAGCACGGGTATCTACGTTAGGGAGCCGATCGAATGGGAAGTAGTGTGTACACCTAGTGGATTGTAGGGCCCCGTGGCGCCTACTTGGTCACCTAGGGGTACGCAGGTACTAATTAGTAAATTTTATAAGTCCTTGGGTGGGATCAACCTTTAAGTTAGGAACGACTGGTGTGGTGCAGTTTAGTAATTTACCTTAGGGAGGGTAGATGCGTCTTTATCCTTTATCTTCGTTTAGTTGACTTCTTAGGGTAGCCATTCATCCCTATATGTTACCGTATATCAGTTTATGTCTTCTCTGGTTACTTTAACGATTGTATTGTTAAAGTTATAGGACTCGCTCAGACTTATGTCTGACCCTGTTGTTTTTATCTTTTTCCCAACCCTCAGGTCCTACGGTGGATCCTAGCAGTAGTGGAGCTTGATCGGATTGCTGTTCCAGTCTTTAGGAGCTTGGATAGATGTAAAGCTCCAGTTATCCAGTTATCTTTTCTTTTGTTTGGCTATTGTATGAGAGTGGGATTATGTACTTCTTTATTTTGATGGATATTGTACTTGACCTTTATTGTGGTTTTATGATGTAACCAGACATGTTTTACTTCCGCTGTTATGAGATGATGTTTTAAAATTTCAAGTACTATTTATATCTGTCTTGTTGTAATTTTTCTGTTCTATATTCACTAAAATACTCCACCGATGCTATGGCATTCCCTTAGTGAGTGATCATAGCGGGAGTGGGGTGTCACACGTGGTATCAGAGCTTAAGGTTACCAGAACAGATAAAATTTTTGAGAAAAACTACTTTCTAAGAGTATTTTCGAAGAAAGTATTTTTAAAAGCATGTCTTCTAAGAGAAAAAGTTTTTGAAAAAGAAAAGCATAATCCCCAATAGCCATATCTTTATCTTTCGGAATCTCCTTTTTGAATCTTTCCTCTTTCGTTTCAGCATGGCTGAAGATCTTAACATCCCGGAGGGTTTAGTTATACCACTATGGTATAGGAGGTTGCAAGAGGCTAGGGCCGCGGCTGCGGGTCCGGCCAATGCTACTACACCAGAGACAACCGCTCCTCCTCCTCAGCCTAGAGTGGATAATTTTGCTAAGGTTTGCAAGGAGTTCAAGGCTATAGGAGGAAAACCTTTTCTTGGTTCAGAGACTTTCGTAGAGGCTAGAGATTGGCTTAAGGAAGTGGAAGAGTTGCTAGATATCTTTGAAGTGGAAGAGGGAAAGAAAGTCAAGTTGGCGGCTTGGTTAATGAAGGGAGAGGCCTCATTCTGGTGGGAGGTCACTAATGGAGAACGCCCTGTTGACTCTTGGGCAGATTTTAAGCAAAGGTTTGGGGCTAAGTTTCTCTCAAGGGCGGAAGAGAATCTGTTTATGGAGAAGTTCTTGAATTTGAAGCAAGGGAATCTCACGGTGAAAGAATATGTCAACAAATTCAATCAATTAGCAAGGTTTGGCATAGAGTTGGTGAATACACCGGAGAAGAAGGCTTTGAGGTTCGTTAGAGGCTTGAACGAACCATTGCAAGGAATAGCTATGACTCACATTCCTATGGGGGCCACTTTTGAGAAGCTTGTCTACATGGCACTTATGCATGAGGATGATAAGAATTCTAAGGCACCAGAGAAAAAGGGGGATCAGAAGAAACCGCAACAGCAACAACAAGGCAAGGGCGGAAAAGGCAATGGTGACAAAAAGAAGACGAAGAAGAAGTGCTTCAATTGTGGAACACCAGGACACCTTAGTAAGGATTGTCGCAAAAAGAAGAAGACCGGTTGCTTTCATTGTGGTGAAGCAGGGCATCTTGTGAAAAACTGCCCAAAGAAGGGGCAGAAGACGGGGTCTACCTCAGGAGGCCAGGTGCAAGCTCTTATAGCACCACCTCAGTCAGGGGGGCAAGTTCAGGTTCTCTCAGTTCCACCGATTCAGCAGAGAGGTAGAACTATTTCCGTTGAAAGTCTGGTTTTTCTGTTTGATCATCCAGTTCGTACTTTGTTTGACTCTGGCGCATCGCATTCTTTTATCTCATCATCGTTAGTTGAGTCACTGCACTTAGACACCAGTCTAGTTGATGATCCCTTGGTTGTCTCAAACCCAATTGGGGGCTCCATATATCTGTCTATGATATGTTTGGGTTTGAAGATTTCTATACTTAGCGTTGAGTTTAGATGTGATGCTTTTGTATTGGGCTTCACGGGCTATGGGTTGATCTTGGGCATGGACTGGTTATCCAGTAATGGTGCCGTTCTTGATTGCGAAAGGAGAGTTGTCAGGCTCATGACCCGCTTGGGTAACACTCTCGAGATCTCTTGCAATCCCATGGAATCTGTTTTGCTAAGTTATCTTGAATCGCTCGATGCTTCGGTCGAGAGTTTGTGTTCTGTCAGAGTAGTCCGGGAATATCCGGATGTGTTTGAAGAAGTAAAGGGTTTGCCTCCGAAGCGGGAGATAGATTTCCGAATTTATTTGGTGGATAATGCCAAACCAGTGTCTTTGCCAGTACGCCACATGGCTCCTCGTGAGAGAAGAGAACTTCATAAGCAAGTAGGGGAGTTGCTTGAGAAGGGGTTCATAAGGCGAAGTATATCGGAGTGGGGAGCTCCAGTAGTGTTTGCCACGAAGGCGGATGGGTCCCTCAGACTTTGTGTGGATTATAGAGAACTTAATAAGCTCACGAAGAAGAATAGACACCCATTACCGAGGATAGATGATCTCTTTGATCAGTTGGTTGGCGCGTCAGTATTTTCGCAGATGGACTTAGCTACAGGGTTTCATCAGTTAAGAGTGGCGGAGGACAGTATAGAGAAGACTGCTTTCCGGACTCCGGATGGTTTTTATGAGTGGCTAGTGATGCCATTTGGGTTGACAAACGCCCCCGCATACTTTGTTGATCTCATGAGTAGAGTGTTCAGAGAGTATCTGAATAAGTTTGTAGTAGTTTTTGTGGATGACATCTTGGTCTTTTCCAAGAATGAAGAAGAGCATGCCTTACATCTCAAGGAAGTGTTGGAGACTCTTCGAGCGCATAGTCTTAAAGCTAAATTCTCTAAAATGCCATTTTTGGAGAAGAGAAGTGCGATTCTTAGGGCATGTGGTCTCTAAGGAAGGGATAGCTGTGGATCCCGCAAAGATAGTATCTATCCAGGATTGGAAAGTTCCTAGAAATGCTACCGAGGTAAGAAGTTTCTTGGGGTTGGCAGGATATTATAGGAAGTTCATCAAAGACTTCGCGAAGATATCAGCCCCATTAACCCGCTTGACGAAAAAGAATCTGGTTTTCTCGTGGGATGTAGATTGTGATGATGCTTTCCGACGGTTAAAGAGAGCTTTGACCACCGCTCCAGTTTTAGTGCTCCCGGATGGGAGTAAGCCGTTTGTTGTTTATACCGATGCTTGTGGAACAGGATTAGGCGCAGTCTTGATGCAGGAGGGAAGGGTAATAGCCTATGGAGGGAGACAATTGAGAGTGCATGAGAAGAATTACCCTACCCATGATCTAGAGTTGGCCGCGATTGTTTTCGCACTTAAGTCTTGGCGCCATTATCTTCTTGGTGAGAGATTCGAGTTGTTCACCGACCATAAATCATTGAAGTACTTATTCTCTCAGAAGGATTTAAACTTAAGACAGCAAAGGTGGATGGAGTTCTTAGCATCCTATGATTTCGAGATAGCGTATACCCCTGGTAAGGGTAACGTGGTGGCAGACGCCTTAAGTAGAAAAAGGCTATCTTTGAGTCCATTGTTCGTGGAACGACGAAGCTTGGAGTTTCTTTCTTTGTTTGACTTCAGACCTTCTGTTGATTTTGTACCTGGTTTGTTGGCATCCTTGGAGGTTAGACCTACTCTTTTGAGACGGATTGGCGAGGCTCAGCGAGACGACCCACAGTTGGTTGTGTTGGTAGAGAAGCTTATAAGAGGGGAGTCGTCCAGCCATTTGGGTAGATACACCATAGATGATAAGGGATGGTTGCATAGAGACGGTAGACTTTGTGTACCGCAAGATGAGGGTTTGAAGAAGGCTATTTTGGATGATGCACATCGTTCAAGAATGACTATTCATCCCGGTGGAGACAAAATGTACCAAGACATGAAGAGAGTTTTCTTCTGGGCCGGTATGAAGAAAGATGTGGCCGAGTATGTGGCTAGATGCTTAGTGTGCCAACAAGTTAAAGTGGAGCAAAGGAAACCCGGTGGGTTGCTACACCCATTGGAAGTTCCACAGTGGAAGTGGGATAGTGTCTCGATGGATTTCATCGACGGGTTACCGAGATCGAGGAAGGGCAATACGGGAATTTGGGTTGTGGTAGACAGACTTACCAAGAGTGCCCATTTTATACCCGTAAAGAGTAAGAGGACCGCTCCATGGCTTGCTTCAGTCTATGTTAGAGAGATTGTTAGATTGCATGGCGTACCATCCAGCATTGTGAGTGATCGAGATCCTATTTTCACTAGTGAGTTTTGGAGAAGTTTGCAAGAGGCGGTAGGGACTCAGTTGTGTTTGAGCACCGCATATCATCCTCAGACGGACGGTCAGACTGAGAGGGTGAACCGTATCTTAGAAGATCTTTTGAGGCTTTGTATCTTGGATTTTGGAGGTACATGGGAAGAACATCTTCCTTTGGTGGAGTTCGCATATAATAACAGCTTTCAGTCCAGTATTGGTATGGCTCCTTTCGAAGCTCTTTATGGAAGGCCTTGTCGATCTCCTACATGTTGGTGGGAATCTACGGATAAGATCTTGCTTGGGCCGGATATGGTTAGAGAGACTTCAGAGAAGATTGATTTAATTCGAAAAAGGATGAAAGCAGCGCAAGATAGACAGAAATCTTATGCGGATCGGAGAAGGACGGATCTTGAGTTTGAGGTTGGGGACATGGTTTTTGTCAAAGTATCTCCATTGAGAAATGTTGTTCGCTTTGGGTCCGTAGGGAAGTTAGCACCGAGATTTGTTGGGCCGTTTCCTATTAAGGAAAGGATTGGACGGATGGCATATAGGGTGGAGTTGCCCGACAGACTTAGTGGTGTTCATGATGTATTCCATGTATCACATTTGAGGAAGTGCTTACATGAGACCGCGGAGGTGGTAGAGCCGAGCTTGCTTAGAGATGTAGAGGTAGAGCGTGATGCGACGATTCGACGAGCTCCTACTCGCATCCTTGGGTCAGAAACTAGGAAGTTGAGGAACAGAGAAGTTCAGCTAGTTAAAGTGCAATGGGGAGATGACGAAAGCAATGCTACTTGGGAGACGGAAGCAAAGATGCGTTCTTTGTATCCATTTCTTTTTGAGAGTATGTCTTTTAACTTCTCCTTTATTGTTTGTCTAGTACTTATCTTATCTTTAGTATATCCTCTCGCTAATACCTATGACCTTTAGATAGGGTAAAACCTATGGTTGAAACATGTGTTTGAAACATGTTATGGTTGATGGATGCATATGGATGCAATTGTTTGCTAGTGGTTGCTCGTGGATGCATATACACACACATTAGGCACTAGATCGGCTCAGTCACTTCATGTTGCATATTGCATAAATGGATGTGGTAGTTAGATTGATGGATGTATCATGGCTGTGTTATCATATGGATGATGCATTTTTGTGTATGGTTGTGCACGCATGTAGAAATTTGTATGTGTCAATAGGGTTTCGCATACATATTGGATGCATGGCACTATCATGGTTTGCATTAAGGAGGTTTACTGTATCAGTAACCGCCTGATTTTTGCATTAGGTAAGTACATATACACACACTTTTGCATATATCCATCCAGCATTTAGAATCTTGTAAGGACAATGATTGCTCGTGGATGATGCTTTGAGTAGATGGATGATTGGATGGTAGGATACGTTCTTCCTAACTTGAAGATTTCGGGGACGAAATCCTTTAAGGAGGGGAGAATGTAACAACCCGTATTTTCAATAACCTGTAATAACATAAATCGAGGCAGAATTTAATTCTAAAATGGGAATCAAGGGAAACGGGCTATGCCATTGCGTTCGTCTCGGAAAAATACGCGAAATAGAGTCCGAGTTTTCGAAAATCGGAGTCCGTATGACCAAGATATGGCCTCGCGAAGTTTCACGAAAATTCCCAAATTAAAGTATACTTAATTAAGTGAAATGGGTTGTGTAGATATATATATATATATATATTGATATATATATATATATATAATTGAAAATTTAATAAATAAATATGCAAAAATGCTCAAAACAGCGAATTGGGAGAGGGGAATGACCGAACCGGCCGATTTTTGAAGTCGACCCGAGCCCGCTGGGTCGACTAGGGGTTAATCCAGGGTGTTTGGCTGTCAACCCGTGGGCCGATTCGCTCAAGTGCAGATTTTGCATTTGAATGGTTCTCATGGTCCATCTTTAATCTAAAGGCCCTAGATGGTTCCTACACTTGACTTCTTCCCCAAGACATGCTTTGATGGCTTGGATTGAATCTAGGGTTAATCCTATGGCCTAAAACACTTGCCTAATCTATAAATAAGACCCTAACCTACCCTAATTCATTCATAATTAAACCTAGTGACTAAACTATGGCAAAATGCTAGCTCTCATGGCCTCCACTAATTTTATGAAGAGGGTTGCATACTAATCACTCTCTAATCAACTTCTAATCCCTTCTTAGCATCTTAATCTTCTTCATTTGGTGTTCAAAGTTGCTAGTTGTGAGTTTCTATCACTTTGATGATCTTTTGGTAAACTAATTAGATGAGATGTGATGAGATTTATGGTTTTGTATGTGGGTTAATGAGCTTTGAATCATATGATATGATGTTAGCATTAATCTTATGTTTATGCATGTTGAGTATGTAAGCTTATGCAAGTTTAATATGATGTATGTTATGTTTGCATGATGCTAAATATGCAAGTTGTGGGCTATGTAATCATATGCATGTTATGCAAGTTCATGGTAATATGCTATGCAAGTTACATGTATGTAAATATGCAAGTTACATGTTTGTTAATATGCAAGTTACATGTATGTAAATATGCAAGTTACATGTTTGTTAATATGCAAGTTACATGTTTGTTAATATGCAAGTTACATGTATGTAAATATGCAAGTTACATGTTTCTTTATATGCAAGTTACATGTTTGTTAATATGCGAGTTACATGTATGTAAATATGCAAGTTACATGTTTATTAAAATGCAAGTTCATGATGACACATTATGCAAGTCTATAAGCTAATATGCAAGTTTGTTATGCAAAATGAATATGTAAGTTATGTGACATATTATATGCAAGTTATGTGACATGTTATGCAAGTTCATATGCAAGTTATGTGTTTGTTAATATGCAAGATGGCACCTTTGAAACATGTTCATTCATATGCAAGTTGACACCTTTTATATGTGTTATATCATGAACGAAATTACGTGGGAACGATGGGGTAATTAAATGCATAAGTTAATAAGATTGTGTGAAATTAATATAATTATGCATAACACAAAATAAATAAACATAGTATGGGAATTTGCCTATTTGGTTAGGTGTACCCATACTATGTGTTGGGAATTTACCTATTGAGTTAGGTCTACCCCATGGGAATTTACCTATTAAGTTAGGTCTACCCATGTTAAGAAAACTTGATTAATTAGGGATAATTAATATAAAATTATGAGGGTGATTAATTAGGTGTAATTAATTGACTAAGACACGAGGTTGGACTCAGTTGTAGCGTAAAACTGCCCGGACCCAACCGGCTTAACCAGTTGCTACAAATGTTAGCCCAATGTGAGAGGTCTTAGGCACAAACTAAATACGTAATTAATGTAAAGACACGAGGTTAGACTCTGTTATGACATAAGGCTGCCCGGACCCAACCGGCTTAACCAGTGGTCATAAAAGACAGTCTAATGTGAGAGGTCTTTACAAAGGTTACGTTCTTAATTAATTAATTAAGAAACACTTAACCATATTAGCATGTAGAGGGACATGAGGGGTTAAGTGGGTGCCTCGGGTGGCATGAGAAAATCTAGTGGTTGCCTTGGGTGGCAATAGAAAATACGATTAGAATACTTAACCAAAATGGAACATGTAATTAAAACATGATTAAAGGGTTAAGTGGGATATACTAGAAAAAGGGACAAGCTTAGGTGGGTAGCTTGTGGAGGCCCATTTCAACCAGTAACCCATACGTATCTTTGTGGGCTCGACCCATGTCGAGGACGGGACACGCATACTGGGCTTGACTGTAAGAGGCAAACGGGTTAGCGGTGGCAACGCAAGTCCAACGGGCTTCATATGCGTGAGTGGGCCCGGGCTGGTAGGTAAGCCGTTGTTGCATCGAGTAGATATAAGCCGTGCACCTTTAGTTCCATCAGGTTGCCACATTGGGGAATGATACATCCCACGGTGGGGCCAGCACGGGTATCTACGTTAGGGAGCCGATCGAATGGGAAGTAGTGTGTACACCTAGTGGATTGTAGGGCCCCGTGGCGCCTACTTGGTCACCTAGGGGTACGCAGGTACTAATTAGTAAATTTTATAAGTCCTTGGGTGGGATCAACCTTTAAGTTAGGAACGACTGGTGTGGTGCAGTTTAGTAATTTACCTTAGGGAGGGTAGATGCGTCTTTATCCTTTATCTTCGTTTAGTTGACTTCTTAGGGTAGCCATTCATCCCTATATGTTACCGTATATCAGTTTATGTCTTCTCTGGTTACTTTAACGATTGTATTGTTAAAGTTATAGGACTCGCTCAGACTTATGTCTGACCCTGTTGTTTTTATCTTTTTCCCAACCCTCAGGTCCTACGGTGGATCCTAGCAGTAGTGGAGCTTGATCGGATTGCTGTTCCAGTCTTTAGGAGCTTGGATAGATGTAAAGCTCCAGTTATCCAGTTATCTTTTCTTTTGTTTGGCTATTGTATGAGAGTGGGATTATGTACTTCTTTATTTTGATGGATATTGTACTTGACCTTTATTGTGGTTTTATGATGTAACCAGACATGTTTTACTTCCGCTGTTATGAGATGATGTTTTAAAATTTCAAGTACTATTTATATCTGTCTTGTTGTAATTTTTCTGTTCTATATTCACTAAAATACTCCACCGATGCTATGGCATTCCCTTAGTGAGTGATCATAGCGGGAGTGGGGTGTCACAGAATGAGTACTGTCAACACATGAACTTTTATTTTATATCGATAAAGGTGCAAATTTTATTACTAAAATATTTCGTTCAACACATGACCAATCTCAATGAATGAGTACTGTCAACACATGAACTTTTATTTTATATCGATAAAGGTGCAAATTTTATTACTAAAATATTTCGTTCAACACATGACCAATCTCAATGAATGAGTACTGTCAACACATGAACTTTTATTTTATAATATTCTTTATTTTTCAAATTGGAATGAGGCCCAATCAATTACCATATAAAGTTAATTATATGGATTTTCATACAACACATGTATATAATAGCATGGAAAAATAATCAACCATCAACCAAAGTGCACTACACTGTATAAGCATCAAATATAGATATCTAACGCTTAAAACAGCCTGTCAATCAACCGATCGACATATTTAATAAATCAGGATGAGTGAACTTCAAATTTCATCCCAACACCCGTGTGGGGTTTCAAACAATCAAACACATATTTTATTTGTGCTGTTGGGCGATGTGTAAAATTTATCGTCCCAATCAATGTCCTTCAAATAGGTGTACATAAACAAACCGTCTGGTTTGTAAATTAATATTTATTTTATTCACTTTCACTATATTCATATTCACGTTAAAAATTATATTTTTAACGATAAAACATTTTATTTCAACATATGAATTTCTATTATTCATTTACACAAATAAAATGATATTTTTATTTTCCAACATATTTTAGAAAATTTCGGCGGCATAACGGCACGATACTAGAAACGGGACAAGGCCTAGCCTTATCCCCAGTCTAGTGAAGGCCCACGCCATTCACACATCAATCAAAATCACCAAACAACCATATTCAAATCAAATCATATAACTAATCTATGCAACCAAACAAACAAGTCCATGGTCTGTGGACGATTGTGTCGGGTGCTACTAAGCACCGTCTGCATCCTAGTATATATATATAAATAGAAATGAAATTGAAAGGTGAGAAGTTCTCACTTATAGCTATCCAGCTCCACGGCACTTCATTTGCAGAAGTCTTCATCGCTCTCGCCTTTTTGTCATCTTCGTTGCCCGTATTCTCTACATATGTAAAAATCGAATTTTTACTATGTTATTCATTATATAAAAATCACATTTTTATTTCGATGATCAATATATAAAAATCACATTTTTATTCTGCTATTTCTATTTTGAAAACAATGTTAATTTTATTTTCAAAATCAATGCAAAATTCATTTTCAAAAAGAATGCAAACTTTGTTTTCAAAGCAAATTCATATTTCTAATCAAAGTATATTTATATATTTTCTTAAACAAGGTATAAAAAAAGTATCATATTTTTCTTATCATGTTATTTACATTCAAAACAATGTTATAATTTTATTCTAAAAACTGATTTTAAAACAATACTTTATATTTTCAAAATAAAACAAGGTATATTTATGCTCAAAAACATATGCTAATTTCTATCATGTTTAATATATATATATATATATTTTTTAAAAAAACTAATCTGAAAATTAATACTTTATATAAAAAAACTGATCTAATAATAATGTTTTTTTTATATAAAAAAAACAAACTGTTTTTATATTTTTACCATTTCTAAAACTGACTAGGTTATTTCAATTAAAATAAAATAATAATAAAAAATAAAAAAAAATTACCTTTCTTCCTGTGTGTTTTTTTCTTCTGGAGAACGTCGGACTGGGTTTCGACTTCGAAAATCTCCCTCGCCGGCCACCAGGGGTCGTCGGCCCTTCATACGACCCCGCCTTGTCAAAGCCCCTGCCTTCCTCCTCCGACGCTGGGAGCGTCAGCGAACTCGAGCCCCCCCAGTAGCCTCAATCGCGGTGGTAATCGAAAGCATCCAGGGGCGAGGGCGGCTGATCGGCGGCGCCATGGTGATCGACGATGAGGTGGAGTGTTCTGCGATGGTGGGTGCGGCCATCGCCGCCATGTTCTTCGAAAAATAAATAAAAAAAAAATCGATTTGGGGCATCGGGGTTTGATCTTTTGGGAGGGGCGGCTCCTACAGCGCGTTGACCACGCGAGAGAGGGAGAAAGGATTTTGACCGAACTTATGACCTTATATATATTTTATATTTTTATTATTTTAATTTTGAAAATATCTGTCTTTGCATTCGGACTCAGAATCAAATCCAACGACTGTCGCCCCTAGCTAAATACCCGCATTCCGAACACAATGGGATGTGTATCGCAGGTTGATTCGATCGTTTGAATCAGTTTCCGTTAAATTTACATTTAAATCACTATACTGAATTTTAAACGTACATTTCAAATTACCGGGGTCACATACTAACTAGAAAAATCCCAGAAAAATATTTTCTAGCTTCGTATTGACGATACGGTCCTAACAAAACTAGTTTCGTCGAATTCTGAGACCGTTAGAAAAATGGCCATTTTCCAGTCGATTAAAATCAACTAAAACTGGTCAAACACGTTTTCCTTTACCACGCTCACATATTGATTCAGAAAATTATGAAATTTGGAATCTAGCAATAACTTTACATCACGGACCCAACAAAACTGGTTTCGTCGAAATCTGAGGTCGTTTGCAAAATTCTCATTTTTAAGGGCCTGAATTCCATAGCAACTATTCAGAATTTTCAACTGGACATATCTTTTGATTCCCGCTATGAAATCTTGATTATTCGGATTCGTTGGAAAGATATTGTCAATTAGATCCAAATGTTTTTGGTTTCACTAAAATCCGGATTGTTTTGCACCCGGTACATTCAATTGAAGTTTGAAATCGAATTATCGAACTACCGCGCCATTTTCAATTCTATTTATAATTATATATAAATATTTATATTCTAACGACGACGTATATAATATATACGTTCGAATTCCATTCCAAACATTTTCTCGTCGATTTTATTTAAAATAATTTATTTTAAATATTCATACTTCGCCAAAATTGCCAAAATAAAAATTTTAAACTGGCCCAGATTTTCGGGTTGTTACAAAAATATTTGGTAGTACCAATACTCTAGGTCAGGGTAGTTTAAACACAACAAAGTCAATTACTGATTATATATATATCCTATCATACATCACAACCAAGGAAAAACAGTAATATATATATTGAGGAACCCAGTTGGGTCCCTCCAACCTGTTTCCCTACATCCACAGATGTTAATAACATCAATATTATTTCACATCAATATGAAATGTCAAACTAAAGATCGATCAACGATGTAATCCTATCAACCAGTTTTATCAACTATTCAACCAAGCAACCATCACACAGTATAAAATAAATTTAAAATACGTTTATATAAAAATATAAACGAGACAGAGTTATTGAGTTTACTCACATTGTTTTGTAGTTGACGGTTCTCCTTTTGTTTCATTTAAAATGAAACAGACGATTAATTTTTCTATGATATTCCGGTAGCTTCATTCTCTGCCATTAATAGCTCCACAACGTAAGCCTCATCGTTATGATTTCAATGTAGCCATTCTCATCAGATTCTGTTAACAAACGGTCGGGTTTATTATCATTATAAGTTTTTCAACAATTTGAACGGTTTAAATTTACTCATTGGCCATCATTAAATTGATATAATAAAATTACCATTTTAAATTGAATTTTTACATCCATGTCCTGTCTCTCCTTGATAATTTCTTCCTTCATATGTAAATGGTGACGCATCCTTGCTGAAACAACACGATAACTCGATTCCTTCCCCTCCATCCCTTTTATTTAATACTTCTCGTATTAGAAGTTGCGAACCACTAACATTTCAAGTCCTTTTTCCTTACTGAACTCATGAAAGTTTGCTCCAGACCTTCACTTTGAACTGACCCTTCCACAAATCTTACTTCACATATGCCACGTTCAGAACCACCATCTTCCATACAAGCTTTGAAATTATAAACTCGACTATCCCATTTCGTCAATTTCTGTTCATATACGAGCAATATGTGATTTTTCATAAGTTTTAATTCGAATTAAAATAATAAATTTCAACTAATTAATCGATTAAGTATTGATACCGTGGTTGCCATCCTTCCAAACTTTCGTTCTAAATCCATGACACAGTACCCATCTAAATGTACACGCCCCTTCAGGTCATCTCCTGTTATTTGTGCTTTTGTACCCCATTTAGCCTCAGCATTTCAAATGAAAAAGAGTAACCTGCACCTTGTTTGGACCATTACACGCACGTTCATGACTCCAGGTACACGCATGATTGTTGGTATGCAAACTCATTTTACACACGTCCCAAGTCGGTTTCGTGACTTCCATGCAAACAAGAATGGTACCACCACTTCACCCTCTTTGCTGTACCCCTCCATCTCATCATTGTTACTAAAACGCGAGTCTCCCTTCACCATTACATCACACCGAACCACATCCTTAAACACCAAACACCACGAAAGACGTCCACCACTTCACCCTTAGCTTCACCGCTCAAAGCTCCATCCCCATACACACATCAACTCGAGCTCGATACCCATTCTGGCGACCCATAGTTCAACTACCTTGCAGCACTAGGTGTCGCTGCAGTGGTTTCGATCTCCATAAGACTAAACCGCACCATTTAAAACACATACGAAATTCTAGGCCTCACCGATGCGTACTCAAACATCTCGCCCTTTCCATTTTCTGATTTTTCCCTTTGGTTTTTTTTTGTTTCTGTTTTGGTTGCCGGTTCCAGAAAGATTCGGCTTGGAAATATTTCTCCCCGAAGAAATTGAAAAGGAAGGCAATGTATATTTATAATATGGTAAAACGTGGGTGAGAAGTAATAGGTCAGTAGAGTAGAACATAGGTGAGTCAGAAGAATTAATGGGGCATGTGATTTATGACTCCTTTGTCTACACGCTTTGAAAATATAGGGTGGCACTGTATAATTTATTAAATGGCCTCAGCACTTCCTATTTACATGTTTGCTGCTAGGTATAAAATAGGTATGTGTATAGCACCTCTTATGTCGGCTTGAAACATTTCTTTATGTCCGCAGATTATATAAATGGAAATATGCTTAAACGGTTACAAACACATATATCTATAAATGAAATTTCCCATTACAGTCTCAACAAAACCAATATCGATTTGCGTATTATGCATATTTATTTTATTATATTATTTATATTATAGCGAAACTTCGCGGTGAAGTATCAGTGACACTAACCATAGTCGACTTCTGTTTACTGATAAAAAAACTAATCTTGGTGTAAAAAGGTATTATGAAACCAATGGAACAAGTTTCATCGAATTCCGACATCGTTTGAAAAAAATTCTTTATAAAACCAGAAATAAACACGCGTTTAAATTTTTCACGATCACCAGATAAATCGAAACAACTTGAAACTTTGAAATCTAGCAATAATTAATCGATACGAACCCAACGGCACTAGTTTCGTCGCATTCTGAGACTGTTTCCCCGGTAGGCTATTTTTATCGCGCACCGCAATACTATTTTTAACGCCAAATTTCCTAGTCTCCAAAAATAACAAACTATATAGCTATCCTGACTCTAATCGACGATACGAACTCAACGGAATTGGTTTCACGGCCTAATTCGATCGTCTGCTCAGGTTATACCTAAATAACCCCTTATTAAATGAATTACGCGTTATAGAAATTGAACGGGCGCTTATGGCCACCGTGGTCACATATGACATCGGTTTGCCACGCAATTCAACACCGTACAATAATTTAACGCTACGGTCCCAGTGAAACTGATTTCGTTGAAATCTGAGTCCGTTTACAAAACGGCTATTTTAAGGGCCTATATTTTAATAACGATTTTCATAGCGATTATTTTAAATTTGATTTTTCCATAACTAACAAATTATAACACGAAATCAAGATTTTTCTCTTTCATATGAAAATTATAATCAATACGGTTTCAACGTTTCTCGTTTCATAGAAATCCGACTTATATCGGATCCTGTATTCTCAGTTGAAGTTTGAAACTCCATATTACGAACTACCGCGCCATTTCGAAATTGTTTTATAATATATAAATAAATTAACGTTCGAACTTCGTTTTATAAATAAATTCATTATAAATCCCTATATATAATTCAAATAAAATATTTAAACCAATTTAAATATTCAGAATTAAACGGCTGAAAATCTGGGTCGTTACAATTATTCTTAATCATTTTTATGGTTTTTACACTTATACTTTGCCGAATTCAATTCTGTTTTGATAAAACTTCTTCTCTCTAAACTCTCTACTCTCTGAATCAAGTGTTATTGAAGAGTTATAGGGATGTTTTGTAATTGGTTCGGTTGAATAAACTTTGTTGTGAGTCAAAGAGGATTCGGTGTGTCTTTGTGGGCCATGAAATCAAGGAAATAGGAGTCGGTGTATTCTTGAGAACTGTGAAATCAAGAAAGTAGGAATCAGTGTCTCCTTATGAGCTGTGAAATCAGGGAGAGTGTAATTGACTATTGAAAGAGTAATAAAACTCTGCACAATCCAGCATTATGCGAGACTGGACGTAGGAGTGATCTGAACCAGTATAAAATCTGTTGTGTTCTTTCCATTTTCTGCATTTTTATTTCTGTTTATTTTGCATCTGTGTTTGAATCTGTGTCTGTGATTGTGTTTGTGGTGTTTGATTCATTCCATATTTCTCTTTAGTTTTAAGTTTTGTTTAAATTCTTCCAAACACTGTTCATCCCCCCTCTAGTGTTTGCTTTGCCTGAACGATCCATTCCGCAGTCCCTATCACATTGTCACCTGCTAACTCCAACAAACTCTAAATGATGAGGGTGGTCAAAAAAAAGCAGTTAGGTGGAGGGATTTGATGTCATTTTTCTCTTTTTCCACCACATTCATGATGTTGCCTTTACTTTATAAGTGAAATGATATTTTAGTTAGGATACTTTGTATTTCATTTATTTAACTTGTTAAATATTTTTGAAATACTTTTTGAGCTCGTGTGACTTGTAGAAGCGTTATATCACAACAATCTTGTTTTTCATTTTGTAATAGTTTATAATATTGCATCATTGGGGACAAAGTCTTGGGATGCCATTTTCAAGCATTTTAAAATATTTCTTGGCAATTAAATCATAAAATTCTAGAAAGTCGTCAACTGCACAACTCATATTGTTTCTCTTTCCAAAAACATGAGTTGTTATACAGGATTCCACATGGCCACATTATGCACATATAACCACATAATATGCAAAGTTAAAGTAAATCTCATAATTAATGCAACATCAAACCTATTGATGCTTGCTCAAAGCACTCTTCAATGAGTATCCCAAACCAAGTGAAAGACAATGATAAACTCATGTTTTAGCTAGTAATGTAGACTCATTATAAACTCATGTTTTAGTCGTCAACAAATCCTTATTAAGTAATATTAACATCATATACTCGTTACTTTTTTAAACCACAACCACAATGGACAACTAATTAATTAACTATTGTTAAGAAAATTCTTGACAACAATTTGAGTATTATCAGCCGAAACACCATGATAAACAATGTCGTAGCCACCTTCACCAATCACATGATTAACTTTAACATTGTGAAATGTACAAGGCATACCCACACCAATTAAACACAGAAAACAACAGTGTATTTTAACATCAATTAGAACAAAAAACCCTTTCAGTTGGTAAATCAAGGAAAGAATATGTCAGAAAAACGATTAGTGCATCAATGAGTATTCAGCGCATTGTACAGACCTAAAATACCATCGGTAGAAGTTAACCTTACCCAAAAACAGTAACCCACTCCTCTTCATTAGCACATCCACTCAAGACAATATGACTGTCTTGCTGATACCGGTAGAATAGTCACTTCTAACAAGGTAGGTGTCGAATTGGGACTAGAAATAGGAACGAATTCAGTGGAGAAGTCGAGACAGTCGTCGAGGGTGAAAGCGGGGGGAGGAGGCAGAGATTCTGACAAGGCATCACAGCCGGATAGTTGTAGAACGGAGGAGGTGGCTGTTTGACTAGATGTGGCAAAGTGGGAGGCAGTTCGGTTAGTGATGGAGATCGATGAAGCCAAGTCTGAAGTTCAGGGAAAAGGAAATCGCAAAACCTAGCGATTTGGGGGAAAAGAAAATGAAAAGCAAGCAGTGAATGAAACATTAGCAGGAAAGGAAGTGTAATAAAGAGTAGATTGATGGTTGAGATTTTGTTTTAACTAAAGGTGTGGATTGCTGAGGTGTCATTTTTTTATTTTTATTTTTATTTGAATATATCTATAACTACTGCAACACAATTTGATATCTATGCTAACACGTTGAAGCGTGCGTTGCAACAGACAAAAAAACAGCATAGTTGTGGCAACATTTTAGCTGGCAACATCTTGGATTTTCGTTGCAGTATGTCATCTATGGCGTAGTAAAATTACAGTTTAAAACTTCATATTTCTTACCTAAATTACTTTAAAATCATTAATTTTAATTTATCATAAATTTTCCATATTTTTAGTTACTTTTGTAAAGCTGTTTCTAATGGTATCCAGTTATGGTCACTGAACTACAAAATCGCGGTTTTATTTAAAACTTGTTTTGGACATAAGTGAAAATCTATAATTTGAAATACAAAAATTCTTTTTCCATTTGAAAATTATTATCATTAGAAAGCAAACATTTTCATTTAAGGTAAATCCGATTTAAATTGCATTAGTTACCAGCGTTTGAAGTTTATGGTCGAAATTCACGAAGTGCTGCAGCGCGACTAGCCCTTTTCAAGCCATATTAAAATTTTAAAATAAAATTCGTTTGATTTTACTTCTAATATTTTTATTGTAATGAACCGCTATTTTAACGATTTATCGAATTTTATTTTGAAAATATTTTATAATTTCTTATAACTAGAATTTGAAATTAGAAATACGTTCAGTGAGACATAAAACTGTGAAAATTTTCATGTTTGTCGGTCGTGCAATTTTCAATGCAAAGTTGCGCATAACAGTTCAAATTTTAGCGATTGTAAAATCTCTTCAAAACCAATTCGGAAAAACATGAATAATACTTTATTCGTTGTCACGAATCGAATGGTGCAATCCATTTCGTGAAAATCGGAAGTTTTGAGCTAATAAAAATATTTTTTATTGGACAATTTGCACCAACAAAAATCTTTCTGAAACCAAAATGTCCCAACATGAAAAAGTTTTCCTTTCTCGTTCTATTCTTCAATATGCAATTTGTTTCGCGAAAATCGGATGTTTCGACCTTCGTTTAATTGTTTTCCTATGCGAACTTCTTGATTAAAGGGGTCTGTAATGCATTTTTGAACGGAGCATCGTGATAATGCAAACTGTATATCATTGCATCCGTCTTGTCGAGCTGATTACCAAAATATATTCATTTGTCAGTTTTGGTGCTCGGTTCATGATGAAATTGCGAAAAGACTTGCATAGTTCATTTTTGAAACAATGCCACTTGAGTTTAACGTGTCCCTAAACCGAAAAGTTATGACTCTTTATTTACCTCTATTACATTTTTTGAGGCTTTTGATGGTCCTTCTCCAAGAAATAATTTATTTTTATCAAATAGGCACTTGGGCTTCGGGTCATGCCACTATATTTTGCATGCAATGTATACATTCACTCTCTTCCTACTTATATTTACTTGTTCCATCTTTTTCCTATTGCCTTTCCATCGTACGCTTCTTTTTCCAAAAATCCAAAAGCCATTGTTTCATTTCATTTTAGATTCCAAAGCTGATCTACCTTTTACCATTTCACCAAAGAAGCGTTCAAACCCTTGTTTCCCTAGCCATCTTTTCGTATATATACTTAATAAAAAATATGAAAGCTTAGTTCAAATTCCGGAAATGTTTCATCCCCATGTCTTCTTCAAAACACATTAGCCTCTTGAATCACTTGTCCCATCTTTATCTCCCATCAATTATTTATATTACCCCCATCGTGATTTTTACATGTCGTTTCCCGATTGCCATGTTTAAATCTCCCATTACCGAAAAAAATGAATGAAAATGATGAGAGCGTCGCATGTCAATGTCCTGAAGCCTGCCTCCATTGTTTTCCCGTCGCTACTCATGCTCATGTTGTGCTGCATTTTCGTCCTCGAACCCATTCTGTAGCTCGCCTGAAACCATGCCGAGTACCATCTCCAGCTGAACCTGTAGCTACCCCACCTGAAATCACCCAGCGAGCACATCGACTAGCACCGAACTCCCGCGCCTTCCTTCCTACTGATGATGCACCCGAGCCCCTCTTGAAGCCGTGTTTCTTGAAGCTTCCCTGGTGTTGGTGTGTGTGTGTGTGACTTTTCCTTGGTTTTTGTGTATTTTTTTATACGGTTTGTATTGTGGTGTGTTTGCATACGTGTGTATTTTGAGTTGAGTATGGGGTTTGCAAACTGTTTATGTGTGTGTGTGTGATTTTGTGAGAACAAGCTTGTGTGATTTGTGTGAGAGTGTTGTGTGTATATTTTGGTGTTGAAGTTGGGTTGCGTGGTGTGTTTATGCATTCTGTGATTGTGTATGGGTGCGTGCGTCTGCAGTGGGTGCGTGAATGTTTTGGTGAATGGGTTTGCGTGTTGAGAGTTGTTTTGTAAATCTATTTGTTTTGAAAATATATGTGTACATTTATATTTGTTTAAAAGGTTTGTATACGAATATATATAATGGTTTTGGAGGTGTTTATATAATTTATAATATATATTTTGATTTTGGTGTATTATGGTGTGTGTGTTTAGCGTTGTGTCAATTTAATATATATATATATTGAAGTTACTGTGTGTATTTATATATAGAAATATATATACATAAAATATTTTTGTAAACATTTATTGTGTTTATTTTTGAATTAAATTTGGTGTTGAGTTCGAAAACCGTTCCAAAACCCAATAGCCTTATCAACCCATTGAGAAATTCCCTAACCTCCTCTTATAAAATAATATATATATATATATATATATATATATATATATATATTGAGTGATATCAAGATGAAACAATTCCGAGTCATGCTTCGAAGTCGTCGTTTCATTCTGCATCAATCCGTTTGTTGTCTCCATTTCTATGCCACGAAAAGTGAGTTTATCTCACACTTGACCTACATTGTTCATGGTTGTTAAATTCAGCACAAATGAACTGTTGTGAAATGTATAGGATTGCTAGTTGAAACACCCAACCTCCGTTAAGGCCATTCACAAAAGGAATGCCTTAAATTTGGTGGAGCATTATAGGTAAAAGACACTGATAATTTACAAGACAAACATATATAAGCAGCGGAAAAACTAAATTTATTTTATACGTGGTTCATAACAAACAGCAAACTGTCTCAAAACAACTTCCAAATCGTTACATCAAAATATCTGTCTTGATTATAACATAAAGAAGCATAAAACACAAATAAAACTGCATAAATCCCCAAGTGGTAGTGTGTCCAAAGCCATAGCCAAAAATAAGAGGTTCCAAGCCATACATCACAGAGTCTTCAAGCTTGGAAAGATGAATGGTCCAAATTAAGCTGAGCTATTCCCTCCCTGCCTACCTGAGGGGGGAACAGAAGAAAAAGAGAGCAAAAGAAAAATGGGTCATACATGAGTTTGGTAAGTCCAGTGATTATTCAGCATGTAAACAGGTAAGAGAACCATGACATGAATAAACTGGACGCAGCACAATAACAAAGAAATCAGGTAACATAGGATAAGGCAAGATAAACAAGGCAAGATAAACTAATCATACTATCGCACTCATATCCATATTCTCTGCACCTACTAGATATTTCAATTATCATCATGAGTTCAAATCCAGTGATACCTTTTTATCGATCGGCTCCTACTCGCACGCATTTACTACTTGTGTCATACGGCCCCGCTCGATTGTAGATACCTGTGCTGGTCCCACCATGAGGTGTATCAAATCCTATGGTGGCAACCCGACACGATTCAAGATGCACATTGTATAACTATTGATGCCCAATGCCTGCTTTTTCCACTCTAGAGTACGTGCATGCCCGTACTCCGTCGGAACCTACACTGACGCACCAACTGCCGTTGTTTTGACCGCTTATAATCAACCCAGTAATCGTACCCCACCCTGCCTAGTTCAGGGTACCATGATACATCTATGTGGGTTACTGCTGAAATGGGTTCCCTTTACTAGGGTTTTCCTAATCAACATGCTAAATTGGTTAAGTGTCCAAGTTAACCTAACCCCACCCATCAGTTTAGTTAACATGTTGTATTGGTTAAATGTTGCCTTAATGAACTTAACCCTACCATTCTTCACTTTAGCTTTAACTCATTCATTAAAGTACCAACCACTCACATTAGACAGGTATTGTTGCGGTCACTGGATGTGTCAGTCGGGTCCGAGCAGTTTTACACTGCAACTCAGTCTAACCTCGGGTTCTTTTGGGCTCAATGCACTAACCTCTCACATTAGATATATATTGTTACGGTTGCTGGATGTGTCGGGCGGTTCCGGGCAGTCTTACACCGTAACTCAATCTAACCTCGGGTTAGGCATATTCGTCTTTTCTAAATTTACATATTTACCTCTTTATGTTTATATGTAAATTATTTTCATTCAAGTCAAGCCCCACTTTCCCTTTTAAATCAAGTTCATAATTTTAGGTATAAAAATTTATACCACTTTATGTCGTAAACCATTTACATGTTTATGAGCCAAATATGCCAATTATATGTAATTTCATGTTTTCCCCAACGTTATCCCCGTTAAACGTTCGCATAAGTCACATAAAATGTTGGGCTCGCTACATAGCCTAAATCATACACAAAAGGGAAAAAAGAGGAACATGTAATATTCCAACATCATAAAAATATGGATCTAACTACACATGTGTCATATGAATTTGGCATAGAACAACATACATTTAATTATGAACTTGCAAATTTAGATCTACTCAACATGAATCTTAAAATAGGAGTTTTACATAGAACTACATAAACTTAAATTAGGCATGTAGTTGTGAACTTGCAAATTGGGTTGGATCAAATTAACATAAACCCAAACATATTAGCATGTAGTTCTAGTCATATATGTGAACGTTGTTGAACTTGCATAATCATAGCAAAATTCCCAAATTGACATACAGCATATAAGTGTCATCACCAAATTATCCAACATGATATGTCATCGCCAAATTATACAACATGATATGTCATCGCCAAATTATACAACATGATATGCCATCGCCAAATTATACAATCATGATATGTCATTGCCAAATTATACAACATGATATGTCATCGCTAAATTATACAACATATAGGTTCATTGCCAAGCATTTAACATGGTAGTTTTATCATCAAATTACATACAACATGATCACAAACTTAACATGATAAGAGTCATAGTCTTAATCAATTCAGTTTTAACAGAAAAGGATAGGCATAAATTTACATTCGGCGTTGTTCTACGTCCAGTTATTTAGTCACGATTCTAATATCATTTAGGTCTAAATGATAACTGGACTTACAAAAAGGAGACTAGTCTTGTGTTCTGGGATCTGTATTCTGAAACTGAATAGCTCTTCTTTGTTGTAGACGTTGAATTCTCTTAGTTGAATTAGATTTGATTTGTAATTTCTAACTTGCTTCCTAGTTGAAGGAGAATGGCGGCTACTCTAGGTTGAGTACTGACAGCATGACAGCTCTAGGAATATTTTTTTGTGGCTTAGGGTTTAGATTTAGGTTGCTTATATAGAAGTTTGATTTAATAGGAGCCGTTAGATCAACCTAGGGCCAATCAAAGCCATTCAAACCTAAGGAAACCAACCAGAAATTTCCACACAAGCCCTTATGACTCAGAGATTCGTCACATAAAGAAACACGTCAGGTTTCAGATCTGGCCCGAGGGGGAGGTCGACCCCCAGGTCGACCCCTAGGTCGATCCCTGGTCGACCTATGTGACCCAGGTCGACCCCCTGGTTGACCTGATTTCTAGGCGGGAAATTTCCCGTCTAGCCTGCTCCGGGGTTTTTGAATTTCGAAACTTGAATTTGAATTTCGTGCTGGTTTTATTATTTAAATTCTTGAATCTTCTGAAGGTCATAACTCCTTCATACGGAATCCAATTTATGCAAACTCGGACTCTATCTCAGACAGAATTCCGAGACGAATACAATGGCGTAATCTGTTTTCCTCAATTCTCACATTTGTAATTAATTATTCTTTAATTTGTTACTTTAATGTCTACAGAAAATACGGGTGTTACATTCTCCCCTCCTTAAAGGATTTCGTCCCTGAAATCTTCGAGTCAAGAAGAACGTATATCCTACCATCCAATCGTCCATATACTCATCCATCAAACACATGCGTCCATTGTCCTTAAAAAGACTTCTAATGCTTCATGATCATATGCATAGTGTGTGTACATGTCCTTATCTAATGCAAAATCAGGCGGTATACTGATTCAGTTGACCTCCTTAATGCAAGTCATGTCGATGCCATGAGTCCATTATGTATGCAATCATCGCTAATTATACTTTCTACATGAATGCACAATCATTCATACAAATGCAACATCCACATGATAACACATCAAGTTTCAATCATATACAAGTACATATACGCATATGCAATATGAAAGTGACTAAGCCGATCTAACACCTAATGTGTGTGTATATGCATCCACGAGCAACCACTAGCAATCACTTGCAACCATCAATCATAACATGTTTCAAATACATGTTTGCGTCCATTGATTTCTACCTAAGGATCAAGAATAGCACTGAGGAAATACTTAAAAAAATAGATACGAGCATGAATAAACTTAATGAAAAAGAGATCAAAGATGTACCCTCAAAAAGAAAAGGGTAGGCTGCGCATATCTTGGCCTCAGTCTCCCAAGTCGCGTCTTCCTCAGCGTCACTCCATTGAACTTTAACAAGTTTGACTTCGCGGTTGCGTAGCTTTTTGACTTTTGTACTCAAGATACGAGTTGGAACTCTTCTCACAGTCGCCTCTCATTCTACTTCTACTTCCTCTAATATGCTTGGTTCCACCACTTCTGCAGACTCATGTAAGCACTTCCGTAGATGAGAAACATGAAAGACATTATGAACTCCAGCCAATCTTTCGATCAGCTCTACTCTATAAGCCATCTTTCCAATCTTTTCAATGATAGGAAACGGCCCTACAAATCTTGGTGCTAACTTTCATGCGGATCCAAAGCAAACGACATTCCTTAAAGGAGATACTTTAAGGAAAACCCTATCTCCAATCTCAAACTCAAGGTCAGTCCTTCTTTTATCTGCATAGGACTTTTGTCTATCTTGGAAAGTCTTAATTCTTCTTCGTATCAAGTCCACTTTCTCTGAAGTTTCTTTAATCATATCAGGTCCAAGTATGAGTTTGTCTATAGACTCCCACCAATAAGTTGGTGATTGGCATGGTCTTCCATATAAAGCTTCGAAGGGTGCCATGCCTATGGTGGCTTGGTAGCTATTGTTGTAGGCAAACTCCACCAAAGGAAGATAATCCTCCCATGTTCCTCCAAAGTCAAGAATGCATAATCTCAAGAGGTCCTCTAATACTCTGTTCACCCTTTTCGTCTGACCATCGGTTTGGGGGTGATAGGCCGTGCTTAAGCATAGCTGTGTGCCTACAGCCTCTTGCAAGCTCCTCCAAAACTCGCTCGTAAAGATAGGATCTCAGTCACTCACAATGTTGGAGGGTATCCCATGGAGTCGAACTATCTCTTTAAGATAAACGGGTATTAAAGACGAGGCAGTCCTTCTACTTTTAACGGGTATAAAGTGAGTGCTTTTTGTGAGCCTGTCCACTATTACCCAAATACTGGTATTGCCCCTTCTTGACCTAGGCAGCCCATCAATAAAGTCCATTGAAATGCTATCCCATTTCCACTGTGGGACCTCTAGAGGATGAAGCAAACCACCAGGCTTCTTTTGCTCCGCCTTGACTTGCTGGAATATTAAGCACTTAGAGACGAATTCAGCTACATCCCTCTTCATGCCATTCCAAAAGAAAACCCTTTTTACGTCTTTATATATCTTGTCTCCACCTGGGTGTACGGTCAACTTGGAATGGTGTGCCTCTTCGAGAACCTTCTTCACCAAATCCCTTGCTTGTGGGACGCATAGCCTTCCATCTCGCCTCAACCAACCTTTATCATCGATGGAGTATCTATTGAGGTGACTAGAAATCTCACCCCTAACTAGCTTATCCATCACATCAACTAGCTGAGGGTCTTCACGTTGCGCGGTTCCTATCGAATCCGAAAGAGTAGGCCGCACCTCTAGCGATGCTAACAAACCAGTCACATGATCGACAGAGGGTCTAAAGTCAAAGTTGGGTATGTACTCCAAGCTCTGCCTTTCCACAAAGAGAGGACTTAAGGTCAGCTTCTTTCTACTCAAGGCGTCTGCTACTACATTTCCCTTGCCAGGGGTATAGGAAATCTCGAAATCGTAGGATGCCAAGAACTCCATCCACCTTTGTTGCCTCTAGTTAAGATCTTTCTACGAGAAAAGGTACTTCAACGTTTTATGGTCAGTAGACAATTCAAACTTCTCACATAGGAGATAATGGCGCCAAGACTTAAGCGCAAAGACGATGGCAGCCAACTCTAGATCGTGGGTTGGGTAGTTTCTCTCATGTACTTTTAACTGTCTGCCTCCACAAGCTACTACCTTCCCTTCTTGCATCAAGACAGCACCTAGTCCCGTACCACATGCATCCGTGTATACGGTAAACATCTTGCTCCCATCCGACAATGTCAGTACTGGGGCTGTTTTTAGAGCCCTCTTCAATCGTTGGAAAGCAACATCGCAATCCTAATCCCAATTGAAAGTTAGGTTCTTCTTCGTCAACCTTGTAAGTGGAGCTGAGATTTTCGCAAAGTCTTTGATGAACTTTCGGTAAAATCCCGCTAGCCCGAGGAAGCTTTGGACTTCGGTCGCATTCCGTGGAACCTTCCAATTTTGCACCGCAACTACTTTTGCGGGGTCCACAGCTAACCCTTCCTTGGACACCACATGTCCGAGAAACCTTACTTCCTCTCTCCAGAAGTGGCATTTGGAGAATTTGGTTTTCAACTGATGTGCTCGAAGAGTATCCATAACTTCTTATAAATTCTGAGCATGCTCTTCCTCACTCTTTGAGAAAATCAAAATGTCATCTACGAAGACCACCACAAACTTATTAAGGAACTCCCTGAACACCCTGCTCATCAAGTCAATGAAATAAGCGGGTGAGTTTGTCAAGCCGAAAGGCATGACAAGCCACTCGAAGAAACCATCTAGGGTTCTGAACGCGGTCTAATCAATACTGTCTTCATCCACTCTCAGCTGATGAAACCCGGTAGCTAGATCTAGTTGGAAGAAAACCGATTCACCTACAAGCTGATCGAGCAAGTCATCTATTCTTGGAAGTGGGTGCCTATTCTTCTTGGTCAGCTTGTTTATCTCCCTATAATTGACGCATAGACGAAGCGAACCATCTTCTTTTGTTGCGAATACTACTGGAGCACCCCATTCAGAAATATTCCGTCTTATAAATCCCTTCTCAAGCAACTCTTTAACTTGCTTGTTGAGTTCTTTCCTCTCCCTTGGAGCCATGTGTCTAACGGGTAAAGCAACGGGTTTTGCATTATCAACGAGGTATATGCGGAAGTCTATCTCCCGCTTCGGAGGTAACCCCTTTACCTCTTCAAAGACATCCGAGTATTCTCTGCTCTAACAGACTGCAATTCTCAACAAACGCATCAAGAGATTCTAAATAGCTAAGAATAACATAGTTCATGGGATTACAAGAAATTTCGAGAGTGTTACCAAGGCGAGTCATGAGTCTAACCACTCTCTTTTCACAATCGAGGATGCATCATTACTGGATAGCCAATCCATGCCTAGAATCAACCCATAGCCCGTGAAGCCCAAAACATAGGCATTACATCTAAACCCAACACTTAGTATAGAAATTTCCAAATCCAAACAAATCATTGACAAATAAGTTGAGCCCCCATTGGATTTGAAACAACCAAGGGATCCTCTACTAAACTGGTGTATAGGTGCAGAGATTCAACTAAAGCAGTAGATATAAAAGAGTGCGATGCGCCAGAATCAAAGAGTGTACCAACAGGATGATCAAAAAGATAAACTAAACTCTCAACAGAAATATTTTTACCTCGTTCTTGTGGAGGTGCCATGAGAGCGTGAACCTACCCTCCAGAAGTAGATCCAGCTCTCTGCCCTTGCCCTTGTTTTCTTGGGCAGTCCCTAGCCATGTGTCCTGTCTTGCCGCAATGGAAACAACCACCCATCTTCCTCTTCTTTTTTCTGCAGTCCTTAACCAGATGTCCAAGAATGCCACAAAATTACACTTCCTCTTGTCACGGGGTTTGTTGTTCTTCCCGCCCTTCTTGGAATCTGTCTTCTTGCTCTGTGATCCCTCCACTTTCTTATCTTGAGGTACTTCCACCTTTGTCTCTTTCTTGCCAACCTTATCTTCTTCTTGTAAAAGTGCCATGTCCACCAGTCCGTCATAAGTCGCACCCATAGGTATATGGCACATAGCTACGCTGTGCAGTGGCTCATTCAATCCTTTAACAAAACGGAGAGCCTTCTTATATGGAGTGTTCAATAACTCCAATCCGAACCTAGCCAGCTGGTTGAATTGGTTAACGTATTCCTTGACCGACATACTTCCCTGTTTGAGAGCTAAGAACTTCTCCATCTGTAGGCTTCATTCAGCTTGTGAGAGGAATTTCATTTCAAACCTCATTCTGAAATCCATCCAAGTTTCAACTGGTCTTTCAGCATTAGTAACTTCCCACCAATAGGAGGCTTCGTTTTTAAGCAACCATACGGCCAACTGTATCTTCTGCCTATCGTCCACTTCGAAGATAACAAACAAATCCTCAGTTTCTTTGAGCCAGTTTCTTGCTTCCACGAAGGATTCATTTCCATTGAAGTTCTTTCCACTCATGGATCGAAAGTCCCTACATATTTTTGAGAAAGCATTTGCACACGAAGGAGGAGGAGGAGGAACCGCTGCAGTTGGGGGAAAAGGAACGTTTGCTGGGCCCGCATCATTAGCCCTAGCCTCTAGGTACCTTCTGAACCAGCCAGGTACCGGCACGCCGTCTGGAAGGTTAAGATCCCTAGACATGCTGAAACGAAAAAGGAAAAATTCAAAACAAAGGATAGAAAGATAGTGCATATGGCTTTGGGGGATTATGCCTGTTTAAAATAAAACAACACTTTTTCTTGAAAATTGCTTCTTTAAATTTCTTTTTGAAAAACAGTTTTCAAAATTTTTATCTGATCTGGTAAACCTTTGCTCTGATACCAAGTAAAACACCCCACCTCCGTTAAGGTCACTCACAAAGGGAATGCCTTAACTTTGGTGAAGAATTATAGGTAAAAGACACAGATAATTTACAAGACAGACATATATAAGTAGCGGAAAAACTAAATTTATTTCATACGTGGTTCATAACAAAAACATTACAGCAAACTGTCTCAAAACAACTTCCAAATCATTGCATCAAAATCTCTGTCTTGATTATAACATAGAGGAGCATAAAACACAAATAAAACCGCATAAGTCCCCAAGTGGTAGTGTGTCCAAAGACATAGCCAAAGATAAGAGGTTCCAAGCCATACATCACAGAGTCTTCAAGCTTGGAAAGATGAACGGTCCAAATTAAGCTGATCTATTCCCTCCCTGGCTACCTGAGGGGGGGAACGGAAGAAAAAGAGAGCGAAAGAAAAATGGGTCAGACATGAGTCTAGTAAGTCCAGTGATTATTCAGCATGTAAACTGGTAAGAGAACCATGACATGAATAAACTGGATGCAGGACAATAACAAAGAAATAAGGTAACAAAGGATAAGGCAAGATAAACTAATCATACTATCACACTCATATCCATTTTCTCTGCACCTAATAAATATTTCAAATATCATCATGAGTTCAAATCCAGTGATACCTTTTTATCGATCGGCTCCTACTCGCACGCATTTACTACTTATGTCATACGGCCCTGCTCAATTGCAGATACCTGTGCTGGTCCCATCACGGGGTGTATCAAATCCTATGGTGGCAACCCGACACGATTCAAGATGGACAGTGTATAACTACTGATGCCTAGTGCCTGCTTTTTCCACTCTAGAGTACGTGCACGCCCGTACTCCGTCGAAACCTACATTGATGCACCAACCGCCGTTGTTTCGATCGCTTATAATCAGCCCAGTAATTGTGCCCCACCCTGCCTAGTTCAGGGTACCATGTAACACTCCGCAATTCTATTAATATTAATATTCACAAATTAAAGAATAACTAATCTCAGACGTGAGAATTGTGGGAAACGGGTTGCGCCATTGTGTTCGTCTCGGAATTCTGGTTGAAATAGAGTCCGAGTTTGCGTGAATTGGACTTCGTATGAAGAAGTTATGGCCATCAGAAGTTTCAGAAAAATTTAAAAAACAGCTCGTAGAAAATTTAAATATTCAAACAGAAAAGTGTTCCCGCCCAGGCAGGTCGACTGGGGAGTCGACACTAGTGTCGACCTCCCCCCCCCCAAGTCGACTGCCATGTCGACTTCCCCCCCCCCCCCACAAGGTCGACTGTAGTGTCGACCTGGGTGTCGACTTGGTCTGGCAGCTCAGGATTGGGCTCTGCCCAAACCCTAGCCGCCAGACCAAGTTGACACCCAGGTCGACACTACAGTCGACCTGGGGGGGAAGTCGACATGGCAGTCGACTTGGGGGGGGGGAGGTCGACACTAGTGTCGACTCCCAAGTCGACCTGCCTGGGCGGGAACACTTTTCTGTTTGAATATTTAAATTTTCTACGAGCTGTTTTTGAATTTTTCTGAAACTTCCGATGGCCATAACTTCTTCATACGAAGTCCAATTCACGCAAACTCGGACTCTATTTCAACCAGAATTCTGAGACGAACACAATGGCGCAACCCGTTTCCCACAATTCTCACGTCTGAGATTAGTTATTCTTTAATTTGTGAATATTAATATTAATAGAATTATGGGGTGTTACATTCTCCCCTCCTTAAAGGATTTCGTCCCCGAAATCTTCAAGTTAAGAAGAATGTATATCCTAACATCTAATCGTCCATCTACTCAACCATCAAACACAGGAATCCATTGTCCTTATAGACTTCTAAGGCTTTCATGTTTAAATGCACAGTGTGTGTATATGTCCCTATCTAATGCAAAATCAGGCGGTCCACTGATTCAGTTGACCTCCTTTAATGCAAACCATGATAGTGCCATGCGTCCATTATGTATGCAAAAATTCCCTAATGCTACATATTATTTCTACATGTGTGCCCAACCATTCACCAAAATGCGGTATCCATATGATAGCACAACCATTATACATCCATTTTACTAAATACAGCCATTTATATGCAATATGCAGTATGAAGTGATTGAGCCGATCTAGTGCCTAATAGTGTGTGTATATGCGTCCACGAGCAACCACTAGCAAACACTTGCATCCACTTTGCATCCATCATACATAACATGTCTCAAACACATGTTTCAACCATAGGATTATCCTAACTAAAGGTCAAAGATACTAGCGAGAGGATACTCTAAAGATAAGCTAAGCACAAGATAAGCGATAAAGGAGAAATTAAAATACATACCCTCGAAAAGAAAAGGGTATCGTGAACGCATCTTCTCTTCTGTCTCCCAAGTAGCGTTGCTCTCGTCATCTCCCCATTGTACTTTGACTAGTCTGACCTCACGATTCCTCAACTTCTTGATCTCTGACCCAAGAATGCGCGTAGGAGCTCGTCGAATCGTCGCATCACACTCTACCTCCACCTCTCTAAGCAAGCTCGGCTCTACCACTTCCGCGGTCTCGTGCAAGCACTTACTCAAATGTGACACATGGAATACGTCGTGTACACCACTAAGTCTCTCCGGCAATTCCACTCTATACGCCATCTGTCCAATCTTCTCCTTAATAGGAAACGGTCCTACGAACCTTGGTGCTAATTTCCCAACGGACCCAAAGCGAACAACGTTTCGTAATGGAGAAACTTTGACAAAGACCATGTCCCCAACTTCAAACTCGAGATCTGTCCTCCTCTTATCCGCATAAGATTTCTGCCTATCTTGCACTGCTTTCATCCTCCTCCGAATCAAGTCAATCTTCTCTGAAGTCTCTCTAATCATATCGGGCCCAAGTAGGATCTTATCCGTAGATTCCCACCAACATGTAGGCGAACGACATGGTCGTCCATAAAGAGCTTCGAAAGGTGCCATGCCAATGCTAGACTGAAAGCTGTTGTTACATGCGAACTCCACTAATGGAAGATGCTCTTCCCACGTACCCCCAAAGTCTAGGATACATAGCCTTAATAGGTCCTCTAGAATACGATTCACCCTCTCAGTCTGGCCGTCCGTCTGAGGATGATATGCGGTGCTCAAACATAATTGAGTCCCTACCGCTTCTTGCAAGCTTCTCCAAAATTCGCTAGTGAAAATAGGATCGCGGTCGCTCACTATGCTAGAAGGAATACCGTGCAACCGAACTATCTCTTGGACGTATACAGAAGCTAACCATGGAGCAGTCCTCTTACTCTTCACGGGAATGAAATGGGCGCTCTTAGTAAGTCTATTACTATAACCCAAATCCCTGTATTACCCTTCCTTGATCTTGGCAATTCATCGAGACACTTTCCCACTTCCATAGTGGAACCTCCAATGGGTGAAGCAACCCACCGGGTTTCTTTTGCTCCGCTTTTACTTGTTGGCACACCAAGCACCTAGCGACATACTCGGCCACATCTTTCTTCATGCCGGCCCAAAAGTAAACTCTCTTCATGTCTTTGTACATCTTGTCCCCGCCGGGATGAATGGTCATCTTCGAACGATGTGCTTCGTCAAGAATAGTCATCCTTAGGTCATCGTCTTTTGGTACACATAGTCTACCGTCCCTACGTAACCAACCCTTATCATCTAGGGTATACCTACGGAGATGGCTTGATGACTCCCCTCCATTGAGCTTTTCTACTAACTCAACCAACTGCGGGTCGTCTCGCTGTGCCTCTCCAATCCGTCCCAAAAGCGTAGGTCTGACCTCCAAGGATGCTAGCAAACCGGGTACAAAGTCAACGGAAGGTCTAAAATCAAACATAGAGATGAACTCTAAACTTCGCCGCTCAACAAACAAAGGACTTAAGGATAATATTTTTCTACTTAAGGCATCGGCCACTACGTTACCCTTGCCAGGGGTATATACTATCTCAAAGTCGTAGGACGCCAAGAACTCCATCCACCTTTGCTGCCTTAAGTTCAAGTCCTTCTGAGAGAACAAGTATTTTAAAGATTTGTGGTCAGTGAACAATTCGAATTTCTCGCCAAGAAGATAATGATGCCAAGACTTAAGCGTGAAAACAATAGCGGCCAACTCTAGGTCATGCGTGGGGTAATTCTTCTCATGCGCTCTCAACTGCCTTCCACCATAGGCTATTACCCTACACTCTTGCATTAAGACTGCGCCTAGTCCTGTTCCACAAGCGTCAGTATAAACAGTAAACGGCTTACTCCCATCTGGCAATACTAAGACTGGGGCTGAAGTCAAAGCTCTCTTCAAACGTTGGAACGCATCATCACAATCTACGTCCCATGTGAAAACTAGGTTCTTCTTCGTCAGGCGTGTCAATGGAGCTGATATCTTTGTGAAGTCTTTGATAAACTTCCTATAGTAGCCAGCCAACCCCAAGAAACTTCTCACTTCGGTAGCATTTTTAGGGACCTTCCAATCTTGGATGGCCACCACCTTCGCGGGATCCACAGCTATCCCTTCTTTGGAAACCACGTGCCCCAAGAATCGTACTTCCTTCCTCCAGAAGTGACACTTAGAAAATTTAGCCTTAAGGCTCTGCGCTCGTAGGGTCTCCAACACTTCCCTAAGATGTAGGGCATGCTCTTCTTCATCCTTAGAAAAGATCAAAATGTCGTCTACAAAGACTACCACGAATTTGTTAAGGTACTCCCTAGACACCCTACTCATCAAATCAACAAAGTATGCGGGGGCGTTTGTCAAACCGAAGGGCATCACTAGCCATTCATAGAAACCGTCTAGAGTCCTAAAGGCAGTCTTGTCAATGCTATCCTCAGCCACTCTCAACTGATGGAAACCAGTGGCTAAGTCCAACTGCGAAAACACTGAGGCGCCAACTAACTGATCGAAGAGATCGTCAATCCTCGGCAGTGGGTGTCTGTTCTTCTTAGTAAGCTTATTAAGTTCTCTATAGTCCACACAAAGTCTAAGGGACCCATCCGCCTTCGTGGCAAATACCACTGGAGCACCCCACTCCGATATACTTCGTCTTATGAACCCCTTCTCAAGTAACTCCTTCACTTGCTTATCGAGTTCCCTCCTTTCACGAGGAGCCATGTGGCGTACTGGCAAAGATACTGGTTTCGCATTATCCACAAGATATATTCGAAAATCTATCTCCCGCTTCAGAGGAAAGCCCTTCACCTCCTCAAACACATCCGAATACTCTCGGACCACTCTAACAGATCGTAGATTTTCCTCAGACGGGTCAAGCGATTCTAGATAACTTAGCATAACAGAATTTATGGGATTACAAAAGATTTCGAGAGTGTTGCCAAGGCGAGTCACGAGCCTAACTACTCTCCTTTCACAATCAAGAACAGCCCCATTTCTGGATAGCCAATCCATTCCTAAAATTAGCCCATAGCCCGTGAAGCCCAACACATAAGCATCACATCTAAACTCAACGCTAAGTATAGAAATTTTCAAATCCAAACACATCATGGACAAATGAGCCGAGCCCCCAATTGGATTCGAAACAACTAAGGGATCCTCTACTAAACTGGTGTTTAAGTGCAGTGATTCAACTAATGATGTAGAGATAAACGAATGCGATGCGCTCGAATCAAATAAGGTATGGACAGGGTGATCAAACAGAAAAACTATGCTTTCAACAGAAATGGTTCTACCTCGTTCTTGCAGCAGTGGGACCGCGAGAGCCTGAACTTGTCCCCTTGCCTGCCCTGGTGCTATAAGAGCCTGCTCCTGTCCTCTCGAGGTAGCCCCTGCCCTCTGCCCCTTCCTTGGGCAGTCCTTCACTAAATGTCCCGCATCGCCACAATGAAAGCAGCCAGTCTTCTTTTTCTTTCGGCAGTCCTTGCTGAGATGGCCTGGGGTCCCACAGTTAAAACATTTCTTCTTTCCCTTGCCATTATTGTATTTACCACTCTTCTTGTTTTGCTGTTGGGGTTTCTTATGATCCTCTTTCTTCTCGGGTGCCTTATCAGCTTTAGCACTTTTTCTCCTCGTGCATGAGCGCCATTTCTACTAGCTTCTCAAAGGTAGCCCCCATAGGGATGTGGGTCATGGCCAACCCTTGCAACGGTTCAAGCCATTCACGAACCTTATAGCCTTCTTCTCCGGCGTGTTCACTAAGTCCAAGCCAAACCTTGTTAACTGATTAAATTTGTTAACATATTCTTTCACTGATGAGCTTCCATGCTTCAATGTCAAGAACCTTTCCATATATAGATTTTCTTCCGCCCTAGAGAGAAACTTCGCCTCGAACCTACGTCCGAAATCCGCACAAGAGTCAACAGGACGCTCCCCATTAGTGACCTCCCACCAAAACGAGGCCTCTCCCTTCATCAACCAAGCTGCTAATCTAACTCTCCTCCCTTCTTCCACTTCAAAGATTTCCAGCAATTCTTCCACCTCCTTAAGCCAATCTCTAGCTTCCACAAGCGTTTCTGACCCTTGAAAGGGTTTTCCACCCATAGCTTTAAATTCCTTGCACGTCTTTGCAAAAGTATCTACGCGAGGAGGAGCAGGAACGGGTGCAACTGGTGGTGGAGGAACATTGGCTGGACCTACAGCGGCCCTAGCCTCTAATAACCTCCTATACCATCCTGGTATCGTTACACCGTCAGGTAGGTTAAGATCTTCAGCCATGCTGAAACGAAAAAGGAAAGATTCAAAATGGAGAATTCGAAAGATAAAGATATATGGCTATTTAGGGATTATGTTTTTCATAAAAACTTCCTCTTTAAATTTCTCATTAAAACATGTTTTTGAAAACATTTCTTCAAAAAATAACTATTTTTCTAAAGTATTTTTATCTGATCTGGTAACCTTAAGCTCCGATACCACGTGTAACACCCCACGTCCATTAATGTCACTCACAAAGGGAATGCATTAACTTCCATGGAGGTTATAAGTGAATATAGAACAGAAAAATTACAACAAGACAGATAATAAGTAGTACTTGGAATTCTAAAACTTCATTTTATTGCAGCGGAAACATGTTTATTACATCACAAAACCATTAATCAGAGTCAAGTACATTATCCATCTTCATAAAACAAAATACATAATCCCATTACACAAATAGCCATTAAAGAAGATAACAAGCTGGACTTTACTTCAACGGTCCAAGCTTTCCAAAGAGATGAAGCAATCCAATCAAACTCCACTAGAGCTGGGTCCAACCTGAGGACCTGGAGGGGGAAAAAGGATAGAAATAGAGGGGGTCAGACATAAAGTCTGGCGAGTATGATAATTCTAACAATACTATTATCAAAATAATTAGACTAAGGCATAAGCTGGAAGACAAGTAAATGTCTATGAACTATTAGGAAGATAAAGATAGCGTTTAAGATAACGTTAAAGATAACGGTAAAGGCACACCTAATTACTAACGAATAATTACTACACTGCACCGTACCAGTCACCCTAAAGGTTGATCCCACTTGCTTCACACAGAAACATATAAATAGCCTTACGTACCCCTAGCTGACTACATAGGTGTCGTCTGCCCCTATCTCCACTAGGTGTACCCCACTACCACCTTTCGATCGGCTCCCTACTCGTAGATACCCGTGCTGGCCCCACAGTGGGGTGTATCACTCCCCTAAAGTGGCAACCCGATACAACTTGAGAATGCACGGCTTATACCTACACGATGCAACAACGTCTTACCTACCAGCCCGGGTCCACACACGCATATGAAACCCGTTGGACTTGCGTTGCCACCGCTCCCCGTTTTGGCCTCTTACAGTCAAGCCTAGTATGTGTGTCCCGTCCTCGACTTGGGTCGAGCCCACAAAGATACGTTTGGGTTACTGGTTGAAATAGGCCCCTACAAGCTACCCACCTAAGCTTGTCAACAATAGTATATCCCACTTAACCCTCTTAGTCATGTTCATTTACATGTGTGTTTGGTTAAGTCTTACTAATCGTATTTCTCATGCCACTAAGGGCACCCACTAGATTCCTCATGCCACCCAAGGCACCTACTTAACCCCCTTGTCCCACTTTACATGTTTATCTGGTTAAGTATTTCTTAATTCATTCAGGCCATAACCTCATAAAGACCTCTCACATTAGACTGGTATTTATGGCAGCTGGATTTGTCGGGCGGGTCCGGGCAGTCTAACACCATAAAAGAGTCTAACCTCGTGTCTTTACAAATGTTATGCTTTAGTTTAGGCCTAGGACCTCTCACATTGGGCTGACATTTATGACCACTGGATTTGCCGGGCGGGTCCGGGCAGGTTTACGTCACAAACGAGTCCAACCTCGTGTCCTAAGCATTGATTAACACTTATAATCTTTTACCCCAGTTTTAATAATTCCCTATCCCAATTATTAATTAAGTCCACTTTTATCGATGTCCATAATTGACTCAATTATGGTCATCCACTCATGGTATGCAAAATCATATCAATTGCACCCCAACATCTTATTATTAAATCCTTAATATTACCCCTACCCCACGTTTATACGTTCGCTTATTCAACGCATAATATAGGCTAGACTTGAATAGTCTAACACATAGCACAAAGATAAATTATCACAACATATAGACAATTAAAATAAATCTAATCATAATAGGGGTGAAACTTGCATAAACTACACATGTTAAGGATCAAAAGGTGTCAACTTGTTAAATGTCACAATTTACATGATATGGTCATAGCCCAAATTTATACATAAACTTGCATATGGGGTTTTTAGGCAACATAATGATGGTGTGAACTAGCATAGGATATCACATATGTAATAGCATAATCCTAGATGTCATAATAGATGTCATGGCATATGTTCATAACTTTTCTAATCAATCTAACTTGCATATGTAACTTGTCATATAGATCAACATAGCCCAAACATGATGATTTAATTAATATGAACTAACTAGCATAGATAGCATCATCATGGCTTTTTAACATGTGTGATTCATCACAACTTTCAACATACATAACATCATCATAGCATGATTTACAACATATAGGATATCATCACCACATATCATAGGATTAATAACATACATGATAACATATACGACAATTCACATCATCTACTCATAATCCATTCATGACTTAACCTAATTAAAATGATAATAATCTTGTTAAGACTATCATACTCACAATTTAGAAGAGAAAAGAGAGAGTTTTGCTTTGCTTTAGGGTTGAGAGAATTAGAATTGAATTAGCTTTTCTTCCTTCTTAGTTGGCGGCGGCTCCATTGATTTCCATGGTGACGGTATGACGGTAACTATTCTATTTTTCTTATGAATTAGGGTGAGAGACTACCTAGGTATTTATAGAGTTAGGGTTTATTTTAGACCGTCAGATCATCTCAGAACTAAACTGAACCATTAAATTTGCCAACACAACCCTAAAGACACATCAGCAGCTCAGGATTGGGCTCTGCCCAAACCCTAGCCGCCAGACCAAGTCGACACCCAGGTCAACACTACAGTCGACCTGGGGGGGGGGAAGTCGACATGGCAGTCGACTTGGGGGGGGGAGGTCGACACTAGTGTCGACTCCCCAGTCGACCTGCCTGGGAGGGAACACTTTTCTGTTTGAATATTTAAATTTTCTACGAGCTGTTTTTGAATTTTTCTGAAACTTCCGATGGCCATAACTTCTTCATACGAAGTCCAATTCACGCAAACTCGGACTCTATTTCAACCAGAATTCCGAGACGAACACAATGGCGCAACCCGTTTCCCACAATTATCATGTCTGAGATTAGTTATTCTTTAATTTGTGAATATTAATATTAATAGAATTACGGGGTGTTACATACCATGATACATCTGTATGGGTTACTGCTCAAATGGGTCGCTGTTATTAGGGTTTTCCTAATCAACATGTTAAATTGGTTAAGTGTCCAAGTTAACCTAACCGCACCCATCAGTTTGGTTAACATGTTGTATCAGTTAAGTGTTGCCTTAATTAACTTAACCCTACCATTCCTGACTTTATGTGAAGACCTGTAACTTCCCCGTGAAGGAAAGAGAGGATAGTTCGAGAACAACACACAGAAGAACGCAGACGGAAGAACATTTCATTTTTTGTTACAATAATTCCATCAGAATACAAGAATATACAGAGTATAAATAAATATTACACATTCGATAAATATCAGAGATTACAATACGTTACCTAGCAGCGGAAAATAATACAATACACAACTAGAAGAGAGATACAGATACAAAGCTTTCTGGATATCATTCCAGCTGTAAACCAGGATCCTTTGAATATAAATCTGCAAAACCAAAACTACTAGCTGCCCGTGTCAAAATAAGGGCACCCAGAGTTTAGGTTAAACAATAAAATCCAGGTCAGTCATGGGACTGGTGTGAGAACTAAAACAGTTATTAATCTTTATTTTAAAGTTCGGTAAATCAAGGGACCACGTCGTATAACACGGAACGGGTTTCCTCCCAAGAATACCAGTGCATAAAACAATAGCGCAATGCTAAATAAAGAACAATGAATCTATTATAAGACCCAGGTCCCATCACACAATGCAACACAAACCAGAGGATAGGGTTTTACCTTATAATAGCCAAAGAATGCTTGATACGTTAAAACAAATCTTTTATTATTGCTATAAGTGAAGAAATCAATTTCAAATCATAAGTATCAATCATAGGCGGCATGAATGCCCCATACCACTATGTCGCCATATATAGGTTATACAATCAAAATCGCAAAGTCACGTATTTGGAAATTGGGTTTCCATCTATGAACCGAGGCCAGGGATCGTCCTCTACCGATTCGAGACAATCTAGCCCATGTCTCAGGCAAGCGCACAGACAAGCCTTGGATCGTCAGGGCCTGTGACGGCCGGGAATTTCGCTCAATCCGAATCAGTCATTAAACCGATCTAGACCGTTCGAAACCCCTGATCGTTTTGAGAACAGGACAAATCAGAACGCAGACAGAAGAACATTTCATTGTTATTACAACAATTCCATCAGATACAAGAATATACAGAGTATAATTGAATAAATTACATTCGATAAATATCAGAGATTACAATAAATTACATAGCAGCGGAAAATATACAAAACACAACTGAAAGTGATACACGGATACAGAGCTTTCCGAGCATCGTTCCAGCTGTAAATCAGGATCCTGTGAATATAAATCTGCAAAACCAAAACTACTAGCTGCCCGTGTCGAAAATGAGGGCACCCAGAGTTTAGGTTAAAACAATAAACTCCAGGTCAGTCATGTGACTGGTGTGAGAACTAAAACAGTTATTTAAAACTTTACTTTAAAAGAGAGTAATTCAAGGGACCACGCCGTATAACACGGAACGGTTTTCCTCCCAAGAATACCAGTGCATAGAATAAACAACGCAATGCTTTTTCGAAAAATGAAGCTATTATAAGACCCAGGTCCCATCACAAAATGCAACGCAAGCCGGAGGATAGGGTTTTCCCTTATAATAGCCAAACATGCTTGGTACGTTTAAAACAAATCATTTGATACTATAATAAGTGTATAGTGTCAAAACAATTTCAATCATAAATATAAATCATAGACGGCATAGCATCCCATGCTACTATGTCGCCATACTAGGCTCTACAAATAAAGCCGAAATACACGTATTGGAAATTGGATTTCCGTCATGAGTCGAGGCAAGGGGCAAGCTCCTCTCCGCTTTCGAGACACTCTAGCAAATGTCTCAGGACTACACACTCTGGGCAATCCTGGATCTTCAGGGCCGGTCCTCACTTACGTTAGAGGATTATTTATTCCTGAACACACGTTTCCCGGTCCTTACAGACCTAAAATCGAGGCGCATCATCCAACAACCACAAAGGTGAAAAGTATATAAATGTCAGGGCTGGTAAGTCACTGACACCACCAAAGCTAGAAAGAAACGTCGTGCTCTCCCTGCAGTCCGTATCCCGTTTTTGACTCATACCGAGGTGTGAGGCTCGCGAATTCACGTTATACACAAAGTTGCCACGTAGGCCGTGCTTTGATCATCAACCACAAGACTCTGCTTTTCAACAAAAGTCTTGATCATTGCATCTTAGCGTGCCACACAGGCAATTCATGCCATGCGACTGATGTCCATTGATATAAAACCTCTGAGCTCGTACGTCTCAAAGAAGGGCGTTAAGCAAAAGAATAAATTCTCTGCCGCCAAATAGATGTATATTTAATAGAAATCGATCAACACGGAATAAAATCCAATGTCAGACACACAATCCATTTACAAGTCCGTTCTGGGTCTGAACGAAACCAGAGGCACTTTCCTCGCATATCCATCCATCTCCAAGTACGTCTGGACGACCACCAACTATTTCCATCCTCTTGGGTGTACAGCCCAATCAGGATCATTAGTAATTATCCAAACGATGTGAAGACTTCCGGTCTTCGACCACCGTCTTCATTTTCGACTTATCGTCGAATCCGTTATTCAGAATGGGTATAAACCCGGACTTTCCGAACAACCTGCGTATATTAAAAACAAATGTTACACAAACATAACATACGCCTCATTCCAATACATATTCTCAAGGAAAGGTTCCCATTAATTTTATCCAAGATAATTTCTTTAAAATTTATTCTTTAATCTTCCTTTGGATGTCATTTCAAAACCAAATAATGGTTTTTCAAACTAGTCGAGATTAGCGAACCATACCAAAGTAATTATTTATTTTATTTCCCAATCCCAACCTATTCATCCCATGAAGCAAAACTGGTAATACTCCATATCTAACACCACGGTGTTATCGGTAAAATTAATTACCATTTCACGTTCAAATCTAATTAAAGATTTAACTATTGCTTTGGAGCAAAACTGGTGATACGCCATTCTCGCTCATTTGCCAAATTTGATAATTTAAATTATCAATTCACATTTCAATCTAATTGCAGATTCATTAAAACTCCTTTTACTGGGTTAAAGAACTAGTGTCATTTAAAACACAGTTCACGACAAACCCAAATTACATTCTATTTATTATCGGGTTAAAGAACAAGTGTTATTTAAAACACTGTTCACGATAAACCCACAAATCACATCTAATTTAATTTCAATCGAATATATTAGAAATTCCGATTATTTAAAACCCCTTTTTAAATCCAATTTATTTATTTAAAAATAGTTGGGTTTTAATTTTAGTTCAAAACTAGTTCATTTCAATAAAAATCTATTTTTATCTTTTCAAATATGGAGTTTTTCATCCCAATTCTTCCCAAATCACTTCTTATGATTTTACACAAATTATTACTATTTTTAATAATTTTATCAAGGCCCGTACAGTCGATTTCCAACAACGGCCATCGAACTGCACTTACAACGACCTTTTCCAAATTTGATTTGGATGTATCTCCAAATCCAACTGTTAGATTTCAAATTTCTAATATTCGTTAGAAAGCTCTTTTCGATACGAACCCAACGGTTCCGGTTTTAGGAGAATCCGACGGTCGGATCTCCCGTAATGTCCGTTTGAAATAAATGGTCGAAATTCACGAACTGCCGCGGCGCGGCGCGTTCTATTCAGGCCATTATATTATATATATAATATATATAATATATATTTCGTCGATTTCTATTTAAAACGAATTTTATAAATAGTTTTGAATTCGTTTCAAAAACAATTTCAACCTTTATTTCAAATTCAAATCAAAATTGAATTTTCTATCATAAATCGTTTTTGCTTTCATTTCTATTTGATTTCAATTCAAATCGATTTTAATTCGATTCGAATTCATTTTTCCTTTCAATTTAATTCAATTCGAATTTGTTTTCTATTCAATTCGAATTCATTTCGTTATATATTCAATTCGAATTCAATTCGTTATATATTCAATTCGAATTCATTTCGTTATATATTCAATTCGAATTCAATTCGGTATATATTCAATTCGAATTCATTTCGTTATATATTCAATTCGAATTCATTTCGTTATATATTCAATTCGAATTCATTTCGTTATATATTCAATTCGAATTCATTTCGTTATATATTCAATTCGAATTCATATTGGTTTTCTATTCGATTCAATTCAAATTGGTTTTCTATTCGATTCAATTCAAATTGGTTTTCTATTCGATTCAAATCAAATTGGTTTTCTATTCGATTCAATTCAAATTGGTTCTATTCGATTCAATTCAAATTGGTTTTCTATTCGATTCAATTCAAATTGGTTTTCTATTCGATTCAATTCAAATTGGTTTTCTATTCGATTCAATTCAAATTGGTTTTCTATTCGATTCAATTCAAATTGGTTTTCTATTCGATCCAATTCAAAATTAAAAACGAATATAATCGATATAAATATCGTTCGCGTCAAAATAGCGCATCTCTAATCAATACGGCTTTATATATTTCAATAATTCCTTTATTCTATTTAACAAATGAATATTTATTTTATTCAATACATGAATCTATACTTCTGTCAACACATGACTAATCTCAACGAATGAGTACTGTCCACGTGTGACAAAAATTTATTGTTAAAATATTTCGTTCAACACATGACTAATCTCAATGGATGAGTACTGTCAACACATGAACCTTTATTTTATAATATTCTTTATTTTCTAAATTGGAATGAGGCCCAATCAATTACCATATAAAGTTAATTATATGGATTCCATACAACACATGAATATAATAGCAACGACAAATAATCAACCATCATCCAAGGTGCACTACACTATATAAGCATCAAATATAGATATCTAACGCTTATAACAGCCTGTCAATCAATCGATCGACAAACAACTAATTATTGGGATTAGTGTATGTCGTATTTTATCCCAATACTCGTGTGGGGTTTCAAACAATCAAACACAGATTTTATTTGTGCAGTTGGGCGATGTGTAAAATTTATCGTCCCAGTCAATGTCATTCAAATAGGTGTACATAAACAAACCGTCCAGTTTGTAAATGAATATTTATTTATTCACATTCACGTTAAAAATTATATTTTTAACGATAAAACATTTTATTTTAACACATGAATTTTTATTCAGTTCATTTACAAAATAAAAATGATATTTTTATTTTTCTAACTTATTTTAGAAAATTTCGGCGGCATAACGGCACGATACTAGAAACGGGACAAGGCCTAGCCTTATCCCCGGTCTAGTGAAGGCTCACGCCATTCACACATCAATCAAATCAATTTCATTTCACCAAACAATTTAATTCAACCCAAATAATCTAACCAACTACACAACCAAAAAATTAAACAAACAAGCCATCCATGGTCTGTGGATGACGGGTGTCGGGTGCTACTAAACACCGTCTGCATCCTAGTATATATATAACTAGAAAAAGAGAAATTGAAGAGTGAGAAGTTCTCACCGATGGCTATCTAACTTCGCGACACTTCATAACTAGAAATCTTCTTCGTTCTCGTCTCTTATCACTTTCGTCGCCCTTAGCCACTACATATATAAAAATCACATTTTTATATTGCTATCCAATATATAAAAATCCTATTTTTACTTCGCTATTCAATATATAAAAATCGAATTTTTACTTTGCTATTCAATATATAAAAATCCTATTTTTATAATCACGCTATATGGATGAAAATTCTATTTTTACACCGCTACTATATAGATAAAAATTCTATTTTTACAATGGTGCTATATAGATAAAAATTCTATTTTTATCTCGCTATTCTTCATATAAAGATTCGCTTTTTCAAATATAAAGATTTCGCCTTTTCTATTTTAAAAATCTAGTCTTTCTATTATAAAAATCTAAACTTTTCTATTTTAAAAATCTAATCTTTTCTATTTTAAAAATCTAATCTTTTCTATTTTAAAAATCTAATCTTTTCTTCACTAAAATAAAACTGACTTAACTAACTTCATTGAATAAAATAAAATAAAACAATATATAAACTCACTTTGATAATCGAAGGAAGGAGTGAAGAGGAGAGAGCGCGCAACTGAAAAAGGAAAAAAAGAGGGGTTTCGCGGACTGTCGGAAGAGGGGAAGAGGAGGGGAAACGCGGCAGGCATTTGGGGGGGGTCTTCTTCGGTCGGCAGCAGGGTAGGGGGGCTTCGATGGTGGTTGCGGTCGATTTTTGGTGGCGGGGGGGCTTCGACGCGTCGATCGAGGAAGGGGGGGTAGCGCGGTCGTGCGCCACCTGGGGGGGAAGTGTCGGTTGCGGTGGCGGCACGAGGCGGAGCGCCTGGAGGGCGGCGCGACTTTGGCTCCTTCGATCTTTTTTTTTCTGATTGAATGAACGAGAAAAGAGGGGGGCAGAGTATATGGGGAGAGAAAAGAGGTTTTATTTAATTATTTTATTTACAAAAAGTTGACTTTTTATTTCGACCTCGAAACGAGGCCCACCGCCTGTCGTCCATAGCGTATTACCCCCATTTCGAACACAATGGGATATGTATCGTAAGCTGATTTGATCGTTTCGATCAGTTTTCGTCAAAATCAACATATAACTATATATATTGAATTTAAACGCGCGTTTCAATTTACCGGGGTCACATACTAACTAGAAAAATTCCAAAAAGATATTTTCTAGCTTCGTATTGACGATACGGTCCAAACAAAACTTGTTTCGACGAATTCTGAGACCGTTAGAAAAATGGCCATTTTCCAGTCGATTAAAATCAACTGAAACTGGTCAAACGCGTTTTCTTTCGCCACGCTCACATATTGATTTGAAAAATTATGAAATTTGAAACCTAGCAATAATTTGACATCACGAACCCAACAAAAGTGGTTTCGTCGAAATCCGAGGTCGTTTGTAAAATGTAAATTTTTAAGGGCCTGAATTCCATAGCGACTATTCAGAATTTTCAACTGGACAGATCTTTTGATTCCCGCTATGAAATTTTGATTTTTCAGATTCGTTGGAAAGATATACTAAAATTGATCCTAATGTTTTTGGTTTCACTAAAATCCGGATTGTTTTGCACCCGGTATGTTCAATTGAAGTTTGAAATCGAATTATCGAACTACCGCGCCATTTTCAATTCTATTTATAATTATATACAATTATTTATATTCTAACGACGACGCGTATAAATATATACGTTCTAAATATATTCAAAATAAATTTCTCATCGATATTATTTAAAATAATTCATTTAAATATAGAAAATTCGCTATAATTGCCAAAATAAAAAATTTAAACTGGCCCAGATTTCCGGGTTATTACAGGGCCGGTCCACCGATGTGGATTAAAATGCCTGAACACTGCGTCTCCCCGCCCTATGGGGCGTAAATGAGCCAACGAATGACTCCATCGGTCCTGGATCGACCGATATATCCGAGGCGCCTCGCAAACCAACAACCACATAAGTCAAACTCATCAGGGCGTGTAAAACCACTGACGCTACTTCTAGCTAGAAGGAAACGCATGCCCTCCCTGAAGTCCTCTCCCGTTTCTGGTTCACAACTGGGGTGTGAGGCTCGCGAATCAACGTTACACAAAGCTATGCCACACAGGCCGTACTTTGATCATCCACCACAAGACTCTGCTTTTCAACAGAAGCCTTGATCATTTTCCACTTAGGCATGCCACACAGGCAATTCACTCCATGCGTTTGATATCCATCAATATATAACCTCTGAGCTCGTACGTCTCAGAGAAGGGCGTTAAGCAAGAGAATAAATTCTCCGCCGCCAAACAGATATATATTTAAAAGAAATCAATCACACAGAATAAATTCCAATGTCAGACACACAGTTCATTTACAAGTCCGTTCTGGGTCTGAACGAAACCAGAGGCACCTAGTACCTCGCATATCCATCGATCTCCAAGCACGTCTGGACGATCACCGACTGATTCCCTCCTCTTGGGTGTACGGCCCAATCAAGATCAATAGTAATTGTCCGAACGACGTGAAGACCTCCGGTCTTCGACCGTCGTCTTTATCCTCGACACCATGTCGAATCAGTTTATTCAGAAAGGGATAAACCCGGTCTTTTTGAATAACTCGCGTATATAATAAACAAGTGTTACACAAACACAACATACGCTTCATTCCAATTCAGAATATTCTTTTATTCAAATATTCTTATACTTTGGGAAAGGTTCCCATAAATTTTATCAAAGATAAATTCTTTAAATTTATTATTTAATCTTCTTTGAATATCAATTCAAACTAGTCGGGATTAGCGAACTACACCGAAGTAATCATTTATTTTATTTCCCAATCCCAACCTATTCATCCCATGAAATAAAACTGGTCATACTTCATATCTAACACCACAGTGTTATCGGTAAATTCAATTACCATTTCACATTCAAATCTAATTAAATATTTAACTATTGCCTGGAGCAAAACTGGTGATACTCCCTTCTCGATCTTTTCAATCCAATTAAAGATTCATTAAAACTCCACTTAGTTTTAATCTTTATCTGGGTTAAAGAATCGGTGTCATTTAAAACACGGTTCACGATAAACCCAAAATCACATTCCATTAATTATCGGGTTAAAGAACAAGTGTTATTTAAAACACTGTTCACGATAAACCCAAAAATCAATACCAATTCAATTCCAATTAAATATAGTTTAATTGGTACACTTCATTAAATCTAAATAAAAATATTTAATCTTTTTCTCAACTGGGTTTAAGAACAGTGTTAATGAAGACACCATTCACGACAAACCCAAATCACATTTGATATTAAATACAAGGCTCTGAATAGAAAATATATCGGCTTATATTCAATATCAAATTCTACGACCAACAAATATCGTATTGGAAATAACGATATTTATATATCTTTCAAATTTACATAACAATATCTGTATAATCACGAAATCCAACATCGAAATATTTCGAAGACAATTTTGATTCAAATCCATTCCAATTCAATTATTGGAAATTCTGGTTATTTTCAAAACCGTTTCAAATCCAATTTATTTATTTTAAAAATAAATAAATTATTATTCTGGTTCAAAACTGGTTCATTTCGATAAAAATCTATTTTTATCTTTTCAAATATGGAGTTTTTCATCCTAATTCTTCACAAATCATTTCTTATGATTTCACACAAATTATTACTATTTTTAATAATTTTATCAAGGCCCGTACAGTCGATTTCCATCAACGGCCATCGAACTGCACTTATAACGACCTTTTTCAAATTTGATTTGGACATAACTCCAAATCCAACCGTTAGATTTCTAATTTCTAATATTCGTTAGAAAGCTCTTTTTGATACGAACCCAACGGTTCCGGTTTTAGGAGAATCCGACGGTCGGATCTCCCGCAATATCCATTCGAAGTCAATGGTCGAAATTCACGAACTACCGTGGCGCGGCGCGTTTTATTCAGGCCATTATATTATATATATATATATATATATATATATATAATATATACTTCGTTGATTTCAATTCAATACGTGCTTTATAAATCGTTTTAAATTCATTTCAAATCGATTTCAATTCAATTTCAATTCAATTTCAATTTAATTCGAATTTCGATTATTTTCAATATAATTCGAATTTCAATTCTACTCAATTTAATTCGAATTTCAATTTATTTCAATTTAATTCGAATTCAATTCTATTCAATTTCAATTTGAATTCAATTTCAATTTGAATTCCTTTCTATTAAATTTCAATTCGAATTCATTTCAATTCAATTTCAATTCGAATTCATTTCAATTCAATTTTAATTCGAATTCAATTCTATTCAATTTTAATTCGAATTCAATTCTATGCAATTTCAATTCGAATTCATTTCTATTTCAATATTCATTGAAAAATGAATAAAATCGATATAAATATCGTTCACGTCAAAATGGCGTCAATCTAATCAACACGGCTTCATATATTTCTATTTTCAAATATTCTATTTCAAATATTTCTATTCAAATATTTCTATTCAAATATTTCTATTCAAAACTGGAATGAGGCCCAATCAATTACCATATAATGTTAATTATATGGATTTTTCTACAACACATGTAAATAATAACCACGATAAATAATCAACCATCATCCAGAGTGCACCACACAACTGCATAAGCATTAAATATAAATAATTAACGCTTACACAGTCTGTCAATCAATCGATCGACATACAGCTAAATAATTGGGATTAGTGTACACCAAATATCATCCCAATACCCGTGTGGGGTTTTGAACAATCAAACACAGATTTTATTTGTGCAGTTGGGCGATGTGTAAAATTTATCGTCCCAATCAGTATCAATCAAATCAGTGTATATAAACAAATCTCCGATTTGTTTATAAATATTTATTTCATTTCATGTACACGTTAAAAATTCTATTTTTAACTATATAATATTTTCCACTATAAAATATTTTATTTCGTTTCACATCACATCACACAATCAACTACACATCAAAATCAAACAAACAAGCATACAAGTCGTCCATGGTCTGTGGACGACGGGTGTTGGGTGCTACTAAACACTGTCTGCATCCTAGTATATATTTTAACTAGAAAATAAAATTAAAAGGTGAGAAGTTCTCACAGAGGGTTCCACTCCGCCGTGCTTTACTTTTGAACTGCTGGACCGTCTGAATTAGCTTGAAATTCCTATGCAGTTCTTCTCACGCTGTTCAAATAAAAATTATATTTTTATCACTTCATTCTAAAAAAATAAAAATCATATTTTTATTTCTACTTCATTTATTTTTACAACGCTTCTTTCTATATAAAAATTATATTTTTATATTTCTACTTTTTATATAAAGATCGAATTTTTACTTTACTACACATATAAAAATTCTACATATATAAAAATTATATTTTTGTTCTTACCACTACATGTATAAAAATCGCATTTTTATCGCTACTTCAAAATGGAAATCCAATTTTTCTTTTAGGAAAAAACTAATTTTTCTTCTATTAAAAATCAAATCTTTTGAATGAACAAAATCAAATCTTCTCATATGGGAAAATCTTGTCTTTTTAAACTAAAAATTGAATCTTTTCATTTCGATGTAAACAATATAAAGTTCATATTTTTATATTGTTAAAAATCGTATCTTTAACCAACTAGTGAATATTTCATATCCTTACCATTTTATCCATTACATTTTTAAGTTATAAAGCATATTTTTATACCGTATAAATAAAAATAGGAATAAAAACTTACAGCTGCTGAACGAAGAGGGGAGAGGGCGTCTTACGGTCGGGGAGGGTGCTGGTGGTCGGGGCTAGGGTTTTCAGGAGGTTTGGCGGCTGGAGCATCGATTTCCAGTGGAAGAAGGAGGGAAAGATTGAAGGGGGAGTCGCTAGAACCGGAGGGAGCTCGCAGGCGGATGCTGATGGAGGTGGAGGCGGCGCAGGCGAGGTTAGGTGGACTGGGGGCCCACGGCGGCGGGGTCAAGTCTTTAGGGGGTCCGGTTTACAAAAGAAGAAGAGGGAGAGAGGGTACGGGGAAGGAAGGGCTGATCGAAGGGGGGGTCTGGGCGGAGGCGGCGAGCGGAGGGGATGGCGGCGGCTGTCGATCGACGGCGAGGGTTTTTTCTTTTTTTTTTCTCTGAAAATGAAATGATCGGGGAAAGAGAAGGAAGAAAGGGGGGTTAAGTGAAAATTATATTATTTAATTTATTTTAATTTTAAAAAGTAACTTTTTCATTCAAACTCGAAACGAGACCCACCGCCTGTCGTCCATAGCTAATTACCCCCATTCCGAACACAATGGGATATGTATCGTAGGCTGATTCGACTGTTTCGATCAGTTTTCATCAAAATCAACATATAACTCTATATATTGAATTTGAACGCGCATTTCAATTTACCGAGGCCACATACGGACTCTAAAATTCCTGAAAAATATTTTCTAGCTTCGTATTGACGATACGGTCCTAACAAAACTAGTTTCGTCAAATTCTGAGATCGTTTGAAAAATGGCCATTTTCCAGTCGATTAAAATCAACTAAAACTGATCAAATGCGTTTTCCTTTGCCCCGCTCACATATTGATTCGAAAAATTATGAAATTTTAAACCTACCAATAATTTGATATCACGGATCCAACAAAAGTGGTTTCGTCAAAAACCGAGGTCATTTGCAAAATGGCCAGTTTTCAATGGCCAGAATTCCATAGCGACTATTCTGAATTTTCAACTGGGCATAACTTTTGATTCCCGCTATGAAATTTTGATTTTTCGGATTCGTTGGAAAGATATTCTCAAATAGATTCAAATATTTTTGGTTTCACTAAAATCCGGTTTATTTTGAATCCTATACATTCATTTGAACTTTGAAATCGAATTTTCGAACTACCGCGCCATATTCAATTCCTTTTATAATTATAAATAAATATTTATTTTCTAACGGCGATTCGAATAAATATATACGTTCGAGTTCTATTCAAAATAAATTTCTCGTCGTTATTATTTAAAATAATTCATTTTAAATAATCAAAATTCGCTAAAATAAAAATTTTAAATTGGCTCGGATTTCCGGGTTATTACACTTTAAAGCACCAAACACTCACATTAGATAGGTATTGTTGCGGTCTCTGGATGTGTCGGTCGGGTCCGGGCAGTTTTGCACCGCAACTCAGTCTAACCTCGGGTTCTTTTGGGCTCAATGCACTAACCTCTCACATTAGATATATATTGTTACGGTTGCTGGATGTGTCGGACGGTTCCGGGCAGTCTTACACCGTAACTCAATCTAACCTCGGGTTAGGCATACTCGTCTTTTCTAAATTTACATATTTACCTCTTTATGTTTATATGTAAATTATTGTCATTCAATTCAAGCCCCACTTTCCCTTTTAAATTAAGTTCATAATTTTAGGTATAAAAATTTATACCACTTTATGTCGTAAACCATTTACATGTTTATGAGTCAAATATGCCAATTATATGTAATTTCATGTTTTCCCCAACGTTACCCCCGTTAGACGTTCGCATAAGTCACATAAAATGTAACAACCCGGAATTTTGGGGCCAATTTAAAATTTTTATTTTAAGAAATTTTGATAGAAAATGTGTTAGAATTTAAAAATTCCATTTTTAAATTAAATTATTGAATTTAAAATGATTTTTATTTATAAACTTTATGATGTTATTGATAAATGATTTCAAATTTATTTCTAATAAACAATTTATAATTAGATAAATGATGATTTATAACAATTGAATTGTTTATGAATAATTTCATGAAAGAATACCCAAAATAGTTAACTTTGATTTGACTGTGTAAATCAATCTATGATATTCAATTTGAAATTGTAAGTTTGATTTAGGATTTGAACGTAGAGATTTATACTTGAATCTCTAGTTTATTTAATTTAATTTGTTCTTGAAAGATTGAATTAAATTTTATAAATTAAATGATTAAATTTATATTTTAATTTAATATTTAAGTTTGATTGTAAGATTACATTTATTGATGGAAAACTTAAATCCTAAGATTTAAATGTTGATTGACATAATTCATGTAGGCGCTTGTTTAATGCACATTCTAAATATACAAAGACGAAAAAAATAACTTTAAAATATTTCCTCAATTAAATGTTAATAGCAAGGATGTTATCCTTGTATTAACAATCTTTGACTACGTGCCAAGGTGAAAAAAATATGCCTTAGGAACTTTAATAAAATCTATTAATTTGTATCATATATATATATATATATATATGTATGTATATGTATGTGTGTATATATATATATATATATCTTTGACTATCCTTTTAAATACTTTCCCCCTATCTATTCTAATTGTATCATTCATTGATAATAAATTCCCAAATGTGAATTGTTCCCTTGAATTATGAAAAGAAATAAATAATTATCTAATCAACGCACCATATTTGGGCATTAAATAAAGAATGACACACCACAATAAATTTCATGCAGTGTGCACATTTAAAACTTTCCACAATATGTTATATCTTCGTATGCATGCAATTTAATTCTATGCACATTAATTTTTTTTCCTTCTCTTCATTAAATTGTCATGTTGGCGACATGCATGCGTTTATTAAAACATGTGGTCATGCTCTCTATATTCCTTCATTATTTTCAATGCTCCCTTATTTTGAATTCTTCGTACACTAAAAATAAAAAGAACCATGCCATGTTTTCCCCTTTATTATCCATAGCATTCACATATATATATATATATATATGTAAGACAAGGAAACGTTAAATCTTGCACTTACATTTCTTTCTGTTGTAATTGTACATATTTATTTCTTTTTGTTCACCAATCCTCATTATTATAAAATAACATAACTCTCCCTTCTTCTTCCCTTACATCCTCTCTCCTTCAATCTAATTTGTTCTATGCTTTAAAAAAATGGCTTCTTTCCTCAGATCTATTTCTCCACCACCTCAATCCCAACGAGCGGACATTGTCATTCGAAAATATTTCTCCAAATTCCTCATAATTCGTTCCGAATTAAAACATGATTTATAAGAGAAAATTAAAGAGCAATCTCCAATCTCCAAAATGGTGCGTCCTTATTGGCGTGGAAAGAGGATGGAACGATGGTCTATTTGAGCACCTCCGACCGAATTCTGGTGATCGCCGGTGGCTAGCGCAGACGACTAGATGGGTTTGAAGGCTTCCAGAAGAAAGCGATGAGGAGGATAATTTGGGAGGCCTTGTGTAACGACACGGATTTTGCCCGACCTTAATCGATCACAAAATCGAACAAGACCGTTCAAAACTCGCAATACGTTAACTTTGGGAATACAATACATCAGAACAATAACAGCAGACTTTTATTATATTACAATAATATAGCATCAGAGTACAGAATATCAGAGTACAAATAAAGTAAACTACAGCGGAAGATAAATTACAACAGATTTAATACATTAAACAGCGGAAGACTTCTAAGCTCTGGACACAGCTTTAGGCTTCGATCCAGGATCCTGCTAAAGAGAGAGATATCTGCAAAAAGCTACTCGACTGCCCGTGTGGAAAAGAGGGCACCCGAGTTTGCAAAGTGAAACAAACTACGAGTCAGTCATGGGACTGGTGTGAGAATTCTAAACTAATATAACTAATAAGACAAATCCAAGGACCACGCCGCTAATGCGGAACGGGTTTTATTCCAATGGATTGTCGGTGCATAAACTAAAGTAAATCGAGAAATAACGCAATGTCTTTTTGGAAAAATGAAACCATTATAAGACCCAAGTCCCATCACACAATGCAACGCACACCAGAGAATAGGGTTTTACCTTATAATGGTCAAAAGATGCTTGATACGTATAAAACGGATTTGATATTATTATTAGTGTATATATGTTTTAATAAAAAGATTTGAATCATAAGTATCAATCCTAGACGGCATGGTTACCATATAGCATGTCGCCAATACTAGTTCTACAATCAAAACCGCAAGGTCGTATTGGAGATTTGGATTCCATCATGAGTCGAGGCTAGGGGCAAGCTCCTCTCCGATTCGAGACACTCTAGCAAATGCCTCAGGATCCCCCGCAGTGAACCCTTGGATCTTCAGGGCCGGTCCCCGCCTATGGGCAGTGGATTAGTTATGCCTGAACACACGCTTCCCGGTCCCTTTGGACCTATAGTATGACCACCAACGGCCTATAAAAAATAACGAGGCGCCTCAAAATCCATCATCCACATAAGTAAAATGTCAGGGCTGGTAGGTCGCTGACACCACTCTAGCTAGAAAGAAACGTGTGCACTCCCTGCAGTCCATATCCCGTTTTTGACTCATACCGGGGTGTGAGGCTCGCGAAGTCACGCTATCCACAAAGCTACGCCTAAACAGGCCGTGCTTTGATCATCAACCACAAGGCCTGCTTTTCAACAAAAGCCTTGATCAATGCATCTTAGCATGCCACATTGTCATTCCATACTATACCATTGATTTCTACCAATATATAACCCCTAAGCTCGTACGTCTCAGAGAAGGGTGTTAACCACCAAACAGATATATATTAAGAGAGATCAACGAATGTAGTATAAGGGACTACAACGTCAGACATACATTCCATTTATAAACTTATGCCCTGGGTCTGGGCGAAAGTCAAATCCGTGCAATCAACACTACGTCCGGACGGCTACTACTGTCGCCCCTTCAAGGTAGCTACTCCCATCATGGGTCTCAATAGCAACACACCCATTCGATGTGAAGATCGTCGGTCTTCAATCACCGTCTTCAACTCTTCGAACGTCGTATCATTATTTGGAATGAGAGTAAACTCGGACTTCCCAAATAATTCTCGCATATATAAATTTGTAAACCATTCTATATCGTTATTTATTCTTTTATAAATATAAATATCGTCCATTCATTTCATGCATATAAATATATTGTCCATTCATTAATCGTGTCAAAGAATTTATAATTCAACAATTTATTCTTTTTATTTCAACAATCATACAAAATAAAAATGATATTTTATTTTATATCATTTCATTAAAGCCAACATATATACAATTAAAGTCTTTTAAACGTTTAATTCTTTTCAAATAAAAGGACCTTATTTCAATATATAGACACGACATCAAAAATATGTTCATTTTTATTATATGAACATGATCTTAAAAATATATTTATTTTTAATATGGTAGCATAAACCTTAAGTATGTTTGAATATCATACATATATTAACGCTATCTCAAGATTTGCCTTTCATTTCATATGCAGTAATACTACTCTAAACATGAATTTTTATTTCATATGCGGTTTCTTGATTATGCATTTCATATGCGACTTCATGCTTTTTAAAACATGTTAAATTTTCATATGCGGTTCATGCTTCTAAATCATGTTTCATTTCATATTCAGTCTCATGATTCTAATATATCAATATATATCATATATTGAACATGACTTCTTTTCTAAATAGGATTATTTTCATGTTTTCTCAAATAACGTTAAAAATAACCTAAGCTTCACAATTCAACATAATAGTGAAAATAATCTTAAATTCTTATTTTTACTTAAACGGTAAAAATAATCCTTATTTCTTACTTTAACACAAACGGTGAAAATAAGACTTCTTTTCATTTTCATTGAGAACGGTGAAAATATGACTAAAATTCTGTTTTATTAATAACGTCAAAAATATGAGTACAATTCTCTTTTGCTATTAATTATAAATCACTTTTTCTTATAATGCTAATGTTATAATTCTAAATCACCTTTTTCTCATAACGCTAAAATTATAATTATAAATCACATTTTCTTATAATGCTAATTTTATAATTCTATTTCACTTAATCCATTAATGTTAAAATTGTAGTTTATGACTCCTATTAATGCTAATTGGGTAACCATAACTCATATTTTGTAACACCGATAATCTCTAATCTACTTTCCATATTTATTGTTAACTTTTACACCGTTCTTGTATTACATGAAAATATAAACTTTCCATTCATTCCTATTAACAATGGTAAAAATAAACTTATAACTCGTTTTTATTAACAACGGTAAAAATGAACTTATAACTAAATTTTATTAAGAATGGTAAAAATAAGACTACACTTTATTTTTATTGAAAACGGTAAAAATATGATTATAATTCATCTTTATTAACAATGGTAAAAAATAAAGTTATAATTCATATTAATTAATAACGGTGAAAATATGACTACATTTATAAATTTCAATAAAGCTAGTTATATACATGTATTTCATAAATTCCAATAACGTTAATTATATACCTGTATTTCATACATTCCAATAACGCTAAAGTTATGATTATAATTAACTGTTACTAATTATAAATCTACTTTTATCTTTTCATGTTCAACCATAGCGCTAATTATATGTTTGCATTTAGAATTTGCAAACAAATGCACCTATTCCTTTTAATGTTCATTTACAACGGAGGAAGCAAATAAAAGAACGTTTTTTTTTTCAATGTATATTCGCATTGGAGAATGCAAATAAAAAGTAAAACTTATATTTCTATGTTATATTTGCCTTCAAGAACACAAATAAAAATATAATTTATCTTCCTATGTTATAATTACATTGGTGGATGCAAATAAAGGAACCACATTTAATTTCAATGCATATTTACATTGGTGAATGTAAATAAAAGAGTAAATTTTAATCCGATGTACATATGCTTTAGTGAATGAAAATAAGGGGACAAACTTTAATTTTAAGGTATACTTGCATTGAGAATGGAAAGAAAAGAATGGTTTTTTTTTTCAAAGTATATTTTCTCCTGTAGATGAACATAAAAGAACAAATTTATTTTTCAAAGTATAGCTTGACAAATAAAAATCAATTCTTTTATATGCAAACAATTCAAGGTTATATTTGTCAAATAAAAATCAATGTAATTTTGACAAATAGAATCAATGTTTTTATATGTCAACAATTTAATGTAAATTTTGACAAAATAAAATCAATGCTTTTATATGTATTCTGATCCAATGACATTCTCGTCTAATGACATTTTAAATAAATGGCATTATAATATTTTTAACATAAATGACACTCAAGAATTTTAACATATATGAAATTCTAACATAAATGACCATTTGGAATTTAACATAAATGACATTCATGGATTTTATCATAAATGAAATTCTAACATAATATCAAAGTGGTATGTTCATATTTCGATCCTAAGATAACATCATGATTTGATTTAACACAATTTGTAATTAAACAAACAAATAACACAACATAGTGGTTTAACACAATTGATAATTAACAAACAAATAACCCAACATGGTGGTTTAACACAATTGGTATTTAACAACAAATAACACAATAATCATTAATCATATCACGTATGGAAATTTCACAGAATACTATAGCGTATTATTTTATGACATCAATTCTAGATACGTTTCATAATTAAGTAATTTTAATTATATAAAAAGGAAAGAAATAGAATTTCTCACTTTAATATACAAGGCATGAAAATTTAGTAAAATTCCTTTTTATATAAACAAAATGTTGATTTTGGTTAAATCCAATTAACAAAAGAGTTAATTTTTTGTCCAATATGATTTAATTAACAAAAACGTTAATTTGGTCCCTTTTAAATCTAATTACCAACAATGTAAATTTTCTCCTTTATAATAAAATTAACAAAATGTTAATTTGGTGCTTTATGCTATAATTAACAAAAATGTCTAACATAATCTAACAAACACAAACCACAACGACCATATAAGTGATAAGTTCTCTTGTCGTCAGTTCTAACATAACAAACCATATAAGTGATACTTTTTGTCGTTACTCTAAATTTACCAACCCATGTCATGTTAAACATAAAAGTGATAAATTTTTTTTTTTTTTTTTACTTGTTGAATATGTTTAATTCAACCAACTAACAACTACAAACGTTCGACTCATTTTTATGGCCATTTCAAATACAACATAGTATCACCCAAACAAACAGATAAATTACCCACAATATCATCACACAACAGATCTCAGATATACACACATAATTGTCACATAACAAGTAAATTAAATAACTAATTAATTATATAAAAAGAAGAAATCTCACATCGTTCTTATTGCAGATCTGAAATTTGGTCACAATTGGATCAACTTGGTTTCAACTCTAGTCAGTGTCATGTTGTAGAGCTCGGAAATACGGTTCTAAAGAACCTGAAATCATCGAATTCCAATTTGATTTGAATGAGATATGATAGTTTTAAGGTTTACATTTTTAAATGGATAATTATATAATTTAATTAATTAAATTCACTAATTACATTGCTTAAGAGAAAATTGGCCGCTCCTTCTGGTCTTCTTCTTCCTTTTGTCTGTAAACCGTAACCCAACATCATCAAAATAAATCCACCAACGCACCTCACCTGAAGCCACCGTTGTTCGATCAGACGTCCTCACGTGGAAGCCCCGAACTCCACCTCCGTTCGCCAGCAACAGGCGCCAGCTCGGTCGAGCCCTCCGCCCCGAAATCCAGTCCAAACCGTCCAACTTCACGCCCAAATTCCCAGCAAACCACGCCTCTATAATCGATCATCACCGTATGGTTTCGTAGTGCTCGAAATTCTCTTTGATTTGGTATATGGAGTTTTGATTTTTGTTTAGAGGATTGGGAGATTTTAAGCTTTGAAATCAGAACGATATCAGCCATGGAAATGTTAAACACGGCGGCTGTAGGAATAGTTAGGGTTAGGGGTTTGTTAATCCATCATTTATAATATTATATTATTTTATTGGCCCGTTTAAGGTCCGTTTAGTCACCGACTCAGAATTAGGCCCAGTTAGTGTCAAACTTAAGGTTTTGACACCTTCTGAATGCGATGGGCTATGCCCCGTAGCCCAATTTTGAAGTCTCTTGCGTGTTTCATTTATTTTAATATAAAAACATTTATTTATTTAACTTAACCGTGTATATAAATTCACTGGGGCCACATACTGACTCTAAAAATTTCAGAAAAATTATATTTGGCTATGTTTTGACGATACGGTTCTAACGAGACTAATTTCGTCGAATTCTAAAACGGTTTGAAAAATGGCTATTTTTCAGTCGATTAAATTTATCTATAATTGACAAAACACAGTTTCTCTCGCCACGCTCACATATTGATTCAGAAAATTCTAAAAATTGAAACCTAGCAATAATTTGACATTCCGGTTCCAACAAAAGTGGTTTCGTCGAAAACAGAGGTCGTTTGAAAATTGACTATTTTCAGTGGTTTTAATATTATTTAAAATTGAAAATTTTAAATTCAGGCACATTTTCCACAAAATTCTTTAAAATAAAAATTTTAAATTGGCCCTGATTTTCCGGGTTGTTACAGTCTCCCCCACTTAAAATCTTTTCGTCCTCGAAAAGGAACTAAGGTAAAATTGTTTAATTATCTAACCAAATTTTAATTTTACTTTAATTAATTTCATTTGTTGGCTAACTTATCAAATATATATATACTTTTATATATTTAAAAATCTTATCTTCTGAAATAGGATTATATATATAATCAAAATATTTTAATTATAAGCTTATCACTCTGAACTCATTCTAGGGCATTACTAACCCCATCTCTAATGAGTATTCTCATTCTAGGATACTGCTGATCCAATCTCTAATGAGTATTCTTATTGGACATTACTAATCCAATCTCTGATGAGTCTTTTGTTCAGTTCTAACGAGTTGTATCCCGAAGATTTGAGCTAACCAGAGCTCTGATACCACATGTAAGGGCCCGGAAATTCCCGCTCTTTGAATCGACCATAAACCACACAGGTCTGACCCAAAGGTTGGAAATCTTCGAATACTTTAACTTTGGGAATACAATACATCAGAACAATAACAGCAGACTTTTATTATATTACAATAATATAGCATCAGAGTACAGAATATCAGAGTACAAATAAAGTAAACTACAGCGGAAGATAAATTACAACAGATTTAATACATTAAACAGCGGAAGACTTCTAAGCTCTGGACACAGCTTTAGGCTTCGATCCAGGATCCTGCTAAAGAGAGAGATATCTGCAAAAAGCTACTCGACTGCCCGTGTGGAAAAGAGGGCACCCGAGTTTGCAAAGTGAAACAAACTACGAGTCAGTCATGGGACTGGTGTGAGAATTCTAAACTAATATAACTAATAAGACAAATCCAAGGACCACGCCGCTAATGCGGAACGGGTTTTATTCCAATGGATTGTCGGTGCATAAACTAAAGTAAATCGAGAAATAACGCAATGTCTTTTTGGAAAAATGAAACCATTATAAGACCCAAGTCCCATCACACAATGCAACGCACACCAGAGGATAGGGTTTTACCTTATAATGGTCAAAAGATGCTTGATACGTATAAAACGGATTTGATATTATTATTAGTGTATATATGTTTTAATAAAAAGATTTGAATCATAAGTATCAATCCTAGACGGCATGGTTACCATATAGCATGTCGCCAATACTAGTTCTACAATCAAAACCGCAAGGTCGTATTGGAGATTTGGATTCCATCATGAGTCGAGGCTAGGGGCAAGCTCCTCTCCGATTCGAGACACTCTAGCAAATGCCTCAGGATCCCCCGCAGTGAACCCTTGGATCTTCAGGGCCGGTCCCCGCCTATGGGCAGTGGATTAGTTATGCCTGAACACACGCTTCCCGGTCCCTTTGGACCTATAGTATGACCACCAACGGCCTATAAAAAATAACGAGGCGCCTCAAAATCCATCATCCACATAAGTAAAATGTCAGGGCTGGTAGGTCGCTGACACCACTCTAGCTAGAAAGAAACGTGTGCACTCCCTGCAGTCCATATCCCGTTTTTGACTCATACCGGGGTGTGAGGCTCGCGAAGTCACGCTATCCACAAAGCTACGCCTAAACAGGCCGTGCTTTGATCATCAACCACAAGGCCTGCTTTTCAACAAAAGCCTTGATCAATGCATCTTAGCATGCCACATTGTCATTCCATACTATACCATTGATTTCTACCAATATATAACCCCTAAGCTCGTACGTCTCAGAGAAGGGTGTTAACCACCAAACAGATATATATTAAGAGAGATCAACGAATGTAGTATAAGGGACTACAACGTCAGACATACATTCCATTTATAAACTTATGCCCTGGGTCTGGGCAAAAGTCAAATCCGTGCAATCAACACTACGTCCGGACGGCTACTACTGTCGCCCCTTCAAGGTAGCTACTCCCATCATGGGTCTCAATAGCAACACACCCATTCGATGTGAAGATCGTCGGTCTTCAATCACCGTCTTCAACTCTTCGAACGTCGTATCATTATTTGGAATGAGAGTAAACTCGGACTTCCCAAATAATTCTCGCATATATAAATTTGTAAACCATTCTATATCGTTATTTATTCTTTTATAAATATAAATATCGTCCATTCATTTCATGCATATAAATATATTGTCCATTCATTTCATGCATATAAATATATTGTCCATTCATTAATCGTGTCAAAGAATTTATAATTCAACAATTTATTCTTTTTATTTCAACAATCATACAAAATAAAAATGATATTTTATTTTATATCATTTCATTAAAGCCAACATATATACAATTAAAGTCTTTTAAACGTTTAATTCTTTTCAAATAAAAGGACCTTATTTCAATATATAGACACGACATCAAAAATATGTTCATTTTTATTATATGAACATGATCTTAAAAATATATTTATTTTTAATATGGTAGCATAAACCTTAAGTATGTTTGAATATCATACATATATTAACGCTATCTCAAGATTTGCCTTTCATTTCATATGCAGTAATACTACTCTAAACATGAATTTTTATTTCATATGCGGTTTCTTGATTATGCATTTCATATGCGACTTCATGCTTTTTAAAACATGTTAAATTTTCATATGCGGTTCATGCTTCTAAATCATGTTTCATTTCATATTCAGTCTCATGATTCTAATATATCAATATATATCATATATTGAACATGACTTCTTTTCTAAATAGGATTATTTTCATGTTTTCTCAAATAACGTTAAAAATAACCTAAGCTTCACAATTCAACATAATAGTGAAAATAATCTTAAATTCTTATTTTTACTTAAACGGTAAAAATAATCCTTATTTCTTACTTTAACACAAACGGTGAAAATAAGACTTCTTTTCATTTTCATTGAGAACGGTGAAAATATGACTAAAATTCTGTTTTATTAATAACGTCAAAAATATGAGTACAATTCTCTTTTGCTATTAATTATAAATCACTTTTTCTTATAATGCTAATGTTATAATTCTAAATCACCTTTTTCTCATAACGCTAAAATTATAATTATAAATCACATTTTCTTATAATGCTAATTTTATAATTCTATTTCACTTAATCCATTAATGTTAAAATTGTAGTTTATGACTCCTATTAATGCTAATTGGGTAACCATAACTCATATTTTGTAACACCGATAATCTCTAATCTACTTTCCATATTTATTGTTAACTTTTACACCGTTCTTGTATTACATGAAAATATAAACTTTCCATTCATTCCTATTAACAATGGTAAAAATAAACTTATAACTCGTTTTTATTAACAACGGTAAAAATGAACTTATAACTAAATTTTATTAAGAATGGTAAAAATAAGACTACACTTTATTTTTATTGAAAACGGTAAAAATATGATTATAATTCATCTTTATTAACAATGGTAAAAAATAAAGTTATAATTCATATTAATTAATAACGGTGAAAATATGACTACATTTATAAATTTCAATAAAGCTAGTTATATACATGTATTTCATAAATTCCAATAACGTTAATTATATACCTGTATTTCATACATTCCAATAACGCTAAAGTTATGATTATAATTAACTGTTACTAATTATAAATCTACTTTTATCTTTTCATGTTCAACCATAGCGCTAATTATATGTTTGCATTTAGAATTTGCAAACAAATGCACCTATTCCTTTTAATGTTCATTTACAACGGAGGAAGCAAATAAAAGAACATTTTTTTTTTCAATGTATATTCGCATTGGAGAATGCAAATAAAAAGTAAAACTTATATTTCTATGTTATATTTGCCTTCAAGAACACAAATAAAAATATAATTTATCTTCCTATGTTATAATTACATTGGTGGATGCAAATAAAGGAACCACATTTAATTTCAATGCATATTTACATTGGTGAATGTAAATAAAAGAGTAAATTTTAATCCGATGTACATATGCTTTAGTGAATGAAAATAAGGGGACAAACTTTAATTTTAAGGTATACTTGCATTGAGAATGGAAAGAAAAGAATGGTTTTTTTTTTCAAAGTATATTTTCTCCTGTAGATGAACATAAAAGAACAAATTTATTTTTCAAAGTATAGCTTGACAAATAAAAATCAATTCTTTTATATGCAAACAATTCAAGGTTATATTTGTCAAATAAAAATCAATGTAATTTTGACAAATAGAATCAATGTTTTTATATGTCAACAATTTAATGTAAATTTTGACAAAATAAAATCAATGCTTTTATATGTATTCTGATCCAATGACATTCTCGTCTAATGACATTTTAAATAAATGGCATTATAATATTTTTAACATAAATGACACTCAAGAATTTTAACATATATGAAATTCTAACATAAATGACCATTTGGAATTTAACATAAATGACATTCATGGATTTTATCATAAATGAAATTCTAACATAATATCAAAGTGGTATGTTCATATTTCGATCCTAAGATAACATCATGATTTGATTTAACACAATTTGTAATTAAACAAACAAATAACACAACATAGTGGTTTAACACAATTGATAATTAACAAACAAATAACCCAACATGGTGGTTTAACACAATTGGTATTTAACAACAAATAACACAATAATCATTAATCATATCACGTATGGAAATTTCACAGAATACTATAGCGTATTATTTTATGACATCAATTCTAGATACGTTTCATAATTAAGTAATTTTAATTATATAAAAAGGAAAGAAATAGAATTTCTCACTTTAATATACAAGGCATGAAAATTTAGTAAAATTCCTTTTTATATAAACAAAATGTTGATTTTGGTTAAATCCAATTAACAAAAGAGTTAATTTTTTGTCCAATATGATTTAATTAACAAAAACGTTAATTTGGTCCCTTTTAAATCTAATTACCAACAATGTAAATTTTCTCCTTTATAATAAAATTAACAAAATGTTAATTTGGTGCTTTATGCTATAATTAACAAAAATGTCTAACATAATCTAACAAACACAAACCACAACGACCATATAAGTGATAAGTTCTCTTGTCGTCAGTTCTAACATAACAAACCATATAAGTGATACTTTTTGTCGTTACTCTAAATTTACCAACCCATGTCATGTTAAACATAAAAGTGATAAATTTTTTTTTTTTTTTTACTTGTTGAATATGTTTAATTCAACCAACTAACAACTACAAACGTTCGACTCATTTTTATGGCCATTTCAAATACAACATAGTATCACCCAAACAAACAGATAAATTACCCACAATATCATCACACAACAGATCTCAGATATACACACATAATTGTCACATAACAAGTAAATTAAATAACTAATTAATTATATAAAAAGAAGAAATCTCACATCGTTCTTATTGCAGATCTGAAATTTGGTCACAATTGGATCAACTTGGTTTCAACTCTAGTCAGTGTCATGTTGTAGAGCTCGGAAATACGGTTCTAAAGAACCTGAAATCATCGAATTCCAATTTGATTTGAATGAGATATGATAGTTTTAAGGTTTACATTTTTAAATGGATAATTATATAATTTAATTAATTAAATTCACTAATTACATTGCTTAAGAGAAAATTGGCCGCTCCTTCTGGTCTTCTTCTTCCTTTTGTCTGTAAACCGTAACCCAACATCATCAAAATAAATCCACCAACGCACCTCACCTGAAGCCACCGTTGTTCGATCAGACGTCCTCACGTGGAAGCCCCGAACTCCACCTCCGTTCGCCAGCAACAGGCGCCAGCTCGGTCGAGCCCTCCGCCCCGAAATCCAGTCCAAACCGTCCAACTTCACGCCCAAATTCCCAGCAAACCACGCCTCTATAATCGATCATCACCGTATGGTTTCGTAGTGCTCGAAATTCTCTTTGATTTGGTATATGGAGTTTTGATTTTTGTTTAGAGGATTGGGAGATTTTAAGCTTTGAAATCAGAACGATATCAGCCATGGAAATGTTAAACACGGCGGCTGTAGGAATAGTTAGGGTTAGGGGTTTGTTAATCCATCATTTATAATATTATATTATTTTATTGGCCCGTTTAAGGTCCGTTTAGTCACCGACTCAGAATTAGGCCCAGTTAGTGTCAAACTTAAGGTTTTGACACCTTCTGAATGCGATGGGCTATGCCCCGTAGCCCAATTTTGAAGTCTCTTGCGTGTTTCATTTATTTTAATATAAAAACATTTATTTATTTAACTTAACCGTGTATATAAATTCACTGGGGCCACATACTGACTCTAAAAATTTCAGAAAAATTATATTTGGCTATGTTTTGACGATACGGTTCTAACGAGACTAATTTCGTCGAATTCTAAAACGGTTTGAAAAATGGCTATTTTTCAGTCGATTAAATTTATCTATAATTGACAAAACACAGTTTCTCTCGCCACGCTCACATATTGATTCAGAAAATTCTAAAAATTGAAACCTAGCAATAATTTGACATTCCGGTTCCAACAAAAGTGGTTTCGTCGAAAACAGAGGTCGTTTGAAAATTGACTATTTTCAGTGGTTTTAATATTATTTAAAATTGAAAATTTTAAATTCAGGCACATTTTCCACAAAATTCTTTAAAATAAAAATTTTAAATTGGCCCTGATTTTCCGGGTTGTTACAGTCTCCCCCACTTAAAATCTTTTCGTCCTCGAAAAGGAACTAAGGTAAAATTGTTTAATTATCTAACCAAATTTTAATTTTACTTTAATTAATTTCATTTGTTGGCTAACTTATCAAATATATATATACTTTTATATATTTAAAAATCTTATCTTCTGAAATAGGATTATATATATAATCAAAATATTTTAATTATAAGCTTATCACTCTGAACTCATTCTAGGGCATTACTAACCCCATCTCTAATGAGTATTCTCATTCTAGGATACTGCTGATCCAATCTCTAATGAGTATTCTTATTGGACATTACTAATCCAATCTCTGATGAGTCTTTTGTTCAGTTCTAACGAGTTGTATCCCGAAGATTTGAGCTAACCAGAGCTCTGATACCACATGTAAGGGCCCGGAAATTCCCGCTCTTTGAATCGACCATAAACCACACAGGTCTGACCCAAAGGTTGGAAATCTTCGAATACTTTAACTTTGGGAATACAATACATCAGAACAATAACAGCAGACTTTTATTATATTACAATAATATAGCATCAGAGTACAGAATATCAGAGTACAAATAAAGTAAACTACAGCGGAAGATAAATTACAACAGATTTAATACATTAAACAGCGGAAGACTTCTAAGCTCTGGACACAGCTTTAGGCTTCGATCCAGGATCCTGCTAAAGAGAGAGATATCTGCAAAAAGCTACTCGACTGCCCGTGTGGAAAAGAGGGCACCCGAGTTTGCAAAGTGAAACAAACTACGAGTCAGTCATGGGACTGGTGTGAGAATTCTAAACTAATATAACTAATAAGACAAATCCAAGGACCACGCCGCTAATGCGGAACGGGTTTTATTCCAATGGATTGTCGGTGCATAAACTAAAGTAAATCGAGAAATAACGCAATGTCTTTTTGGAAAAATGAAACCATTATAAGACCCAAGTCCCATCACACAATGCAACGCACACCAGAGGATAGGGTTTTACCTTATAATGGTCAAAAGATGCTTGATACGTATAAAACGGATTTGATATTATTATTAGTGTATATATGTTTTAATAAAAAGATTTGAATCATAAGTATCAATCCTAGACGGCATGGTTACCATATAGCATGTCGCCAATACTAGTTCTACAATCAAAACCGCAAGGTCGTATTGGAGATTTGGATTCCATCATGAGTCGAGGCTAGGGGCAAGCTCCTCTCCGATTCGAGACACTCTAGCAAATGCCTCAGGATCCCCCGCAGTGAACCCTTGGATCTTCAGGGCCGGTCCCCGCCTATGGGCAGTGGATTAGTTATGCCTGAACACACGCTTCCCGGTCCCTTTGGACCTATAGTATGACCACCAACGGCCTATAAAAAATAACGAGGCGCCTCAAAATCCATCATCCACATAAGTAAAATGTCAGGGCTGGTAGGTCGCTGACACCACTCTAGCTAGAAAGAAACGTGTGCACTCCCTGCAGTCCATATCCCGTTTTTGACTCATACCGGGGTGTGAGGCTCGCGAAGTCACGCTATCCACAAAGCTACGCCTAAACAGGCCGTGCTTTGATCATCAACCACAAGGCCTGCTTTTCAACAAAAGCCTTGATCAATGCATCTTAGCATGCCACATTGTCATTCCATACTATACCATTGATTTCTACCAATATATAACCCCTAAGCTCGTACGTCTCAGAGAAGGGTGTTAACCACCAAACAGATATATATTAAGAGAGATCAACGAATGTAGTATAAGGGACTACAACGTCAGACATACATTCCATTTATAAACTTATGCCCTGGGTCTGGGCAAAAGTCAAATCCGTGCAATCAACACTACGTCCGGACGGCTACTACTGTCGCCCCTTCAAGGTAGCTACTCCCATCATGGGTCTCAATAGCAACACACCCATTCGATGTGAAGATCGTCGGTCTTCAATCACCGTCTTCAACTCTTCGAACGTCGTATCATTATTTGGAATGAGAGTAAACTCGGACTTCCCAAATAATTCTCGCATATATAAATTTGTAAACCATTCTATATCGTTATTTATTCTTTTATAAATATAAATATCGTCCATTCATTTCATGCATATAAATATATTGTCCATTCATTTCATGCATATAAATATATTGTCCATTCATTAATCGTGTCAAAGAATTTATAATTCAACAATTTATTCTTTTTATTTCAACAATCATACAAAATAAAAATGATATTTTATTTTATATCATTTCATTAAAGCCAACATATATACAATTAAAGTCTTTTAAACGTTTAATTCTTTTCAAATAAAAGGACCTTATTTCAATATATAGACACGACATCAAAAATATGTTCATTTTTATTATATGAACATGATCTTAAAAATATATTTATTTTTAATATGGTAGCATAAACCTTAAGTATGTTTGAATATCATACATATATTAACGCTATCTCAAGATTTGCCTTTCATTTCATATGCAGTAATACTACTCTAAACATGAATTTTTATTTCATATGCGGTTTCTTGATTATGCATTTCATATGCGACTTCATGCTTTTTAAAACATGTTAAATTTTCATATGCGGTTCATGCTTCTAAATCATGTTTCATTTCATATTCAGTCTCATGATTCTAATATATCAATATATATCATATATTGAACATGACTTCTTTTCTAAATAGGATTATTTTCATGTTTTCTCAAATAACGTTAAAAATAACCTAAGCTTCACAATTCAACATAATAGTGAAAATAATCTTAAATTCTTATTTTTACTTAAACGGTAAAAATAATCCTTATTTCTTACTTTAACACAAACGGTGAAAATAAGACTTCTTTTCATTTTCATTGAGAACGGTGAAAATATGACTAAAATTCTGTTTTATTAATAACGTCAAAAATATGAGTACAATTCTCTTTTGCTATTAATTATAAATCACTTTTTCTTATAATGCTAATGTTATAATTCTAAATCACCTTTTTCTCATAACGCTAAAATTATAATTATAAATCACATTTTCTTATAATGCTAATTTTATAATTCTATTTCACTTAATCCATTAATGTTAAAATTGTAGTTTATGACTCCTATTAATGCTAATTGGGTAACCATAACTCATATTTTGTAACACCGATAATCTCTAATCTACTTTCCATATTTATTGTTAACTTTTACACCGTTCTTGTATTACATGAAAATATAAACTTTCCATTCATTCCTATTAACAATGGTAAAAATAAACTTATAACTCGTTTTTATTAACAACGGTAAAAATGAACTTATAACTAAATTTTATTAAGAATGGTAAAAATAAGACTACACTTTATTTTTATTGAAAACGGTAAAAATATGATTATAATTCATCTTTATTAACAATGGTAAAAAATAAAGTTATAATTCATATTAATTAATAACGGTGAAAATATGACTACATTTATAAATTTCAATAAAGCTAGTTATATACATGTATTTCATAAATTCCAATAACGTTAATTATATACCTGTATTTCATACATTCCAATAACGCTAAAGTTATGATTATAATTAACTGTTACTAATTATAAATCTACTTTTATCTTTTCATGTTCAACCATAGCGCTAATTATATGTTTGCATTTAGAATTCGCAAACAAATGCACCTATTCCTTTTAATGTTCATTTACAACGGAGGAAGCAAATAAAAGAACATTTTTTTTTCAATGTATATTCGCATTGGAGAATGCAAATAAAAAGTAAAACTTATATTTCTATGTTATATTTGCCTTCAAGAACACAAATAAAAATATAATTTATCTTCCTATGTTATAATTACATTGGTGGATGCAAATAAAGGAACCACATTTAATTTCAATGCATATTTACATTGGTGAATGTAAATAAAAGAGTAAATTTTAATCCGATGTACATATGCTTTAGTGAATGAAAATAAGGGGACAAACTTTAATTTTAAGGTATACTTGCATTGAGAATGGAAAGAAAAGAATAGTTTTTTTTTTCAAAGTATATTTTCTCCTGTAGATGAACATAAAAGAACAAATTTATTTTTCAAAGTATAGCTTGACAAATAAAAATCAATTCTTTTATATGCAAACAATTCAAGGTTATATTTGTCAAATAAAAATCAATGTAATTTTGACAAATAGAATCAATGTTTTTATATGTCAACAATTTAATGTAAATTTTGACAAAATAAAATCAATGCTTTTATATGTATTCTGATCCAATGACATTCTCGTCTAATGACATTTTAAATAAATGGCATTATAATATTTTTAACATAAATGACACTCAAGAATTTTAACATATATGAAATTCTAACATAAATGACCATTTGGAATTTAACATAAATGACATTCATGGATTTTATCATAAATGAAATTCTAACATAATATCAAAGTGGTATGTTCATATTTCGATCCTAAGATAACATCATGATTTGATTTAACACAATTTGTAATTAAACAAACAAATAACACAACATAGTGGTTTAACACAATTGATAATTAACAAACAAATAACCCAACATGGTGGTTTAACACAATTGGTATTTAACAACAAATAACACAATAATCATTAATCAAATCACGTTAGAAATTTCACAGAATACTATAGCGTATTATTTTATGACATCAATTCTAGATACGTTTCATAATTAAGTAATTTTAATTATATAAAAAGGAAAGAAATAGAATTTCTCACTTTAATATACAAGGCATGAAAATTTAGTAAAATTCCTTTTTATATAAACAAAATGTTGATTTTGGTTAAATCCAATTAACAAAAGAGTTAATTTTTTGTCCAATATGATTTAATTAACAAAAACGTTAATTTGGTCCCTTTTAAATCTAATTACCAACAATGTAAATTTTCTCCTTTATAATAAAATTAACAAAATGTTAATTTGGTGCTTTATGCTATAATTAACAAAAATGTCTAACATAATCTAACAAACACAAACCACAACGACCATATAAGTGATAAGTTCTCTTGTCGTCAGTTCTAACATAACAAACCATATAAGTGATACTTTTTGTCGTTACTCTAAATTTACCAACCCATGTCATGTTAAACATAAAAGTGATAATTTTTTTTTTTTTTACTTGTTGAATATGTTTAATTCAACCAACTAACAACTACAAACGTTCGACTCATTTTTATGGCCATTTCAAATACAACATAGTATCACCCAAACAAACAGATAAATTACCCACAATATCATCACATAACAGATCTCAGATATACACACATAATTGTCACATAACAAGTAAATTAAATAACTAATTAATTATATAAAAAGAAGAAATCTCACATCGTTCTTATTGCAGATCTGAAATTTGGTCACAATTGGATCAACTTGGTTTCAACTCTAGTCAGTGTCATGTTGTAGAGCTCGGAAATACGGTTCTAAAGAACCTGAAATCATCGAATTCCAATTTGATTTGAATGAGATATGATAGTTTTAAGGTTTACATTTTTAAATGGATAATTATATAATTTAATTAATTAAATTCACTAATTACATTGCTTAAGAGAAAATTGGCCGCTCCTTCTGGTCTTCTTCTTCCTTTTGTCTGTAAACCGTAACCCAACATCATCAAAATAAATCCACCAACGCACCTCACCTGAAGCCACCGTTGTTCGATCAGACGTCCTCACGTGGAAGCCCCGAACTCCACCTCCGTTCGCCAGCAACAGGCGCCAGCTCGGTCGAGCCCTCCGCCCCGAAATCCAGTCCAAACCGTCCAACTTCACGCCCAAATTCCCAGCAAATCACGCCTCTATAATCGATCATCACCGTATGGTTTCGTAGTGCTCGAAATTCTCTTTGATTTGGTATATGGAGTTTTGATTTTTGTTTAGAGGATTGGGAGATTTTAAGCTTTGAAATCAGAACGATATCAGCCATGGAAATGTTAAACACGGCGGCTGTAGGAATAGTTAGGGTTAGGGGTTTGTTAATCCATCATTTATAATATTATATTATTTTATTGGCCCGTTTAAGGTCCGTTTAGTCACCGACTCAGAATTAGGCCCAGTTAGTGTCAAACTTAAGGTTTTGACACCTTCTGAATGCGATGGGCTATGCCCCGTAGCCCAATTTTGAAGTCTCTTGCGTGTTTCATTTATTTTAATATAAAAACATTTATTTATTTAACTTAACCGTGTATATAAATTCACTGGGGCCACATACTGACTCTAAAAATTTCAGAAAAATTATATTTGGCTATGTTTTGACGATACGGTTCTAACGAGACTAATTTCGTCGAATTCTGAAACGGTTTGAAAAATGGCTATTTTTCAGTCGATTAAATTTATCTATAATTGACAAAACACAGTTTCTCTCGCCACGCTCACATATTGATTCAGAAAATTCTAAAAATTGAAACCTAGCAATAATTTGACATTCCGGTTCCAACAAAAGTGGTTTCATCGAAAACAGAGGTCGTTTGAAAATTGACTATTTTCAGTGGTTTTAATATTATTTAAAATTGAAAATTTTAAATTCTGGCACATTTTCCACTAAATTCTTTAAAATAAAAATTTTAAATTGGCCCTGATTTTCCGGGTTGTTACACCTTGATTTTGATTAAGGGGAAAAGTAATTAATTTATTTAATTATCTTTGTATAATTATTAATGTAATCAAAATTTAAATGACCGTAAATTCTACATATGACATCAGAATTCAAAAATTCAAGATGCATTGAAATCGTGTTGACAAGATCTACACATTTGGAGCTAGTCACAGATTTGGATAAAATTAAACTCCAGTTTAATTTGGTTGAAAACAATCGTTATTCAAACGATTTCTGAAAACCAACCAAGGTGAGATTTCTTCTTAAATAATTATAATCTGTTAATTATTATCATGTATACAAATTCTTACATGTTGCGTGATTTGATTGATGCTGATTTGTTAATCTGTTGATTTGGTGGACTATTGTATTGAAATGAGAATTGGCATATAAAAACATCGTTTATGTTGAAAAAGAATTATCATATAAAAACATCGTTCTTATGTCGAATATGAATTGTTATATAGAAACATCGTTTTAGGTTGAAATAAGAATGGGCATGTAAAAACATCGTTTTATGTTGAAATGAGAATTGTCATATTGAAAATGTCAATACATTAGAAATATGATCACATTAGAAAAATGTTTACCTTAGAAATATGATTACATTTTTATGTAATGTTAAAAATAAAAATATTACATTTTTATGTGATGTTAAGAGAATAAATTGTCATCTTTTGTTGGAGAATAAGTTGTCATCTTTTGTTAGAAAATAAAATATCATCTTTTGTTAAGATTAAAAAGAACATTTATGTTAGAATTAAAAGGAACATTTATGTTAGAATTCAAAATGACATTTATGTTAGGATTCAAAAATGTCATTTATGCTGGATTAAAAATGTCCTTATATTGGAATGGTCATTAGTTTAAAATTTCCTTATATTGGAAATGTCATTAGAATAAAAATGTCATTATATGGGAAATGTCAATAGAATAAAAATGGCAATTTGGTTAAACATGTGTAAATAGAATAAAAAGGACAATTTTGTTAAAAGTGTTTATTTAGAATATATATTTTTGTCAAAATATGTTAGAATATACATTTTGATAAAATTATGTTAGCATGAGAATTTACATTCTTATTGTACATGAAAAATGCTCCATTTGTTACACTTGTAGTGTAAATGAGAAAATATGAAAATGAACGTTTATTTTAAATAGAAAAGTAAATAAAACGGTGTTTACATTAAAAATGTTGCGCCATATAAAAATGTCATTTTTAGTAGGATATAAAAAAAATGTCATTTTAGTTAGATTATAAAAAAATGTCATGTTAATATCATCTATTTAGAAATGACACTTATTTAGAAATGTTATGTTAACATAGAAAAATATCAATTTTGTTAGATAATGTTATATTAGTATAAAACCACCATTTATGTTAGAATTGTTTATTTAGATAAAAAAAAACCATTTTAGCATTATTCTCTTTTGAGAATAAAAAGTACATTTTTAATGTAACATTCTTTTTAGATTAAAAAGAACCATTTTAGCATTATTCTCTTTTGAGGATAAAAAGAACATTTTAAGCGTCATATTCTTTTTAGAATAAAAAGGACATTTTTGTTAGGAAATGTAAATTAGAATAAAAATAACCTTTTTGACTAGAAATTTGTTATGCTAAATAAAAATATCATTTCATTTAGATAATGTCATGTAGATAAAATATCCTTTAATTATAAATGTCATTCATGTTGAGTTATAAATACCATTTATGCTAGAATTCAAAATGTCAATTTTATAGAGTAATGTTTGTTCATCTTTAGAATATCATTTTGTTGAACTATTTTTGTGTAACATAAAAATATCATTTTATGCTGAACTAGAATTGCCATATAAAAACATTTTTCTCAAAAGAATGATTAGAAATTAAAATAACATTTTTGGTCAAAATATGATTAGTGAAAAAAAACATTTATTTTTGGTCATTTAAAAGGATTACACCAAAACATTTATTTTTGGTCACTTAAAAGGATTACACCAAAACATTTATTTTTGGTCATTTAAAAGGATTACACCAAAACATTTATTTTTGGTCATTTAAAAGGATTAGTTAGAAATATACACTTTTGTATATTTAAAAGGATGAGTTAAAAATATATATTTTGTTTGTTTAAAAGGATTAAACAAAAATGTCGTTTTAATGTAAATGTATACATTAGGATTATATTCAAAATGAACATATATCATTCTAATGTTAATGCATATATTAAAATTTGTATGCAAAACAACAATGACATGTATGTTAATTATAAGATGTCTTTTATGTTAATTATAAGATGTCTTTTATGTTAATTATTAAATGACATACCTGTTAATTATAAATGTGACCTTAGATTGAAATAACACTTTGTTATGAAATGTGTCATTAGAATAAAATGACATTTTGTTATAAAATGTTGTCTTAGAAAAGAAATAACATTTTTGATGTAAATGTTTCAGTAAAAGAATTAAAGATTACATTTTTATGTCATGTTGTTTTCATTAGAAAAATTGAATTAAAGGATTACCTTTTATTATAACATTGTTTACAATAAAAGAATTGAATTAAAAAACTAGGTTTTTATTGTTAATTGTTCATAATAAAAAGAATAGAAATATATGTCTGTGATGTTGAAATGTGTGATGTGTTAAATATAATGTTTAGTATATTCAAGTTTGAATATTACACTTCCATTTACAAGTCATCCGACTTGTTTATGTGATTGGGTCGATAATTTTTACACATCGCCCAAATGCACAAATAATTTATTATTTGTTTGTTGGATGAAACCCCACACGGGTGTTGGGATGATATTTGACCTACACTAGTCCCAATATTTAGTGTGGAATCCACTCTGGTTGTATTTGGATGTTTGATAAATATTCATCATTGATTACATGCAGTATATGGTTGTTGATTGAGTCACATTCCAATAAAGAATATTCTAGAAAATAATATTTTATAGGAAAAGAATATATTTTATAGAAAAAGAATATATTTTATAGAAAAAGAATATATTTTAGAAAAATATATTTTTATTGAAATGAACTAGTTATTAACTAGAATAAATCATTAAATTTAGATTTAATGGAGTTTTCCAATTTGATAATATTTAATTGAAGTTAAATTAAATAATTTGGATTTTGGGTTTGTCGTGAATAGTGTCTTAAGTAACATTGTTCTTAAACACCGTATGAAAGGAATAATATTTTAATTTAGATTATTTAAGTTTTCAATTATATTTAGTAATTGAAATAAGATGAAATGTAAGTTGGGTTATTTATGAACCGTGTTTTTAAGTGACATGTGTTCTTTAACTCAACTGACAGTGAAAATATGATTTGGAATTTATGAATTTTTTATTAATATTTAAATGGGAATTTTCCAAAAGCCAAATTTTCCAATTTAATATATTAAATTGGAGTTGAATGGAATTCGAATTAATAATAACCGAGATAAGCTTTTGTAAAAGAAAACCGATACTACATATGGAATTTAAGAGGCTTTGCTGTTATTCCAATTATATTATTGGTCAGATACAGAAGTTTATAACGACTATATTTTGATTTGATTTCCGTGAAGATTCCATAATTTATGGAAGACGATTTTGGGTTTACCGTGAACTATGTTTTAAATGACATTAATTCTTTAACCTAGTTAGGAATAAGGTTAATTTCTTAAACTTGAATAATCATTGAATAATGATTTTTGATATTTAAAACCCAATATGGCGTTTTAATAAATCTTTAAAAGAAAGATTTAAGAATAATTTGAAGAATTTATCTTTGATAAAATAAGGTGAATAATTTATTTAAAAGAATACTCTGAATTGGAATGAGGCATTGGATGTGTTTTTATAGTACTTGATTTTTTAATTATAAAATACGCGAATTATTCGGAATGACCAGGTTTAACCCATTCCGAATAATCACTACGACGATGAAGAGTCGAAGATGAAGAGTCGAAGATGAAGACGGTGGTTGAAGACCGACGATCTTCACATCGAATGGATGTGTTGCTACTGATGCCCATGATTGGAGTAGCTACCTTGAAGGGGCTTCAGTGGTAGCCGTCCAGACTATTGTTGATTGTTCAGATTTGGTTTTCGCTCAGACTCAGAGTATAAGCTAGTAAATGGATGCGTGTCTGACATTGGATTTCGTTCCATGTGAATTAAATCGATTTCTGTTAATGTATGTATGTTTGGTGGTGGAGGATTTATTCTCTACTTAAAACTCTGGTATATATTAATAGTGATTGATCGCATGGCGTGGATTGTCAATGTGGCACGCCAAGATGCAATTGATCAAGGCTTTTGTTGAAAAGCAGGGCCTTGTGGGATGATCAAAGTATAGCCTATTACGGCTTAACTTTGTGTATATCGTGACTTCGCGAGCCTCTCACCCCGGTATGAGTCAAAAACGGGAGTAGGACTGCAGGGAGTGCACACGTTTCTTTCTAACTAGTGGTAGTGTCAGTGCTTAAACTTGCTGGCATTTTACTTATGTGGATGATGGATTTTGAGGCGCCTCGGATTTTTATAGGCCGTTAGTGGTCATACTATATGTCCAAAGGGACCGGGAAGCGTGTGTTCAGGCATAACCAATCCACTGCCGATAGGCGGGGACCGGCCCTGAAGATCCAAGGGTTCACTGCGGGGGATCCTGAGGCACTTGCTAGAGTGTCTCGAATCGGAGAGGAGCTTTCCCCTAGCCTCGACTCATGATGGAAACCCAATTTCCAATACGACCTTGCGATTTTGATTGTAGAACTAGTAGGGTAACATAGTAGGATGGGGTACTATGCCGTCTATGATTGATATTTATGATTGAAATTGTTTTTAAAATATATACACACTAATACTAAATCCGTTTTATCGTATCAAGCATCTTTTGACCATTATAAGGTAAAACTCTATCCTCCGGTTTGCGTTGCATTGTGTGATGGGACATGAGTCTTATAATGGTTTCATTTTTCTAAAAAGAATTTCGTTGTTTAACGATTTACTTTAATTTATGCATTGGCAATCCAATGGAGTAAACCTGTTCCGCGTCAGCGACGTGTTCCTTTGATTAGCCTTATTAGATAAGTTTAGTTAAGATTTATCATACCAGTCCCATGACTGACCTGTAGTTTGTTTCACTGGCAAACTCGGGTGCCCATATTTTCCACACGGGTAGTCGAGTAGCTTTTTGCAGATATATTTACAGGATCCTGGTTTACAGCTGAAGCAGTATTCGGAAAGCTCTGTATCCGCGTATTCCTTTCAGTTGTATATTTGTATTATTTTTCTGCTGCTATTTAAATGTAATTTAAAACTTTGATATTATTGTATTTCTATTATGTGATAAGTATTCATACTCTGTTACATTCTTGTACTCTGATGTAATTGTTGTAATCAACAATAAAATGTTCTTTAGTTTGTGTTCTGATGTGTGTTGTTCTCAAAGCAATTCAGGCTTTCCTTTACTGGGAAGTTTGGGTCATCACATAAAATGTTGGGCTCGCTACATAGCCGAAATCATACACAAAAGGGGAAAAAGAGGAACATGTAATATTCCAACATCATAAAAATATGGATCTAACTACACATGTGTCATATGAATTTGGCATAGAACAATATACATTTAATTATGAACTTGCAAATTTAGATCTACTCAACATGAATCTTAAAATAGGGGTTTTACATAGAACTACATAAACTTAAATTAGGCATGTAGTTGTGAACTTGCAAATTGAGTTGGATTAAATTAACATAAACCCAAACATATTAGCATGTAGTTCTAGTCATATATGTGAACGTGGTCGAACTTGCATAAACATAGCAAAATTCCCAAATTGACATACAACATATAGGTGTCATCACCAAATTATACGACATGATATGTCATCGCCAAATTATACAACATGATATGTCATTGCCAAATTATACAACATGATATGCATCGCCAAATTATACAATCATGATATGTCATTGCCAAATTATACAACATGATATGTCATCGCTAAATTATACAACATATAGGTTCATTGCCAAGCATTTAACATGGTAGTTTTATCATCAAATTACATACAACATGATCACAAACTTAACATGATAAGAGTCATAGTCTTAATCAATTCAATTTTAACATAAAAGGATAGGCATAAATTTACATTAGGCATTGTTCTACATCCAGTTATTTAGTCACGATTCTAATATCATTTAGGTCTAAATGATAACTGGACTTACAAAAAGGAGACTAGTCTTATGTTCTGGGATCTGTATTCTGAAATTGAATAGCTCTCCTTTGTTGTAGATGTTGAATTCTCTTAGTTGAATTAGATTTGATTTGTAATTTCTAATTTGCTTCCTAATTGAAGGAGAATGGCGGCTACTCTAGGTTGAGTACTGACAACATGATAGCTCTAAGAATATTTTTGTGTGGCTTAGGGTTTAGATTTAGGTTGCTTATATAGAAGTTTGAATTAATAGGAGCCGTTAGATCAACCTAGGGCCAATCAAAGCCAATCAAACCTAAGGGAACCAACGAGAATTTGCCACACAAGCCCTTATGACTCAAAGAATCATCACACAAAGAAACACGTCAGGTTTTAGATCTGGCCCGAGGAGGAGGTCGACCCCCTGGTCGACTTATGTGACCCAGGTCGACTACTAGGTTGACCCCCTAGTCGACCTAATTTCTGGGCGGGAAATTTCCCACCCAACCTGCTCCGGGGTTTTTGAATTTCGAAACTTGAATTTGACTTTCGAGTTGGTTTTATTATTTAAATTCTTGAATCTTTTAAAGGTCATAACTCCTTCATACGGAGTTCGATTTATGCAAACTCAGACTCTATCTCAAGCAGAATTTCGAGACAAACGTAATGGCGTAACCCGTTTCCCTTAATTCTCACATTTGTATTTAATTATTCTTTAATTCGTTACTTTAATGTCTACAAAAAATACGGGGTGTTACACTAGTAGAAATTGTTTATTTAATATGTACACTTTCATATATACGATGATATGTATATATGACACATAGGTGCACTGATGATATATGAATTATGATGTGATTGATGATATGTGATTGTTGATTTATGTTGCCGATTTCTCTAGTTTGGAAAAATCACTATGGCTTGGAATGATACATACCCTAACAGTTATTAGATTAGGGAAAAATAGTTATGGTTTGAAATGATAGACCTGAACGATTTTTACTGAATTTGGGATTGTGGGTTGAAATGATATATACCCGTAAATTTTAAATTGCAGGTTGAAATGGTAAATATCCATATCAGTTGAACATAGGGTAGAAACTATATATAGACACCGTTGGTCATGTTTTCGAAGTAAACTGATATGAAAAAATTATTTTAAAATAATAATTTAAGATTTTATATTTTTATATTTATATTTTAAAGATTTTAAAATTAAATTCTGTAAATTTTAAATTATATGTTTTAAAATGATTTTATGAGTAAATATGGATTTAAATACTATTAAGATTTTACTTATAATTTTATTTGTTTTAAACAATATAATTTAATTATATAAGTATTTTAAACTTTTTATATAATAAATAATTCTTTTAAACCTAATTCTATATTATTTAAAACTTATATTTGGTTATAATCTATTTTCTAATTAATTTTAAAATTTTATAAACTTATATATATTTCAAGTTAAATTTTCTTTTATATATATTTTATAAACTTTAATAATAAACTAAAAGGTGGATAAGTTAAGATATTTGTGATTTGAATTCGAGGTTTGAAGATTTGAATTTAAATAACAATATTTGATTTAACAATTTGAACTCATATTTAGATATGAATTTGAATTTGAATTTGAATTAATACAAACTTTTATTGAAGACGAATTTGAATTGGTTTAAATTACAAACTTTTATAAGAAATGAATGTGAATCGTGTAAACTGATTTTATTTGAATTCGTAACTGATATGAAATGAATTCGATTTTAAAGTAACTGAATGTGAATTGGAATATATGTAGATTTTATATATGGAATTGATTTTATAAATCGTTTGTTTGAATTAAGAAATTTTTTAAATCGAATTTATAAGAATGATTTTAAATTTTATGAATTGTTTGAACTGTAATATATGTTTTGATTCGAATTTATAAGTTATGAATTTGAATTTTGCGACTTGAGTTATAAAATATGATATGATTGTCGAAATTGAATATATCATTGTTTTGAATTATATAAATCAAAATAGAAGATTTTGTTTTGAATGGTATATATTGAATTTCAATCGAAATGTTGGATTCTTGAGTCAACTTAAAGCGAATTCTTATAAAAGGTGAAATTAGCTATTTGAATTGTTTTAAAACCTGGATTTTTATAAATCAAACTAAAATAGCCTCGAAGTTAAATATTTTAGTATTGATTTAATTGGTAATCGAGACCTTTAAGGTATTATTAAATATAAGTTGATTTCGTTTGAATGTTGTTATGCAAATATTTCCAGAAATTGAAAAACCAGAAGTTAAATATTATAGTATTAGTTTATACAATATTTTGAGATCTTTACGATATGATTATCGATTCGATTTTAGCGGTTTAAGTACATAGTTATCAAAATTAAATATAATCAAAGTTAGATATTTAATTTAGTTTTCAAATTTGAATATGAGGTTTTGTATATACGATTTTATAAAGAGATTTATAAAATAATGACCACAGTGTGGAAAAATGTAAAAGATTGGTTGTTAGAGAGACCGGGATCGGATATTGTCATACTCTCTACCAATACCGAAAACCACTTTAACAGCTGTGTGCATGGTGGAGATTCAGAATGAAGTAGGATGGTTTGGTGAACGACTCTATTTTACATATTAATTACGAGACCCTGACTCCCATGAGTCAGCTTGATGTGACTAAAACAGGAGCTACGCCGAGACCAGGTGAGGTCATTCCTCCTATCGAGCTCACTTCTTTGATACCATTCTATTACTTTTGTGATGTGTTTGGTGGCCAGCCTTCGATTTGATTATGAGAGTGTCTTGAGGTTGGCGATAATTGTGGTTATGCGTTATCACTAGTCCGGCTCTGCAAATGGTGTATTCACCCAGGCATTCCTTATGTGCCTTGTCACATGCCATATACGAGCTCATTAATAGTTTGGTTTTTACCGTACCTATGGAGTGCTCCTTGAGTATCCCGCCGGTTTGGAGGGGATTACAGTATTGTTATAACGACCCGACCTTCCCTGGTCTCCGAAGAGAAGAGAAAGAACGGATTGTCTGAGAACAGGACTAATTGGAACACAAACATAAGAACATTTCATTGCTATTACAACAATTTACATCAGAGTATAGTGCCAAAAACAAATCATTTGATACTATAATAAGTGTATAGTGTCAAAAACAATTTCAAATATAAATGTATCAAACAAAGGGGGCATGGGTACCATCTATCATGTCGCCATACTAGGCTCTACAATTAAAACCGCACGATGTTGTATTGGAAGTTGGATTTCCATCTGTGAACCAAGGAAGGGATCGTCCTTACCACTTCGAGACTGTCAAGCCCGAGCCTCAGGGTCAGAACGCATCAACCCTTGGATCGTTAGGGTCGGTCCATACTAGTGGATTAAAATGCCTAAACAATACATTTCCTCGCCTTATAAGGCGTAATAGTCAGTATGTCGACCATATCATCCATCGGCCCCGTAGTGACCAATATAACCGAGGCGCCTCGCTATCCATCATCCATATAAGTAAAATGTTTGGGCTGCATACCATGACACCACTCCTAGCTAGAAAGAAACGCATGTCCTCCCTGAAGTCCTCTCCCATTTCTGGTTCACACCGGGGTGTGAGGCTCGCGAATTAATGTTATACACAAAGCTATGCTATATTAAAGTCGTGCTTTAATCATCATCCACAAGACTCTGCTTTTCAACAGAAGCTTTAATCATTCAAATCTCAGCATGCCACACAGGCAATTCACGCCATGCAACTGATGCCTATCAATCACATAGAATGAAATCCAATGTCAGACACGCATCCATTTGCAAGTCCGTTCAGGGTCTGAATGAAACCAGAGGCACCTTATTCCTTGTCCCATATGTCCAATACAGGAGAGAGGTCCTCGCATATCCGGTCGATCTCCAAGTACATCTGGACGATCACCATTTATTACCTTATCTTGGGTGTACAGCCCAATCAAGACATCAGTAATCATCCAAACGATGTGTAGATCTCCGGTCTTCAACCACCGTCTTCATCGTCGATTAAGTTATTCAGAATAGGATAAACCCAGTCTTTCCGAATGACTCGCGTATCTTATAAACAAGTGTTATACAAACACAATATACGCCTCATTCCATTCCAGAATATATTTTTATTCAAATATTCTTTTCACAATTTAAACCAAATTAAGGTTTTCCAAACTAGTCAGGATTAGCGAACCTTACCGAAGTAATCATTTGTTTTATTTTCCAATCCCAACCTATTCATCCCATGGAGCAAAACTGGTAGAACTCCATATCTAACATCACGGTGTTATCAGTAAAATTAATTACCATTTCACGTTTAAATCTAATTAAAGATTTAACTACCGCTTGGAGTAAAACTGGTGGTACTCCATTCTTGATCATTTCATGAATTCGATAAATTTAATTATCTCATTCACATTCCAATCTAATTAAAGATTCATTAAAAATATAATTTAGTTTTAATCTCCAAAAATAATTACTTAATGATTTTTCAAAGTTAAGAAATTAATCATATCTTTAACTGGGTTAAAGTACTAATGTCGTTTAAAACACATTTCACAATAAATCCAAAATCATATGCCATTAACAATAGAATCTTCACGGAAACAGATCAATATATATAATAGATATAAACTTCCATATCCAGCTAATAATATAAATGGAATAACGACAAAGCCTTTTAAATTCCATATACAGTAACAGTCTTCCTCCACAGAAGTTCACTTCGATTATTACCAAATCGAATTCCATTCCATTCCAATTTATTTTATTAAATTCGAAAACTTTTCTTTGGAAAATTCTCCTAAATCTTAATTAAAAGATTTATAAATTCCAAATCATATTTCACTGTTAATCGGGTTAAAGAACGAATGTCATTAAAAACAAAGTTCACGATAAACCCAATTAACATTCCATTTTTATTTCAATTATTAAATATAACTGGAAACTCTAATAATCTTACTTAAAGGATTTATTCTTTTCTCAACTGGGTTTAAGAACAGTGTTATTTAAGACACCATTCACTACAAACCCAAAATCCAATTTAATATTAAATACAAGGCTCTGAATTGAAATTATATCGGCATATATTCAATATCAAGTTCTGAAATCAACCAATATCATATTGGGGATAACGATATATATATCTTCCAAATTCCTCCACAATATCTGTATAATCACGGAATCCAATATTGAAATATTCCTAAGATAATTTCGATTCAAATCCATTCAAATTCATCTATTGCAAATTCCGGTTATGTTAAAACCCATTCTCAATCCAATTTATTTATTTCAAAAATAATTGGATTATAATTCTAGTTAATAACTAGTTTATTTCGATAAAAATATATTTTTATCTTTTAAAATATGGAATTTTTCGTCCTAGTTCTTTCCCAATCATTTACTATGATTTTGCACAAATTATTAATATCTTTAATAATTTTATTAAGGCCCTTTCGGTCGATTTCCATAAACGGTCATCGAACTACACTTACAGCGACCTTTTCCAAATTTAATTTGGACATAATTCCAAATCCAACAGTTAGATTTCAAATCCCTTATATTCGTTGAAATCACTTTTCGATACGAACCTAACGGTTCCGATTTTAGGAGAATCCGACAGTCGAATCTCCCGTAATATCAATTCGAAGTCAATGGTTGAAATTCGCGAACGGTCGCGGCAGGTTCTATTCAGGCCATTAATATATATTATATATATTTCGTCGATTTCCATTTAAAACATATTTTATAAATTGTTTATAAATTCGTTTTAAAATGATTCTAACTTCATTTTCAATTTTAAATCAAAATTGAATACTGCTTATCTTTATGATATATAAATGACAATATTTTCAAAATATCAGATTTTGAAATCATTTCCTTTTCGATATTCATTATAAAATGAACAAAATCGATATAAATATCGTTTGCGTCTAAATGGCGCTTCTCTAATCAACACGGCTTCGTATATTTCAATATTTTCGTGTCCATCCCAAATCGGACATCAAAATCATATTTTAATCCTTTACTGAATATTATTTTAAAATATTCCTTATTCTAAAATATTCGTTATTTTAAAATATTCTTTATTTTAAAATATTCGTTCTTTGTGAATTGGAATCAGACACAGTCAATTACCATACAATGTTATTTATATGGATTTCATATAACACATGTATATATCAACAATGATAATCAATCAATCATCAGCCAAGTGCACTACAGGACTGCATAAGTAATAAATATAAATAATTAACGCTTACAACAGTATGTTAACCAATCGATTGACATACAACTAAATAATTGGGATTAGTGTATGTCGCATATCATCCCAATACCCGTGTGGGGTTTCAACCAACAAATACTGAATATTATTTATGCAGTTGGGCGATGTGTAAAATATATTGTCCCAATCAATGTCAGTCAAATGAGCGTACATAAACAAATCGTTTGATTTGTAAATGAATATTTATTTTCATTTCAAGCGAATTTAATGACGTTCATATATGCGTTAAAAATTATATTTTTAATGATAAAATATTTTAATTAACACATGAATATTTTATATGGTTCATTCATTCAATAAAAATTATATTTTTATTGTTCTAACATTTTTAGAAAATTTTGCCAGCATAACGGCGCGATACTAGAACCGCAATAAGGTCTAGCCTTATCCTTCGCCTAATACTGGCTCGCGCCATACACAAACCAAATTTAATCAATTCCATTCACATCCCTAACCAAATCAACCAATTAAATCAATAAAAACAAACAACCAATAATCCATGGTTTCAATCAAAGGTGTCGGGTGCAACTAAGCACCGTTTGCATCCTAGTATATATTTAACTGTAAACAAAATTAGAGTGAGAAGTTCTCACCTTTGGGTTCCACTCCGCCATTCTTTGATTGTGAATCTTAAATAGCATACCTACGTCAAAAATCATATTTTTAACCAATTAATAATTATTCTTTGTATGGCCATTTTATAAATAACATACATAGGCTAAAACTCATATTTTTACCTTTCTAAAAATATTTTCCATACGATAAAAATCCCATTTTTATCTAATCAAAAGTATTTCCTTTTTACGATAAAAATCATATTTTTATATCGCTAAAAATTATATTTTTATATCGCTAAAAATTATATGTTTATATCGCCAAAACTTATATTTTTATATTGTTCCATATATATAAAAATCATATTTTTATAGCACATTACATATATAAAAATCATATTTTTATAATGGTACTCATATAATAAAAATCATATTTTTACAATTCTATTATATATATATATATATCATATTTTTACAACGCTATTATATATATATATCATATTTTTACAATGCTATTATATATATATATATAAATCATATTTTTTACAACGCTATTATATATATAAAAAACATATTTTTATAATGATATTATATATATAAATCAAATTTTTATAACGAAATTATATATAAAAAAATCATATTTTTATTACCATGTAATCTATATAAAAATCAAATTTTTATTTAATATCATAATATATAAAAATTTCTTTTTAAAACTATGCTATTTAAAAAGAAAACTGATTTTTTATATAACTAATTACTTTAAATAAAAACTCACCTTCTTGCAAAAATCGAATCTTTGTCGAAGGGTGTGGGGTCCCACGGCGGAGATGGTGACGCAGGCACCGTGTTAGGCGGTGGGTGTCCGCTGGTGGCGTGGTTGGGCCTGGCGGCACGGTTTCGTGGGTTTGGGGCTTGTGAACTTCGAGATGGAGAGGTGGAAGGAGGAGGCGACGCAGGGAGCAGGATTGGCCAGCCTGGGCGGTGCGCAGGGGGGAATCGCCTGGGCGGCGGCGGCTCTGGACAAGGGCGATGGGTTTCTGATTCGGGTGGGTGGGTTTTTGAACAACGACGGCTTTAAAAAGGGCTTAGGGTTTGGAGATAAAAAAGGGGGTATTTATATTATATTATATTTATAGTTTCAATTCCAAAAGTTAGTTTTGAATTCGAACTCCGAATCGAGCCCCAAGTGATTGTCGCCCTAGCTAATTACCTCCATTCCGAACATAATGGGACATGTTTCCTAACCCAATTCGGCTGTTACGATCAGTTTTTCTTTAAATTAAAATACAATATATATTTAATTTAAACATACATTTTAATTTACCGAGCCCACATACTAACTCCAAAAATTCTAGAAAAATAAATCTGGCTGTGTTTTGACGATACGATCCTAACAAAACTAATTTCGTTGAATTTGGAGACTGTTTGAAAAACAATCATTTTCCAGTCGATTAAATTCAAACTGAAATTACCAAACATGTTTAAATTCACCACGCTCACATATTAATTCCAAAAAAATATGAAAATTGGAATCTAACAATAATTTGACATTCCGGATCCAACAAAAGTGATTTCGTCGAAAATGGAGGTCGTTTGCAAAATCGCTATTTTTTAAGGGCTATATGTTATATAAAATTCCATAGCGACTATTCTGAATTTTCAACTGGACATATCTTTCAATTCCCATTATGAAATCTATATTTTTCGCATTCATTAGAAAAATATTATTCAACAGATTCAAATATTTCTGGTTTTACTGAAATTCAGTTTATTTTGAATCCTGTACATTCATTTGAAATTTGAAATCGAATTTTCAAACTGTCGCGCCATTTCAGGCTCGTTATATAATAAATAAATTTATTTGTTCTACTTTCGATTTAAATAAATTTTTAGTTGTTATTATTTAAAATAAATCATTTTAAATATTCAAAATCCATTGAAATTGCTAAAATAAAAATTTTAAATTGGTTCCGATTTTCCAGGTTGTTACAACTATATAGACTACGGGAATATGTAAATGGTGTAAGGGTAATAATTGTAATCCCGTTTATGCTGTTTTAATATTTACTTTACTAATAGACACTATTGTATATAGCGTATTATACTATACAATATATAGTTTGATGGATTGTAACAACCCGGATTTTCAGAACCAATTTAAAATTTTTATTTTAGCTATTTTATTGGATTTTGGATATTTAAAAATGATTTATTTTAAATAATAACGACTAAAAATCTACTTAAATCGAAGTTAGAATGTATAAATTTATTTTAATTATAAAAGGAGTTTAAAATGGCATGGTAGTTTGAAAATTCGATTTCAAATTTCAATTGAATGTACATGATTCAAAATAAATCGAATTTCAGTAAAACCAGAAATATTTGAATCTGTTTAATAATATCTTTCTAACGAATGTGAAAAAATTAGATTTCATAATGGGAATAAAAAGTTATGTCTAGTTTAAAATTTGAATTAGTCGCTATGAAATTTATATATATATTATAATATATAGCTCTTAAAAATAAACATTTTGCAAACGACCTTCGTTTTCGACGAAACCACTTTTAGTGGATTCAGAATGTCAAATTATTGCTAGATTCCAATTTTCATAATTTTTGGAATTAATATGTGAGCATGGTGAATTTAAACGCATTTGGTCAATTTAATTTGAATTTGATCGACTGGAAAATGGTCATTTTTCAAACGGCCTCCAAATTCGATGAAATCAGTTTTTAGGACCGTATCGTCAAAACATAGCTAGATTTATTTTTCTGGAATTTTTGGAGTCAGTATGTGGCCATGGTAAATTAAAATGTACGTTGAATTCAATTTTGAACGTTATATTAATTTATATTTTAATTTTAAAGAAAAACTGATTGAAACAGTCGAATTGGTTTACATGACATATCACATTGTGTCTGGAATGTTGGTATTTAGCTAGGGCGGCACCCGTGGGGTATGATTTGGAGTTCGTATGGGGAAACATGTATTTTTGAAATTAGAGAATTAAATATAATAATAAAATATAAAATAAAAATTTATAAAACCCCCTCTCTCCACTAACCTACCGGCCCTAATTTCTGAACGGATGAAAGCCTCTGATTTAAATCCTCCTTATTCTTCAAATCCAAACAATAAAATCCAGAACTTCCAAGGGGAAAATTCAAGAGCTTTATTTGATCTTCAAAACCATACCACTATGATCAGATTTGGTTGAGGATTGCGTTCGATTTCCAGTTGTGAACAGGCGCCGTTCAAGTTGGGTTTTCAGGCACCAGGATCACCATAGCGGCGGCGGCTCAGGGTGGGGAAGGCACTGGCGAAGGCGCATCGAGTGGTGTGCCCCGATCAGATTCTGGTGGCTTCTAGCCACGGCGGCGGCGATTTCTTTCGAGCGAGCAAATGGGTTCAAGCGATTTCGACGTGGGAAGGTGATTAAAGAATAATTAATTTATTTTATTTTATTTTAATTATTTCGAAAGGTAAATAGCGCATTAAACATCGTATCTTCTTCATACGGGGTCCAAATCCGATGAAACGAGTTGCGTTGTGATCGTCTTGAAGAGCACTACAACATGAACTGACTAGAAGCGATTTGGAGCAACTTAGAATTTGAAGCAAATTCAAATCTGAACTGTACAAAAATAAAAATCAGAATTAAAGAATGATGGATTGGAAACCAAAGTGAGAACCCCTCAATTAAATTATTTTACAGTTAAATATATATTAGGATGCAGACGGGGCTTAAAAGCCCTCGACACTATTTATTGCACAAACCGTGGTTGTTTGTTTGGATTGAATGGACTGTATTGTGGTTGTTGATTGTATTGTGTTGAATAAAATGTTTGAACAATAAAAATATCATTTTTATTGAATGAATAAAATATATAAAATGTTCATGTATTGAATAAAATATTTAAACAATAAAAATATCATTTTTATTGTATAAAGGAAATATATAAAATACTCATGTATTGAATAAAATATTTAAACAATAAAAATATCATTTTTATTGTATAAATAAACTGTATAAAATATTCATTTGTTGAATAAAATGTTTGAACAATAAAAATATCATTTTTACTGGAAGTATGAACTACTAAAAATATTCAAGTGTTGAAATAAATATTTTATCATTAAAAATATAATTTTTAACGTATATATGAACGACATAAATTTCTCCTGAAATAGAAATAAATATTCATTTACAAATCGGATGATTTGTTTATGTACATCATTTAACTGACATTGATTGGGACAATAAATTTTACACATCACACAACTGCACAAATAAAATATGTGTTTGTTGATTGAAACCCCACGCGGGTATTGGGATGATATTTGACGTACACTAATCCCAATTGTTTAGTTGTATGTCAATCGATTGGTTGACAGACTGTTGTAAGCATTAATTATTTATATTTAATGCTTATGCAGTTGTGTAATGCACTCTAGATGATGGTTGACTGTGTATGATTATTGTTGTGTACATGTGTTGTATGAAATCCATATAAATAAATTGTATGGTGATTGATTGAGTCTGATTCTAATTCAAAAAGAACGAATATTTTAAAATAAGGAAATATTTTAAAAAAAGGAAATATTTTAAAATAATGAACATTTTAAAATAATATTCTATAAAGGATTAAAATGTGAATTTGATATCCGATTTTGGATGGAGATGAAAATATTGAAATATATGAAGCCATGTTGACTAGATATGCGCCATTTTGACGCAGACGATATTTATATCGATTTTATTCATTTTTTTATAATGAATATCGAAAAGGAAATGATTTCAAAATCAGTTATTTTGAAAATATTATTATTTTAATATTATAATGGTCCGAAATATTCAATTTTGGTTTAAAATTGAAAATGAAGTCAGAATCGTTTTAAAACGAATTTATAAATGATTTATAAAATATGTTTTAAATGGAAAACTACGAAATATATATAATATATAATATATATATATATATTTAATGGCCTGAATAAAACACGTCGCGCTGCGACCGTTCGCGAATTTCGATCATTGACTTCGAATTAACATTACGGGAGATCCAACTATTGGATTCTCCTGAAACCAGAGTCGTTGGGTTCGTATCGAAAAGAGCTTTCCAACGAATATAAGAGATTTGAAATCTAACGGTTGGATTTGGAATTGTGTCCAAATAAAATTTGGAAAAGGTCGTTGTAAATGCAGTTCGATGACCGTTTATGGAAATCGACTGAAAGGGCCTTAAAAAATTATTAGAAATATTAATAATTTCTGTAAAATCATAATAAATGATTTGGAAAGAATTTGAATGAAAAATTCCATGTTGTAAATATAAAAATATATTTTTATCAAAATGAACTAGTCATTAACTAGATTTGAAATCCAATAATTTTTAAATAAAATAAATTGGATTTGTGAATGGTTTTAATATAACCAGAAATTTCCAAGGAACAAATTGGAATGGATTGGAATGGAAATAATCTTCGGAATATTTTGATATTGGATTCCGTGGTTATACGAATATTGTTATGGGAATTTGGAAGATATAGATATCGTTATTCATAATACAATATCCGTTAGTTTCAGAATTTGAAATTGAATATAAGCCGATATAATTTCTATTCAGAGCCTTGTATTTAATATCAAATTGGATTTTGGGTTTGTCGTGAACAGTGTCTTAAATAACATTGTTTTTAAACCAAGTTGAGAAAAGAAAAAAATCTTTTAATTAAGATCTAGTGAAGTTTTCCAATTAATTAATATTTAACTGGAATTGAATAAAAGAATTGGATTTTGGATTTGTCGTGAATGGTGTCTTTAATAACACTGTTCTTAAAAGCCGTGTGAAAAGAATAAATCTTTTTAATTAAGATTATTAGAGTTTCCAATTATACTTAGTAATTGTAATAAAATGGAATGTGAATTGGGTTTATTGTGAACTGTGTTTTTAACGACATTCGTTCTTTAACCTGGTTAACAGGGAAATGTGATTTGGAAATTATAAATCTTTTTATTAAGATTTAATGGAAATTTTCCAAAGTAATGTTTTCCAATTTAATAAAATAAATTGGAATGGAATGGAATTCGATTTGATAATAATCGAAGTGAACTTCTATGGAGGAAGACAGTTAATATATATGGAATTTAAAAGGCTTTGTTGTTATTTCATTTATATTATTAGTCGGATATGGAAATTCATATTGATTATATATTGATCTGTTTTCCGTGAAGATTCCATCATTAATGGAATGTGATTTTGGATTTATCGTGAACCGTGTTTTAAATGACATTGGTTCTTTAACCCAATTAAAGACAGGATTACATGTCTAACATTGTATTTCGAACTGTATTGTTGATCTCTGCTAAATATATATCTGTTTGGTGGTGGAGAATTTATTCTCTTTCTTAACACCCTTCTCTGAGATGTACGAGCTCAGAGGTTATATATCGGTAGAAATCAATGGTACGGTGTAGATTGTCAATGCGACATGTTTGATTTCCCAAAGTTAAATAATCATTAATATTGATTTTTGGGAAGATTAAAACTAAGTGAAGTTTTAATGAATCATGAAATGTGAATGTGATAATTTAAATTATCAAATTTGGGGAATGATCGAGAATGGAGTGCCACCAGTTTTACTCCGGGCGATAGTTAGATCTTTAATTAGATTTGAACGGGAAATGGTAATTAATTTTACCAATGACACCGTGGTGTTAGATATGGAGTATTAACAGTTTTGCTCCAAGGGATGAATAGGTTGGGATTGGGATAATAAAAGAAATGATTACTTCAGTATGGTTCGATAATCCCGACTAGTTTATGAAACTTAATTTAGTTTGAATTGATATCCAAAGGAAGATTGAAGGATAAATTTAAAAGAATTTATCTTTGATAAAATTAATGGGAACATATCCCTAAAGATGGGAATATTTGAATAAAAGCATATTCTGGATTGGAATGAGGCGTATGTTTTGTTTCATAGCACTTAATTTTAAAATACGTGAATTATTCGGAAAGGCTAGGTTTATACCCATTCTGAATAATTGATTCGACGATGAAGACGGTGGTTGAAGACCGGAGTTCTTCACATCGTTTGGATGATTACCGATGTCTTGATTGGGCCGTACACCTAAGACAAGGTAATAAGTGGTGATCGTCCAGACGTACTTGGAGATCGACCAGATATGTGAGGACCTCTCTCCTGTATTGGGCATATGGGACGAGGAATAAGGTGCCTCTTGTTTCGTTCAGACCCAGAACGAACTAGTAAATGGATGTGTGTCTGATATTGGATTTTATTCTGTGTTGATTGATCTCTATTAAATATATATCTGTTTGATGGCGGAGAATTTATTCTCTTGGTTAAAACCCTTCATTGAGACGTATGAGCTCAGAGGTTATATATCGATAGACATCAGTCGCATGGCGTGAATTGTTAGTGTGGCATGCTGAGATGCAAATGATTGAGGTTTATGTTGAAAAGCAGAGTCTTGTGGTTGATGATCAAAGCAAGGCTTTAAATAGCATAGCTTTGTGCATAGTGTTAATTCGCAAGCCTCACACTTCGGTATGAGTCAAAAACGGGATAAGGCATGTAGGGAGTACATGACGTTTCCTTCTAGCTATGGGTAGTGTCATGGTATGGAGCCTAGACATTTATATATTTTTACCTATGTGGATGATGGATAGCGAGGCGCCTTAGATATATCGGTTACTACAGAGTCGATGGATAGGTCCTATAGGACCGGAAAACGTGTGTTCAGGTATAATTAATCCGCTAAGTGTGGACCGGCCATGCAGGATCCAAGGGTTCTCCAGTGTCCGAACCCTGAGGCATTTGCTAGAGTGTCTCGAAGCCGGTGAGGAATACATCCCTTGCCTCGACTCATGACGGAAATCCAATTTCCAATACGTGACTTTTCGATTTTAGTTGTAAACCTAGTATGGAGACATAGTAGCATGGGATACTACGCCATCTATGATTAATACATTTATATTAGAAGTTGTTTTATACACTATGCACTTATAATAGTATCAAATGATTTGTTTTAAATGTACCAAGCATGTTTGGCTATTATAAGGTAAAACTCTATCCTCCGGCTTGTGTTGCATTATGTGATGGGACCTGAGTCTTATAATAGCTTCCGACAAGACCCAAACTCTCCCTTACGGGAAAGCCCGGATTGAGTTGAGAACACGACAAATCAGAACATAAACAATAGAACATTTCATTACTATTACAACGATTTACATCAGAGTACAAGAATATACAGAGTATGAACAAATAATTTACATTTGATAAATATTATAGATTTACAAATTACAATGCAGCAGAAAATAATACAAAACACAACTGAAAGAAATATACGAATATAGAGCATTCTGAATATAGCTCCAGCTGTAAACCAGGATACTATGAATATAATATTTGCAAAACCAAAACTACTAGTTGCCCGTGTGAAAAATAGAGGCACCTAGAGTTTAGGTTAAAACAATAAACTCCAGGTCAGTCATGTGACTGGTGTGAGAACTAAAACAGTTATTTAATCTTTACTTTTGAAATAAAGTAAACCAAGGGACCACGTCGTACAACACGGAACAGGTTTCCTCCCAAGAATACCAGTCCATAAAACAAACAGCGCAATGCTTTTTGGAAAAATGAAGCTATTATAAGACCTAGGTCCCATCACACAATGCAACGCAAGCCGGAGGATATGGTTTTCCCTTATAATAGCCAAACATGCTTGGTATGTTTAAAACAAATCATTTGATACTTTTATAAGTGCATAGTGTATAAAACAACTTCAAATGTAAATGTATCAATCATAGATGGCATGGGTACCATATATCATGTCGTCATACTAGGCTCTACACTCAAAACCGAAATGTCACGTATTGGAAATTGGATTTCCGTCATGAGTCGAGGCAAGGGATGTACTTCTAACCGCTTCGAGACACTCTAGCAAATGCCTCAGGACTGCACACTCTGGGCAACCCCTGGATCTTGCAGGGCCGGTCCTCTCTTACGTTTGAGGATTGGAAATTCTTGAACACAAGTTTCCCGGTCCTATAGGACCTATATCCATTGGCTCTGTAGTAACCGATATATCTGAGGCGCCTTGCTATCCATCATCCACATAGGTAAAAATAAATATAATGTCTGGGCTCCATACCATGACACCACCCATAGCTAGAAAGAAACGTCATACACTCTCTACTATCCCTTATCCCGTTTTTGACTCATACAGAAGTGTGAGGCCCGCGAATTAACACTATACACAAAGCTATGCTATATTAAAGTTGTGGTTTGATCATCAACCACAAGTCTCTGCTTTTCAACAGAAGCCTCGATCATTTGCATCTCAGCATGCCACACTGACAATTCACGCCATGCAACTGATGTCTATCGATATATAACCTCTGAGCTCGTACGTCTCAGAAAAGGGTGTTAAGCAAGAGAATAAATTTTCCGCCATCAAACAGATATATATATTTAATAGAAATCAATAAACACAGAATAAAATCCAATGTCAGACACACTTCCATTTACTAGTTTGTTCTGGGTCTAAACGGAACCGGAGGCACCTTATTCCTCGTCCCATACGTCCAACACAGGAGAGAGGTCCTCGCATATCCGTTCGATCTCCAAGTACGTCTGGACGACCACCACTTATTACCTCGTCTTGGGTGTACAACCCAATCAAGACATCATAATCATCCAAACGATGTGAAGACCTCCGGTCTTCAACCACCGTCTTCATCATCGACTTATCGTCGAATAATTTATTAAGAATGGGTATAAACCTGGCCTTTCCAAATAACTTACGTATTTTATGATCAAGTGCTATAAAACACAACATACGCCTCATTCCAATTCTGAATATTCTTTTATTTAAATATTCATATCCTTTGGGAAAGGTTCCCATTAATTTTATTAAAGATAAATTATTTAAATTTATTCTTTAATCTTCCTTTGGATATTAATTCAAACCAAATTAAGGTTTATCCAAACTAGTCGGGATTAGCGATCTTTACCGAAGTAATCATTTATTTAATTTCCTAATCCCAACCTATTCATCCCATAGAGCAAAACTGGTAATACTCCATATCTAACACCACGGTGTTATCGATAAAATTAATTATCATTTTACGTTCAAATCTAATTAAAGATTTAACTATCGCTTGGAGTAAAACTGGTGCTACTCCATTCTCGACCATTTCCCGAATTTGATAATTTAAATTATCACATTCTCTTTTCAATCTAATTAAAGATTCATTAAAACTCCACTTAGTTTTAATCTTCCCCAAAATCAGTATTAATGATTATTTAACTTTGGAAACACAAACAAGCCGCATCGACAATCTACACTGTACTATTGATTTCTGCCAATATATAACCTCTAAGCTCGTACGTCTTAGAGAAGGGTGTTAAGCAAGAGAATAAATTCTCTGCCACCAAACAGATATATATTTAGCAGAGATCAACCATACAGTTCGAAACACAATGTTAGACATGTAATCTTGTCTTTAACTGGGTTAAATAACTAATGTCATTTAAAACACAATTCACGATAAACCCAAATCCTCTTCCATAAAAATGGAATCTTCACGGAAAAACAAATCAATATATAATCGATATCAACTTCCGTATCCGACCAATAATATAAACGGAATGACGACAAAGCCTTTTAAATTCCATATATATTAACAATCTTCCTCCACAGAAGCTCACTTCGATTATTACCAATCGAATTCCATTCAATTCAAATTTAATATATTTAATTGGAAAACTTTCCTTTGGAAAATCCTATTAAATCTTAATAAAAGATTTATATATTCCAAATCACATTTTGCTGCAAATCGGGTTAAAGAACGAATGTCGTTAAAACACAGTTCACAATAAACCCGATTCACATTCCATTTTATTCCAATTAAATATTAAGTAACTGGAAACATTAATAATCTTAATTAAAAGATTTATTCTTTTCACATGGGGTTTAAGAACATTGTTATTTAAGACACCATTCACGACAAACCCAAAATCCAATTCAATATTAAATACAAGGCTTTGAATAGAAATTATATCGGCTTATATTCAATATCAAATTCTGAAACCAACAAATATCGTATTGGAAATAACGATATAAATACATCTTCCAAATTTCCATAATAATATCCGTATAATTCCGAAATCCAACATCGAAATATTCCGAAGATGATTTCCATTCAAACCCACTCCAATTCATATGTTGGAAATTCTGGTTATATTAAAACCCATTCTCGATCGAATTTATTTATTTAAAAATAATTGGATTATAATTCTAGTTAATAACTAGTTCATTTCGATAAAAATATTTTTTTATCTTTACAAAAGTGGAATTTTTCACCCAGATTCTTTCCAAATCATTTATTGTGATTTTACACAAATTTTCAATATTTTTAAAATTTTTTATTAAGGCCCTTTCAGTCGATTTCCATAAGCGGTCATCGAACTGCACTTATAGCAACCTTTTCCAAATTTGATTTGGACTTAATTCCAAATCTAACCATTAGATTTCAAATCTCTTATATTCGTTGGAAAGCTCTTTTCGATACGAACCCAAGGTTCCAGTTTTAGGAGAATCCGATGGCCGGATCTCCCTTAATATCAATCCGAAGTCAATGGTCGAAATTCACTAACAGCCGCGGCGCGTTCAATTCAGGCCATTTAATATATATATATAATATATTATATATATTTCGTCGATTTCCATTTAAAACGTATTTTATAAATCATTTTAAATTCGTTATAAAAATGATTTTAACTTTATATTTAATTTTAAATCAAAATTGAATATTCCATATCATTAATATATAAATGATAATATTTTCAGAACATTAGATTTTGAAATTACTTCCTTTTCGATATTCATTATAAAAATGAATAAAATTGATATAAATATCGTTCGCGTGGAAATGACGCATATCTAATCAACACGGCTTCATATATTTCAATATTTTCATGTCCATCCCAAATCGGACATAAAAATCATATTTTGATCCATTACTGAATAGTATTTTTAAAATATTAGTTATTTTAAAATATTCATTATTCGTCATTTTAAAATATTCATTAATTTAAATTATTCAATCTTTCCGAATTGGAATCAGACACAGTCAATTACCATATAATTTTATTTATATGGATTTCATACACACACACACACAACAATAATCAAGCAGAGTCAACCATCATCCAGAGTGCATTACACAACTGCGTAAGCATTAAATATAAATAATTAACGCTTACAACAGTCTATCAACCAATCGATTGACATACAAGTAAACAACCGGGATTAGTGTACGTCGAATATCATCCCAATACCCGTGTGGGGTTTCAATCAACACACACAGATATTTATTTGTGCAGTTGGCGATGTGTAAAATATATCGTCCCAATCAATATCAGTCAAATGTGTGTACATAAACAAATCGTCCGATTTGTAAATGAATATTTATTTTCATTCATATACTCGTTAAAAAATATATTTTTAACGATAACATATTTATTTCAACACATGAATATTTTATACAGTTCATTCATACAATAAAAATGATATTTTTATTGTTCTAACATTTTTAGAAAATTTCGGCAGCATAACGGTGCGATACTAGAACTGGAATAAGGTCCAGCCTTATCCCTCGCCTAATACTAGCTCGCGCCATATATACCAATTCCAGTCAATTCATTTCACTTCCCAAACCAAATTCAAACAAATAAACCAATCAACCAAACAAACATGGTTTCAAACAAAGGTGTCGGGTGCTACTAAGCACCATCTTCATCCTAGTATATATATTTAACTAGAAAATAAATTAGAGTGAGAAGTTATCACATTGGGATCCACTCCGCCGTACTTTTCTGACATTCTGAATTATTATTCTGGTTCCAGAATTTGTAGACGAGCTTTTATCTTCAATCCATTCTTTTCACTAGCGTAAGCGCGCCATTCTGGACAACTTTCGCTTAATGGGCTTTTCTCCGAAAATGCTCCAATTCGCCAGAATACACGAAATTACATAAATTTGACAGCAGATTTTGAACGCGTTTTCTGGATAACTCCGCAATCCAAAATCTGATTTCCATATACTCAATCAAAGAGTAGAGCATGCTCTTCGACATTGGCAGTGTGGAGTTTTGGCCAAAAGTGCTCGGTTTGGAAGTTATTTGCGAAACAGCGACAAGGGGTTATTTGCAAAACTGTAGATTAATGAAAATTGGGTATTTTGAGATTGAGGGGCCCACACCCGGAATGGGGGTGGGGGAAGCGGCGGCGTGGGGTGCTGGAGGTGGTAGAGTAGCGCAGTGGAGAGGTGGTGGGGCAAGGGGGCCTGGGGCGGCGCGATTTAGGGATTGGAGGGCTTTGTCTTCGATTTGGCTGGAGGAGAGAGAGGTGGGGCCAAAGGAGGGGCGCGGTGGCCGACGGCAGGGGCGCGGTGGCGCCAAGGAGGCTGGAGGCGACAGTGGTTGCACGATTTTTTTTGGGGGGGGGGGGACGGGGTCAACGAGGGTTTGCTCTTTTTATTTATTTATTTAATGAAATTTAAGGTCTATAAAAATATATATAACTCTTTCCATTCGACCTCCAAATCGAACCCACTGACTATCTCCACCACCTAATTACCCCTATTTCGGACACAACGGGATGTGTTTCATAAACCAATTCTGCTGTTACGATCAATTTTCACTTAAATTAAAATATAAATCAGTATATATTGAACTTGAACGCACATTTTAATTTACTGGACCACATATTGACTCTAAAAATTCCAGAAAAATAAATATAGCTATGTTTTGACGATACGGTCCTCACAAAACTAATTTCGTCGAATTTGGAGACCGTTTGAAAAACGGTCATTTTCCAGTCGATTAAATTCAAACTGAATTGATCAAACACGTTTAAATTCACCACGCTCACATATTAATTTCAAAAATTATGAAAATTGGACGCTAGAAATAATTCGACATTCTGGATCCAACAAAATTGGCCTCATCGAAAACGGAGGTCATTTGCAAAATTGCAATTTTTAAGGGCTATATATTATATAAAATTCCATAGCGACTATTCTGAATTTTTAACTGGACATAACTTTTTATTTCCGTTATGAAATCTGGATTTTTCACATTCGTTGGAAAGATATTTTCAAACAGATTCAAATATTTCTAATTTTACTAAAATTCGGTTTATTTTGAATCCTATACATTTAATTAAAGTTCAAAGTTGAATTTTCAAACTACCTTGCCATTTCAGGCTCGTTATATAATTAAAATAAATTTATACGTTCTAACTTCAATTAAAATAAATTTTTAGTCGTTATTATTTAAAATAAATCATTTTAAATATTCAAAATTCATTAACATTGCTAAAGTAAAAAAATTTAAATTGGTTCCGATTTTCCGGCTTGTTATAATCTCCCCCATTTAAAATCTTTTCGTCCTCGAAAAGGAACGGAGCTGAAAGTTGTTTAACTAACCAACTCAACTTTCATTCTGGCTTTCATTCTTCAACTTTTCGGTTTCTAAGAATTTTCAATTTTTTCAAAAATTTGGCTAACACCCTAAATTTTCGAAAAATTTCGCCATAACCTCCTTTCTATGGAAAGACCTTTAAAACCGCAACTAGCCACGCAGGGCCCTCATCATCCAAAAAGAAAAAGAAAAAGCCAAGCTGCTCATAAAATCATCCAAACCCAAGAAAATAGTAAACATGTACCTATTTGTCGGGCATACAATTTTATTCATCTTCTCTAGCCTCCTTGCTATGACCTGTTCAATGTATATACATGTGTATACATGCAATTTCAATCAATTTTTAATTCTGTTCAATATTTGACTCAATTTGGCTTAATGGTTCAAAATTTTAATTAATCAAACCAATAATCAAACAACACAATCAATAATCAATTAGTTGATTATCGTTTCAAGCACTTAACTTTTATATATATAAAAATCCATTTTTGATGCCAAGTCACAACAATAGACCTTATTTAGTTTTGGTTCTCACACCAGTCAATTGGAAATATATAGAAATCCCACTTTCAAAACTCGAACATAAATGCTGATGATGCTATAGTGATCATCAGAACCATCTCTGGGCGACTAGAGTGTGATTATATATCTATCCAATATATTAAAACTTCTAATATACATTTTCAAGGCGTATATGCAAAATCTTTATATACTCGATTGTCCAAATTCAATATAAAATAAATATTCAAATACGTATAAAATGGTTTAAATTTTCAAAACGAAATTTGTTTTTATAAACAATACTCTTCTAACTCATTCTAGGATACTACTGATCCTATCTCTAACGAGTCATTCTTATTGGATATTAATAATCCAATCTCTGATGAATTCTTTCGTTCGGTTCTAATATGCCTTGTTATCAAGCTCTGTAAACCAAAGCTCTGATACCAAGCTGAAAAGACCCAAACTCGCCCTTACGGGAAAACCCGGACTGAGTTGAGAACACGACAAATCAAAACACAGACAATAGAACATTTCATTGCTATTACAACGATTTACATCAGAGTACAAGAATATACAGAGTGTGAAAAAATAATGTACATTTGATAAATATCAGAGATTTACAAATTATAATGCAGCGGAAAATAATACAAAACACAACTGAAAGAAATACATGGATACAGAGCGTTCCAAATATAGCTCTAGCTGTAAACCAGGATCCTATGAATATAATATCTGCAAAACCAAAACTACTAGCTGCCCGTGTGAAGGGGCACCCAGAGTTTAGGTTAAAACAATAAACTCCAGGTCAGTCATGTGACTGGTATGAGAACTAAAACAGTTATTTAATCTTTACTTTCGAAACAAAGTAAATCAAGGGACCACACTGTATAACACGGAACAGGTTTCCTCCCAAGAATATCAGTGCATAAAACAAACAGCGCAATGCTTTTTGGGAAAATGAAGCTATTATAAGACCCAGGTCCCATCACACAATGCAACGCAAGCTGGAGGATAGGATTTCCCTTATAATAGCCAAACATGCTTGGTACGTTTAAAATAAATCATTTGATACTAAGTGCATAGTGTATAAAACAACTTCAAATATAAATGTATCAGTCATAGACGGCATGGGCACCATATATCATGTCGCCATACTAGGCTCTACAATCAATACCGAAATGTCACGTATTGGAAATTCGATTTCCGCCATGAGTCGAGGCAAGAGATGTACTCTTAACCGCTTCGAGACACTCTAGCAAATGCCTCAAGACTGCACACTCTGGGCAACCCCTGGATCTTGCAGGGCCAGTCCTCTCTTACGTTTGAGGATTGGCAATTCCTGAGCACACGTTTCCCGGTCCTATAGGACCTATATCCATCGGCTCCGTAGTAACCGATATATCTGAGGCGCCTCACTATCCATCATTCACATAGGTAAAAATAAAAATAATGTATGGGCTCCATACCATGACTCCACCCATAGCTAGAAAGAAACGTCATGCACTCCCTGTTGTCCCTTATCTCGTTTTTGACTCATACCGAGGTGTGAGGCCTGCGAATTAATGCTATACACAAAGCTATGCTATATTAAAGCCGTTCTTTGATCATTAACCACAAGACTCTGCTTTTCAATAGAAGCCTTGATCATTTGCATCTCAGCATGCCACACTGACAATTAACGCCATGCAACTGATGTTTATCGATATATAACCTCCGAGCTCATATGCCTCAGAGAAGGATGTTAAACAAGAGAATAAATTCTCCGCCACCAAATAGATATATATTTAATAGAAATCAATCAACACAGAATGAAATCCAATGTCAGACACACATCCATTTACTAGTTTGTTCTGGGTCTGAACGAAACCGGAGGCACCTTATCCCTCATCCCATATGTCCAATACAGGAGAGAGGTCCTCGCATATCCGATCGATCTCCAAGTACATCTGAACGATCAACACTTATTACCTCGTCTTGGGTGTACAACCCAATCAAGACATTAGTAATCATCCAAATGATGTGAAGACCCCTGGTCTTCAACCACCGTCTTCATCGTCGACTTATCGTCGAATTAGTTATTCAGAATGGGTATAAACCTGGCCTTTCCGAATGACTCATGTATTTTATAGTCAAGTGCTATAAAACACAACATACGTCTCATTCCAATTATGAATATTCTTTTATTTAAATATTCATATCCTTTGGGAAAGTTTCCCATTAATTTCATCAAAGATAAATTCTTCAAATTTGTTCTTTAATCTTCCTTTGGATATTAATTCAAACCAAATTAAGGTTTATCGAAACTAGTTGGGATTAGAGATCCTTACCGAAGTAATCATTTATTTAATTTCCCAATCCCAACCTATTCATCCCATAGAGCAAAACTGGTAATACTCCATACCTAACACCACGGTGTTATCGGTATAATTAATTACCATTTCACGTTCAAATCTAATTAAAGATTTAACTATCGCTTGGAGTAAAACTGGTGCTACTCCATTCTCGATCATTTCCCGAATTTGATAATATAATTATCACATTCTCTTTTCAATCTAATTAAAGATTCATTAAAACTCCACTTAGTTTTAATCTTCACAAAAATCAATATGAATTATTATTTACTTTGGAAACACAAACTTGCCACATCGACAATCTACACCGTACTATTGATTTCTACCGCTATATAATATGTAAGCTCGTACGTCTTAGAGAAGGGTGTTAAACAAGAGAATAAATTCTCCGCCACCAAACAGATATATATTTAGCAGAGATCTACCATACAGTTCCAAATACAATGTTAGACATGTAATCCTATCTTTAACTAGGTTAAAGAACTAATGTCATTTAATACACCGTTCACGATAAACCCAAATCCTCTTCCATAAAATGTAATCTTCACAGAAAAACAAATCAATATATAATCGATATCAATTTCCGTATCTGACCAATAATATAAATGGAATAACGATAAAGCCTTTTAAATTTCATATATATTAACAGTCTTCCTCCACAGAAGCTCACTTTGATTATTACCAATCGAATTCCATTCAATTCCAATTTAATATATTAAATTGGAAATCTTTCCTTTGGAAAATCCTATTATATCTTAATAAAATATTTATATATTCCAAATCACATTTTGCTGCAAATCGGGTTAAAGAACGAATGTCGTTAAAACACAGTTCACAGTAAACCCAATTCACATTTCGTTTTATTCCAATTAAATATTAATTAGCTGGAAATATTAATAATCTTAATTAAAAGATTTATTTTTTTCACATGGGTTTTAAGAATAGTGTTATTTAAGACACCAATCATGACAAACCCAAAATCCAATTCAATATTAAATACAAGGCTCTGAATAGAATTTATATCGGCTTATATTCAATATCAAATCTGAAACCAACAAATATCGTATTGGAAATAACGGTATAAATACATCTTCCAACTTTGCATAATAATATCCATATAATCTCGAAATCCAACATCGAAATATTCCAAAGATGATTTTCATTCAAACCACTCCAATTCATATATTGGAAATTCTGGTTATATTAAAACCCATTCTCAATCCAATTTATTTATTTAAAAATAATTAGATTATAATTCTAGTTAATAACTAGTTCACTTCGATAAAAATATATTTTTATCTTTACAAATGCGGATTTTTTCAACCAAATTCTTTCCAAATCATTTATTATGATTTTACACAAATTATCAATATTTTTAAAAAATTATTAAGCCCTTTCAGTCGATTTCCATAAACGGCCATCGAACTGCTCTTACAACGACCTTTTCCAAAATTGATTTGGACATAATTCCAAATCCATTCGTTAGATTTCAAATTTCTTATATTCGTTGGAAAGCTCTTTTCGATACGAACCAATGGTTCTAGTTTTAAGAGAATCCGACGGTCGGATCTCCCTTAATATCAATTGAAGTCAATGGTCGAAATTCGCCAACAGCCGCGGCGCGGCACGTTCAATTCAGGCCATTTAATATATATGTAACATATATAATATTTTTATATATATATTTCATCGATTTCCATTTAAAACGTATTTTATAAATAGTTTTAAATTCGTTTTGAAAAACGATTTCAGCTTCATATTCAATTTTAAATCAAAATTGATTATTCCATAACATTAATATATAAATGATAATATTTTCAAAACATTAGATTTTGAAGTTATTTCCTTTTCAATATTCATTATAAAAATGAATAAAATCAATACAAATATCGTTCGCGTCAAAATGACGCATTTCTAATCAACAGGGCTTCATATATTTCAATATTTTTGTGTCCATCCCAAATCGAACATCAAAATCATATTTTGATCCATTACTGAATATTATTTTTAAAATATTAGTTATTTTAAAATATTCAATATTCGTCATTTTAAAATATTCGTTAATTTAAAATATTCGTTCTTTCTGAATTGGAATCAGACACAATCAATTACCATATAAATTTATTTATATAGATTTCATACACACATGCACACAACAATAATCAAACAGAGTCAACCATCATCCAGAGTGCATTATACAACTGCGTAAGCATTAAATATAAATAATTAATGCTTACAACAATCTGTCAACCAATCGATTGACATATAATTAAACTATTAGGGTTAGTGTACATCAAATATCATCATAATACCCGTGTGGGGTTCCAATCAACACACACAGATTTTTATTTGTGCAGTTGGGCGATGTGTAAAATATATCATCCCAATCAATATCAGTCAAATGTGTGTACATAAAAAAATCATTCGATTTGTAAATGAATATTTATTTTCATTCATATACTCGTTAACAATTATAATATTAACGATAAAATATTTATTTCAACACATGAATATTTTACACAGTTCATTTATACAATAAAAGTGATATATTTATGGTTCTAACATTTTTAGAAAATTTCGACAGCATAACGGCGCGATACTAGAACTGGAATAAGGTCTAGCCTTATCCCTCGCCTAATACTAGCTTGCGCCATACACATACCAATTCCAATCAACTTATTTCACTTCCCAAACCAAATTCAAACAAATAAACCAATCAACCAAATAACCAAATTAACATGGTTTCAAACAAAGGTGTCGGGTGCTACTAAGCACCGTCTTCATCCTGGTATATATATTTAACTAGAAAATAAATTAGAGTGAGAAGTTCTCACATTGGGATCCACTCCGCCGTGCTTTTCTGACGTTTTGAATTACTATTCTGATTCCAAAATTTGCAGACGAGCTTTTATCTTCAATCCATTCTTTTCTCTAGCGTAAGCGTCTGGACAACTTTCACCTAATGGACTTTTCCCTGAAAATGCTCCAATTCGCCAGAATTCGCGAAATTACACAAATTTGATAGTAGATTTTGGTCGCGTTTTCTAGAAAACTCCGCAATCCAAAATCTGACTTCCATATACTCAAATCGAAGAGGAGAGTGTGCTCTTCGATTTTGGCAATGTGGAGTTTTGGCCTGAAGTGCTCGGTTCGGAAGTTATTTGTGAAATAGAGACAAGTGGTTATTTGCAAAACTATAAATTAATGGAAATTGGGTATTTTGAGATTGAGGGGCCCACGGCCGGAATGGGGGTAGGGGAAGCGGCTGCGTGGGGTGCTGAAGGTGGTGGGGGAGCAGCAGAGAGGTGGCGGGGCCAGGGGGCCTAGGGCGGCGCGATTTAGGGATTGGAGGGCTTTGGGTTCGATTTGGTCGGAGGAGAGAGAGGTGGGGCCAACGGCGAGGGAGGGGGCCCAGAAGAGGGGAACTGAAACGAACCAAACTTCCATGTAATGGAAATCTCGGATTGAGTTGAGAACACGACAAATCAGAACATAAACAGAAGAACATTTCATTTCTTATTACAACAATTTACATCAGAGTACTAGAATATACAGAGTATGAACAAATAATATACAATTGACAAATATTAGAGATTTACAAATTACAATGCAGCGGAAAATAATACAAAACACAACTGAAAGAAATACACAGATATAGAATATAGCTCCAGTTGTAAATCAGGATCCTGTGAATACAATATCTGCAAAACCCAACTACTGGCTGCCCGTGTGGAAAATAGGGGCACCCAGAGTTTAGGTTAAAACAATAAATTCCAGGTCAGTCATGTGACTAGTGTGAGAACTAAAGCAGTTATTTAAAACTTTATTTTATAATTTGGTAAATCAAGGGACCACGCCGTATAATACGGAACGGGTTTCCTCCCAAGAATATTAGTGCATATAACAAAACAGCGCAATACTTTTTGAAAAAATGAAGCTATTATAAGACCCAGGTCCCATCACACAATGCAACACAAGCCAGAGGATAGGGTTTTCCCTTATAATAGCCAAACATGCTTAGTACGTTTAAAACAAATCATTTGATATTATTATAAGTGCATAGTGTATAAAATAACTTCAAATATAAATGTATCAATCCTAGACGGCATGGGTACCATTTATCATGTCGCCATATTAGTTCTACAATTAAAACCGCAAAATCACGTATTGGAAGTTGGATTTCCATCTGTGAATCAAGGCAAGGGATCGTCCTTACCGCTTCAAGACTCTCTAGCCCGAGCCTCAGGAATAGCCGCAACTGCACCTTGGATCGTCAGGGCCAGTCCACACGAAGTGGATTAAAATGCCTGAACAATGTGTTTCCCCGCCCTTTGGGGTGTAAAACTGGTCAGTATATCGACCAAACTATCCATCGGCACCGCAGTGAACGATATAACCGAGGCGTCTCGCTATCCATCATCCACATAAGTAAAACGTATGGGCTTGCAAAACCCTGACACCACTCCTAGCTAGAAAGAAACGCATGTCCTCCCTGATGTCCTCTCCCGTTTCTGGTTCACACCGGGGTGTGAAACTCGTGAATTAACGCTATACACAAAGCTATGCTATATTAAAGCCGTGCTTTGATCATCAACCAAAAGACTCTGCTTTTCAACAGAAGCCTTGATCATTTGCATCTCAGCATGCCACACAGGCAATTCATGCTATGCAACCGATGTCTATCAATCACACAGAATGAAATCCAATGCTAGACACACATCCATTTACAAGTTCGTTCTAGGTCTGAACGAAACTGGAGGCATCTTTTTCCTCGTCCATATGTCCAATACATGAGAGAGGTCCTCACATATCCGGTCGATCTCCAAGTACGTCTGGACGATCACCACTTATTACCTCGTCTTGGGTGTACAGCCCAATCAAGACGTCAGTAATCATCCAAACGATGTGAAGACCTCCGGTCATCCACCGCCGTCTTCATCGTCGACTCATCACCGATTCAGTTATTCAAAATGGGATAAACCCGGTCTTTCCGAATAACTCACGTATATAATAAATAAGTGCTACAAAAACACAACATACGTCTCATTCCAATCCAGAATATTCCTTTATTCAAATATTCTTATACTTTGGGAAAGGTTTCCATTAATTTTATCAAAGATAAATTCTTTAAATTTATTCTTTAATCTTCCATTGGATATCAATTCACACCAAATTAAGGTTTATCCAAACTAGTCGGGACTAGCGAACCTTACCGAAGTAATCATTTATTATATTTCCCAATCCCAACCTATTCATCCCATGAGGCAAAACTGGTAATACTTCATTTCTAACACCACTGTGTTATCGGCAAATTTAATTACCATTTCACGTTCAAATCTAATTAAAGATTTAACTATCGCTTAGAGTAAAACTGGTACTACTCCTTTCTCGATCATTCCCGAATTTGATAATTTAAATTATCACATTCTCTTTTTAATTTAATTAAAGATTCATTAAAACTCTAATTCAGTTTTAATCTCAAAAATCATTACTTAATGATTTTTCAAAGTTAAAAAGTTAATCTTATCTTTAACTGGGTTAAAGAACTAATGTCATTTAAAACATAGTTCACGGTAAATCCAAAATCCTATTTCATTAATTATAGAATCTTCACGGAAAATAGATCAGTATATATAATCGATATAAACTTCCATATCCAACCGATAATATAAATGGAATAACGGTCAAGCCTTTTAAATTCCATATATAGTAATAGTCTTCCTCCACAGAAGTTCACTTCGATTATTATCAAATCGAATTCCAATCCAATTTATTGTATTAAATTGGAAAACTTTACTTTGGAAAATTCTCCTAAATCTTAATTAAAAGATTTATAAATTCCAAATAAAATTTCATTGTAAATCGGGTTAAAGAACGAATGTCGTTAAAACATAGTTCACAATAAACCCAATTCACATTCCAATTATTAAATATAACTGGAACTCTAATAATCTTAATTAAAAGATTCATTCTTTTCACATGGGGTTTAAGAACAGTGTTACCGAAGACACCGTTCACGCCAAACCCGAAATCCCATTTGATATTAAATACAAGGCTCTGAATAGAAATTATATCATCTAATATTCAATATCAAATTCTGAAACAAATAAATATCATATTGGAAATAACGATATAAAATATATCTTCCAAATTTCCATAACAATATTTGTATAATCACGGAATCCAATATCGAAATATTCCGAAGATGATTTTGATTCAAATCCATTCCGATTCATATATTGGAAATTTTGGTTTTATTAAAACCGTTCACAAATCCAATTTATTTTATTTAAAAATTATTGGATTTCAAATATAGTTAATAACTAGTTCATTTCAATAAAAATATATTTTTATCTTTACAAACGTGGAATTTTTCACCCAAATTCTTTTCAAATCATTTATTATGATTTTACTCAAATTATTGATATTTTTAATAATTTTATCAAGGCCCGTACTGTCGATTTCCATAAACGCTCATCGAACTGCACTTACGACGACCTTTGCCAAATTTGATTTGGAAATAATTTCAAATCCAACTGTTAGATTTCAAATTTCTTGTATTCGTTAGAAAGCTCTTTTCGATACGAACCCAAAGGTTTAGGTTTTAGGAGAATCCGACGGTCGGATCTCTTGTAATGTCCATTCGAAGTCAATGGTTGAAATTCGCAAATTGCCGCAGCGCGGCGTGTTCTATTCAGGCCGTTAAATATATATAATATATATATTATATATATTTCGTCGATTTCCATTTAAAAGGTATTTTATAAATCATTCATAAATTCGTTTTAAAACGATTTCAACTTCATTTTCAATTTTAAATCAAAACTGAATATTCCTAAACAAATTCGTTTTAAATTCATTTTAAGACGATTTCAATTTCAAATCAAATTTGAATATCCCTTAACAAATTCATTTTAAAACGATTTCAATTTCATTTCAAATTTCAAATCAAATTTGAATATTCCATATCATTTTAATATTAAAATGGTAATATTTTCAAAATATCAAATTTTGAAATCACTTTTCGATATTCATTATAACATGAATAAAATCGACAAAATTCCCGTTCGTGTTAAAATGGCGTTTAACTACTTAACACGGCTTCACATTTTAATATTCGCTGAATATTATTTTAAAATATTCGTTAATTCTGAACTGGAATCAGACACAGTCAGTTACTATATAATTTTATTTATATGGATTTCATACACACATGTACACAACAATAATCAAACACAGTCAACCATCATCTAGAGTGCATTACACAACTGCATAAGCGGTAAATATAAATAATTAACGCTTACAATAGCTTGTCAACCCATCGATTGACATACAACTTAATATTGGGATTAATGTATGTCAAATATCATCCCAATACCCGTGTGGGGTTTTTAAATAACAAATATTGGTTATTATTTGTGCAGTTGGGCGATGTGTAAAATTTATCGTCCCAATCAGTATAAGATAAATGAGTGTGCATAAACAAATCGCCCGACTTGTTTATGAATATTTATTTCAATACATGACTATTTCACACAGTTCATATATACAATAAAAATGATATTTTTATTATTCCAATATTTTATTCTGTACATGAATATTTTATTCACCATTTCATAATACAATCACAATCAATTTCTACATCACAATACAATCAAACAAGTCGACCATGGTCTGTGGACGACGGGGAGCAGTTCATAAATGCAGTTATAAAATAAATAACTGTACAGAAATAATTTTAGTGAGAAGTTCTCACCTTGGGGTTCCACTCCGCCATTCTTTATTTCTGAACAGTTCGGATTTGGGTTTGATTCCAGTCGATTCCGTCGCAATCTGTTTCACACGATTTTTATATTAAAAATCACACTTTTAACATTGCTATATATAATTAAAAATCACCTTTTTAATATGATGTTTATATATTTAAAAATCGCATTTTTATACTGATGTTGATATTATAAAAATCACATTTTTATAACTCAGTTTTCTATATAAAAATCATATTTTTAAACTGCCACTTCATATATAAAAATTCAATTTTTATGCCACTACTTTTTAAAATAAAAAATCACATTTTTATTTTACTATTCATATTTTTATATAACTAAAAATCGAAGTTTTTTTATATAGCTAAAAATCTTACCTTTAGATAATTAAAAATCTAATCTTTACGCTTTTAAAAATATAATCTTTATCATAATAAAAATATAATCTCTATCATAATAAAAATATAATCTTTATCATAATAAAAATATAATCTTTATTATTTTAAAAAATTATGCTCTTTACTATTTTAAAAAAAAATCAAAACTGAAAAGAAAATTAAACAGTAAATAAAAAAACTCACCGCGTTCAAGAAGAGGGAGGAAGGAGAGAGAGGCGGCGGAGTCAGAGAGGGTGCGACGGTCCTTCAGGGTGGCGGCTGGACGTCGACGACGACGCTAGGGTTTCAGCTAGGCTGAAATGGCGACGGTCTCTCGAAGTAGGCATTGGATTTGGGGTGGTCGCGGACTGCGATCGGAGGAGGGAGGAGCGAGGTTGAGCGGCTGACGGTGGGGTGCTCTGGCGGTGGAGGTGACGCCAGTGGTAGCATGGAGAGGCGGCATGCAGGTTTTCCCCCTTTTGATCTTTTTCTTTTCTGAAAACTAGGTCGGGGAAAGAGAAATAAAGTGGGAAGCTATTATATAATAAATTATATTATTTATTTTCCCAAAAAGTTATTTTTAATTATGAACTCCGATTCCAACCCAATGATTGTCACCCCTAGCTAATTACCCTCATTTCGAACACAATGGGATATGTTTCGTAACCCTATTCGGCTGTTACAATTAGTTTTACTTTGAATTAAAATATAAATTAATTTATATTTAATTTAAACGTACATTTTAATTTACTGGGGCCAAATATTGACTCCAAAAATTCTAGAAAAATAATTCTGGCTATGTTTTGACGATACGGTCCTAACAAAACTAATTTCGTCGAATTTGGAGACCGTTTGAAAAACGGTCATTTTCCAGTCGATTAAATTTGAATTGACCAAACACGTTTAAATTCGTCACGCTCACATATTGATTTCAAAAGTTATGGAAATTGGAATCTAGCAATAATTTGACATTCTGGATCCAACAAAAGTGGTCTCGTCGAAAACGGAGGTCGTTTGCAAAATCTCTATTTTTATATATTAAAGTATATATAAATTCCATAGCGACTATTCTGAATTTTCAACTGGCATAACTTTTTATTCCCGCTATGAAATTTGGATTTTTCACATTCATTGGAAAGATGTTTTCAAACAGATTCAAATATTTCTTGTTTCACTAAAATCCAGTTTATTTTGAATCCGGTACATTCATTTGAAATTTGAAATCGAATTTTCAAACTATCACGCCATTTTCAATTCCTTTTATAATTAAAATAAATATTTATATTCTAAATTTGATTTAAATAAATATATACATTCTAACTCTATTCAAACTAAATTTCCAGTTGTTATTATTTAAAATATAACATTTTGAATATTCAAAATTCATTAAAATTGCCAAAATAAAAATTTTAAATTGATTCTGATTTTCTGGGTTGTTACGGGCGCGGTGGCGCCAAGGAGGCTATAGGCGACGGTGGTTGCACGATTTTGGGTGGGGGAGGGGATGGGGTCAACGAGGGTTTGCTCTTTTTTTTATTCAATGAAATTTAAGGTTTAGAAAAATATATATAACCCTTCCCATTCGACCTCCAAATCGAACCCACCGACTGTTGCCCCTGGCTAATTACCCTCATTCCGGACACAATGCGATATGTTTCGTAACCCAATTCAGCTGTTACGATCAGTTTTCACTTAAATTAAAATATAAATCAATATATATTCAATTTGAACGCACATTTTAAATTACCGGGGCCACATACTGACTTTAAAAATTCCAAAAAAATGAATCTAGATATGTTTTGACGATACGGTCCTCACAAAACAAATTTTGTCGAATTTGGAGACCGTCTGAAAAACGGTCATTTTCCAATCGATTAAATTCAAACTAAATTGACCAAACACGTTTAAATTCACCACACTCACATATTAATTTCAAAAATTATGAAAATTGAAATCTAACAATAATTTGACATTCCGGATCCAAAAAAAGTGGTCTCGTCGAAAACGGAGGTCGTTTGTAAAATCGCTATTTTTACGGGCTATATATCATGTAAAATTCCATAGCGACTATTCTGAATTTTCAAATAGACATAACTTTTTATTTCCGTTATGAAATCTGATTTTTTCACATTCGTTAGAAAGATATTTTCAAACAGATTCAAATTCTTTTAGTTTTACTCAAATCCAGTTTATTTTGAATCCTGTACAATTAGTTAAAGTTCAAAGTTGAATTTTCAAACTACCGTGCCATTTTAGGCTCGTTATATAATTAAAATAAATTTATACATTCTAACTGCAACTGAAATAATTTTTTAGCTGTTATTATTTAAAATAAATCATTTTAAATATTCAAAATTCATTAAAATTGCTAAAATAAAAAAATTAATTGGTTCTGATTTTTTGGGTTGTTACAGCTTCATTTTTCCGAAAAGCGTTGTGTTGTTTGTTTTATGCACTGGTATTCTTGGAAGGAAACCCGTTCCGTGTTATATGGCGTGGTCCCTTGATTTCCAAATTTTAAAGTAAAGTTTTAAATAACTGTTTTAGTTCTCACACCAGTCACATGATTGACCTGGAGTTTATTGTTTAAACCTAAACTCTGGGTGCCCCTATTTTCCAAACGGGCAGCTAGTAGTTTTGGTTTTGCTGATTTCTATTTTTCAGGATCCTGGTTTACAGCTGGAGCTATATTCGAAAAGTTTTGTATCCATGTGTCTGTTTCAGTGGTGTTATTTATTATTTTTCCGCTGCTATGTAATGCATTTTAATCTCTGATATTTTTCTGATGTATATTATTTATTCATACTCTGTTATATTCTTGTAGTCTGATGTAATTGTTGTAATAAGCAATGAAATGTTCTTATGTTTGCGTTCTGATTTGTCTTATTCTCATAGCAGTCCGCCTTCTTGTTTGATTTAGGCCGGCCGGGAAGTTCGGGTCGCTACAGTTTGGTATCAGAGCTTTGGTTTACAGAGCTCGAGAACAAGACACATTAGAACCAAACGAAAGAATTCATCAGAGATTGGATTAGTAATATCCAATAAGAATAACTCGTTAGAGATTGGATCAGTAGTATCCTAGAATGAGTTAGAAGAGTATTATTTATTAAAAACAAATTTAGTTTTGAAAATTTAATCTAATTATACATATTTGAGTATATTATTTTATGTTGAATTTGGATAATCGAGTATATGAAGATTTTTCATATACGCCTTGCAAACATATAGTCGAAATCTCAAATATACTGTATAGATATAGAATCACACTCAAGTCACCCGAAGATGATTCTGATGATTGATGCATCATCATCAGAGTTTATGTTTGAGTATCGAAAGTGGGGTATTTATATATTTCCAATTGACTGGTGTGAGAACCAAAACTTAACTAGAATATATTGTTGTGAATTAGCATCAAAAACATGATTTTTGAGTATATACAAAAATTATGAATTTGAAACGTTAATCAACTAATTGATTGATGATTGTATCATGTGATTATTCATTTGAACCAACATGTGAATGAAAGATGAATTAAGCCAAATCGAATCAAATATTGAACTGAATTTAAATTTGATTGAAATCGCATACATGTACATATATATGTGTGAACAGGTCATAGCAAGGAAGCTAAGAAGAGGAACAAAATTGTATGCCTGACAAATAGTACATGTTTACTGTATTTCTCGGGTTTTGATGATTTTATGAGCCGATTGGCCTTTTCTTTTTCTTTTGGATTGGTGAGGGGCCTGTGAGGCAAGTTGTGGTTTTAAAGGTCTCCCCGTACAAAGGAGGTTATGGCAAAAAAATTCGAAAATTTAGGATGTTAGCCAAAAAAATTAAGAATTTAAAAATTATTAGAAACTGAAAAGTTGAAGAATGAAAGCCAGAAGGAAAGTTGAGTTGGTTAGTTAAGAAACTTTCAGCTTCGTTCCTTTTAGAGGACGAAAAGATTTTAAGTGGGAGAGATTGTAACAACCCGGATTTCCAAAACCAGTTTAAAATTTTTATTTTAGCTATTTTGATGGATTTTGGATATTTAAAATGATTTATTTTAAATAATAACGACTAAAAATCTATTTAAATCAAAGATAGAACACATAAATTTATTTTAATTATAAAATGAGTTTAAAATGGCGTGGTAGTTTGAAAATTCGATTTCAAATTTCAATTGAATGTATAGGATTCAAAATAAATCGGATTTTAGTAAAACCAGAAATATTTGAATCTATTTAATAATATCTTTCTAACGAATGTGAAAATTCAGATTTCATAAAGGGAATAAAAAGTTATGGCCAGTTTAAAATTTGAAATAGTCGTTATGGAATTTATATATATATTATAATATATAGCCCTTAAAAATAGACATTTTGTAAACGACCTTCGTTGTAACACACCACGTCCATTAACGTCACTCATAAAGGGAATGCATTAACTTCCATGGAGGTTTTAAGTGAATATAGAACAGAAAAATTACAACAAGACAGATAATAAGTAGTACTTGGAAATCTAAAACTTCATTTTGTTGCAGCGGAAATTAAACATGTTTGTTACATCATAAAACCATAAATCAGCGTCAAGTACAATATCCATCTTGATAAAACAAAATACATAACCCCATTACATAAATAGCCATTAAAGAAGATAACAAGTTGGACTTTACTTCAATGGTCCAAGCTTTCCAAAAGAGAGATAAAGCAATCCAATCAAACTCCGCTAGAGCTGGGCCCACCCTGAGGACCTGGAGGGGGGGAAGGATAGAAATAGAGGGGGTCAGACATAAAGTCTGGCGAGTATGATAATTCTAACAATACTATTATCAAAGTAACTAGACTAAGGCATAAGCTGGAAAACAAGGAAATGTCTATGAACTATTGGGTATGGAAGAGCAGATAAAGATAACGTTAAAGGCACACCTAAATACTAACGAATAATTACTACATTGCACCACACCAGTCACCCTCAAAGTTGATCCCACTTGCTTCACTTAGAAATTATACAAATAGCTTTGCGTACCCCTAGCTGACTACATAGGTGCCGCCTGCCCCTATCTCCACTAGGTGTACCCCACTACCCACTTTCGATCGGCTCCCTACTCGTAGAAACCCGTGCTGGCCCCACAGTGGGGTGTATCACTCCCCTAAAGTGGCAACCCGATACAACTTGAGAATGCATGGCTTATACCTACATGATGCAACAACGTCTTACCTACCAGCCCGGGTCCACACACGCAAATGAAACCCGTTGGACTTGCGTTGCCACCGCTACCCCGTTTTGGCCTCTTATAGTCAAACCCAGTATGCGTGTCCCGTCCTCGACTTGGGTCGAGCCCACAAAGAGACGTTTGGGTTACTGGTTGAAATGGGCCCCCACAAGCTATCCACCTAAGCTTGTCCCCACTAGTATATCCCACTTAACCCTCTTAGTCATGTTCATTTACATGTGTGTTTGGTTAAGTCTTACTAATCGTATTTCAAATGCCACTAAAGGCACACACTAGATTCCTCATGCCACCCAAGGCACCTACTTAACCCCCATGTACCACCTTACATGTTTATCTGGTTAAGTATTTCTTAATTCATTCAGGCCATAACCTCATAAAGACCTCTCACATTAGACTGGCATTTATGGCAGCTGGATTTTCCAGGCGGGTCCGGGCAGTCTTACACCATAAAAGAGTCTAACCTCGTGTCTTTACAACTGTTATGCTTTAATTTGGGCTTAGGACCTCTCACATTGGGCTGACATTTGTGACCACTGGATTTGTCGGTCGGGTCCGGGCAGTTTTACGTCACAAACGAGTCCAACCTCGTGTCCTAAGCATTGATTAACACTTAAAATCTTTTACCCCAGTTTTAATAATTCCCTATTCAAGTTATTAATTAATTCCAATTTTAATGATGTCCATAATTGACTCAATTATGGCCATCCACTTACGGTATGCAAAATCATATCAATTGCACCCCAATTTCTTAATATTAAATCCTTAATATTACCCTTACCCCACGTTATACGTTCGCTTATTCAACGCAAAATTTACGTTAGACTCGAATAGTCTAACTCATAGCACAAAGATAACTTATCACAACATATAGACAAATAAAATAAATTTAATCATAATAGGGGTGAAACTTGCATGTGTGATAGATGTCCAACACCTAAACTTGCATAGGCAAAAACTATAACTTGCATAAAGCTACACATGTCATGGATCTAAAGGTGTCAACTTGTTTGGTAAAATGTCACAACTTAAATGATATGATCATAACCCAAATTCATGTATAAACTTGCATATGGGGTTTTATGCAACATAATGATGGTGTGAACTAGCATCTAATACATAGAATTCACATATGTCATAGCATAATTCTAGATGTCATAATTCTAGATCTAAATAGATGTCATGTCATATGTTCATAATCTTTACTAATCAATCTAAACTTGCATACATGATTTGGCATATAGATCAACATAGCCCAAACATTATGATTTGATTAACATGAACTAATTAGCATAGATAATAACATCATGACTTTATAACATGTATGATTTATCACAACTTAGCATGAAAAATTACAACCTATACAATATCATCTTGGCATGATTTACAACATATAGGATATCATCATCACATAACATTGGATTTACAACATACATGATAGCATAAGGTTTACAACAACATATATGACAATTCACATCATTTTCTTATGATCCATATCACAACTTAATCTAATTAGTTTGCAATAATCTTGTTAAGATCATCATACTCACAATTAGAGAAGAAAGAGAGTCTTGATTTGCTTTAGAGTTGAGTAGAATTAGGGTTTTGATTAGCTTTCTTCCTTCTTAGTTGGCGGCGGCTACACTGAGTTCCATGGCGGCGGTATGACGGTGGCTATTCTATTTTTCATGTGAATTAGAGTGAGAGACTACCTAGGTATTTATAGAGTTTAGGATTTATTTAGACCGTCAGATCAACTCAGAACTAAACTAAACCGTTAAATTTGCCAACTCAGCCCTAAAGGCACATTAGCAGCTCAAGATTGGGCTCAGTCAAACCCTAGCCGCCTGGACCAGGTCGACACCCAGGTCGACTGCCCAGTCGACTCCCCAGTCGACCTGGGGGGTGTCGACTGCCCAGTCGACTCCCCAGTCGACCTGGGGTTGACTTCGAATTTTGAATTTTAAATTTTCTAAAATCTGTTTTGAATTTTATGAAACTTCCCATGACCGTAACTTCTTCATACGAAGTCCAATTCACGCAAACTCGGACTCTATTTCAACCAGAATTCCGAGACGAACACAATGGCGCAACCCGTTTCCTACAATTCTCACGTCTGAGATTAGTTATTCTTTAATTTGTGAATATTAATATTAACAGAATTACGGGGTGTTACATTCTCCCCTCCTTAAAGGATTTCGACCCCGAAATCTTCAAGTCAAGAAGAATGTATATCCTAACATCCAATCGTCCATCTACTCAACCATTAAACACAGACATCCATTATCCTAATAGACTTCTAATGCTTTCATGTTTAAATACACAGTGTGTGTATATGTCCATATCTAATGCAAAATCAGGCGGTCCACTGATTCAGTTGACCTCCTTAATGCAAATCATGATAGTGCCATGCGTCCATTATATATGCAAAAATTTCTTAATGCTACATATTATCTCTATATGCGTGCACAATCATCATCTGAATGCAGCATCCATATGCTAAAACAATCATCATACATCCATTTTACTAAATACATCCATTTATATGCAATATGAAGTGACTGAGCCGATCTAATGCCTAATAGTGTGTGTATATGCGTCCACGAGCAACCACTTGCATCCACTTTGAATCCATCATACATAACATGTCTCAAACACATGTTTCAACCATAGGATTATCCTAACTAAAGGTCAAGGATACTGGCGAGAGGATACTCTAAAGGTAAGATAAGTACAAGCTAAGCGATAAAGGAGAAATTAAAAGACATACCCTCAAAAAGAAAAGGGTATCGTGAACGCATCTTCTCTTCTATCTCCCAAGTAGCATTGCTCTCATCATCTCCCCATTGTACTTTGACTAGTCTGACCTCTCGATTCCTCAACTTCTTGATCTCCGACCCAAGAATGCATGTAGGAGCTCGTCGAATCGTCGCATCACGCTCTATCTCCACCTCTCTAAGCAAGTTCGGCTCTACCACTTCTGCGGTCTCGTGCAAGCACTTCCTCAAATGTGACACATGGAATACGTCGTGTACACCACTAAGTCTCTCAGGCAACTCCACTCTATACGCCATCTGTCCAATCTTCTCCTTAATAGGAAACGACCCTACGAACCTTGGTGCTAATTTCCCAACGGACCCAAAGCGAACAACGTTCCGTAATGGAGACACTTTGATAAAGACCATGTCCCCAACTTCAAACTCAAGATCTGTCCTCCTCTTATCCGCATAATATTTCTGCCTATCTTGCGCTGCTTTCATCCTCCTTCGAATCAAGTCAATCTTCTCCGAAGTCTCCCTAATCATATCGGGCCCAAGTAAGATCTTATCCGTAGATTCCCACCAACATGTAGGTGAACGACAAGGTCGTCCATAAAGAGCTTCGAAAGGTGCCATGCCAATGCTAGTCTGAAAGCTATAATTATATGCGAACTCTACCAATGGAAAATGCTCTTCCCATGTACCCCCAAAGTCTAGGATACATAGCCTCAAAAGATCCTCTAGAATGCGATTCACCCTCTCGGTCTGGCCGTCCGTCTGAGGATGATATGCGGTGCTCAAACATAACTGAGTCCCTACCGCCTCTTGCAAGCTCTTCCAAAATTCGCTAGTGAAGATAGGATCGCGGTCGCTTACTATGCTAGAAGGAACACCATGCAAACGAACTATCTCTCAGACGTACACAGAAGCTAACCATGGAGCAGTCCTCTTACTCTTCACGGGAATAAAATGGGCGCTCTTAGTAAGTCTGTCTACTATAACCCAAATCCCTGTATTACCCTTCCTTGATCTTGGTAATCCATCCACAAAATCCATCGAGACACTATCCCACTTCCATAGTGGAACCTCCAATGGGTGAAGCAACCCACCGGGTTTCTTTTGCTCTGCTTTTACTTGTTGGCACACCAAGCATCTAGCGACATACTCGGCCACATCTTTCTTCATGCCGGCCCAAAAGTAAACTCGTCTCATGTCCATGTACATCTTGTCCCCGCCGGGATGAATGGTCATCTTCGAATGATGTGCTTCGTCAAGAATAACCTTCCTCAAAAACCTTCGTCTCGAGGTACACAAAGTCTACTATCCCTACGTAACCAACCCTTATCATCTAGGGTATACCTACGGAGATGGCTTGATGACTCCCCTCTTTTGAGCTTTTCTACTAACTCAACCAACTGTGGGACGTCTCGCTGTGCCTCGCCAATCCGTCCCAAAAGCGTAGGTCTGACCTCCAAGGATGTTAGCAAACCGGGTACAAAGTCAACGGACGGTCTAAAGTCAAACATAGAGATGAATTCTAAGTTTCGCCGTTCAACAAACAACGGACTCAAGGACAATCTTTTCCTACTTAAGGCGTCAGCCACCACGTTACCCTTGCCAGGGGTATATGTTATTTCGAAATCGTAGGACGCTAAGAACTCCATCCACCTTTGCTACCTTAAGTTCAAGTCCTTCTGAGAGAACAAGTATTTTAACGATTTGTGATCAGTGAATAATTCGAATTTCTCGCCAAGAAGATAATGACGCCAAGCCTTAAGCGCGAAAACAATAGCGGCCAACTCTAGGTCATGCGTGGGGTAATTTTTCTCGTGCGCTCTCAACTGCCTTCCACCATAGGCTATTACCCTGCCCTCTTGCATTAAGACCGCGCCTAGACCTGTCCCACAAGCATCGGTATAAACAGTAAATGGCTTACTCCCGTCTGGCAGCACTAAGACTGGAGCCGAGGTCAAAGCTCTCTTTAAACGTTGGAACACATCATCACAATCTACATCCCACGCGAAGACTAGGTTCTTCTTCGTCAGGCGTGTCAATGGAGCTGATATTTTTGCGAAGTCTTTGATAAACTTCCTATAGTAGCCAGCCAACCCCAAGAAACTTCTCACTTCGGTAGCATTTTTAGGGACCTTCCAATCTTGAATGGCCACCACCTTCACGGGATCCACAGCTATCCCTTCTTTGGAAACCACGTGCCCTAAGAATCGTACTTCCTTCCTCCAGAAGTGACACTTACAAAATTTAGCTTTAAGATTATGCGCTCGTAGGGTCTCCAACACTTCCCTAAGATGTAGGGCATGCTCTTCTTCATCCTTAGAAAAGATCAGGATGTCGTCTACAAAGACTACCACGAATTTGTTAAGGTGCTCCCTAAACACCCTACTCATCAAATCAACAAAGTATGCGGGGGTGTTTGTCAAACCGAAGGGCATCACTAGCCATTCATAGAAACCGTACGGAGTCCTAAAGGCAGTCTTGTCTATGCTATCCTCAGCCACTCTCAACTGATGGAAACCAGTGGCTATGTCCAACTGCGAAAACACTGAGGCGCCAACTAATTGATCGAAGAGATCGTCAATCCTCGGCAGTGGGTGTCTGTTCTTCTTAGTAAGCTTATTAAGTTCTCTATAGTCCACACAAAGTCTAAGGGACCCATCTGCCTTCGTGGCAAATACTATTGGAGCACCCCACTCCGATATACTACGTCTTATGAACCCCTTCTCAGGCAACTCCTTCACTTGCTTATCGAGTTCCCTCCTTTCACGTGGAGCCATGTGGCGTACTGGCAAAGATACTAGTTTCGCATTATCCACAAGATATATTCGAAAATCTATCTCCCGCTTCAGAGGCAAGCCCTTCACCTCCTCAACCACATCCGAGTATTCTCGGACCACTCTAACCGATCGTAAATTTTCCATAGACGCATCAAGCGATTCTAGATAACTTAGCATAACGGAATTTTTGGGATTACAAAAGATTTCGAGAGCGTTGCCAAGGCGAGTCATGAGCCTAACTACTCTCCTTTCACAATCAAGAACGGCCCCATTTCTGGATAACCAATCCATTCCTAAAATTAGCCCATAGCCCGTGAAGCCCAAAACCTAAGCATCACATCTAAACTCAACGCTAAGTATAGAAATTTTCAAATCCAAACACATCATGGACAAATAAGCTGAGCCCCCAATTGGATTCAAAACAACTAAGGTATCCTCTACTAAACTGGTGTTTAAGTGCAGTGATTCAACTAATGATGTAGAGATAAACGAATGCGATGCGCCCGAATCGAATAAAGTACGGACAGGATGATCAAACATAAAAACTAAGCTTTCAACATAAATGGTTCTACCTCGTTCTTGCAGCGGTGGGACCACGAGAGCCTGAACTTGTCCCCTTGCCCGCCCTGGTGCCATAAGAGCCTGCACCTGTCCTCCCGAGGTAGACCCTGTCCTCTGCCCCTTCTTTGGGCAGTCCTTCACTAGATGTCCCGCTTCGCCACAGTGAAAATAGTCAGTCTTCTTTTTCTTTCGGCAATCCTTGCTGAGATGGCCTGGTGTCCCACAGTTAAAGCATTTCTTCTTTCCCTTTCCATTATTGTCTTTACCACCCTTCTTGTTTTGCTGTTGTGGTTTCTTCTGGTCCCCTTTCTTCTCGGGTGCCTTATTAGCATTAGCGCCTTTCTCCTCGTGCATGAGTGCCATGTTTACTAGCTTCTCAAAGGTGGCCCCCATAGGGATGTGGGTCATAGTCAACCCTTACAACGGTTCATTCAATCCATTAACGAACCTCAGAGCCTTCTTCTCCGGCGTGTTCACTAAGTCCAAGCCAAACCTTGCTAACTGATTAAATTTGTTGACATATTCTTTCACTGATGAGCTTCCTTGCTTTAATGTCAAGAACCTTTCCATATATAGATTCTCTTATGCCCTTGAGAGAAACTTCGCCTCAAACCTACGTCTGAAATCCGCCCAAGAATCAACAGGACGCTCCCCATTAGTGACCTCCCACCAAAACGAGGCCTCTCCCTTCATTAACCAAGCTGCTAATTTGACTTTCCTCCCTTCTTCTACTTCAAAGATTTCTAGAAATTCTTCCACCTCCTGAAGCCAATCTCTAGCTTCCACAAACGTTTCTAACCCTTGAAAAGGTTTTCCACCCATAGCCTTAAATTCCTTGCACGTCTTTGCAAAAGTATCAACGCGAGGAGGAGGAGGAGGAGGAGCGGGTGCAACTGGTGGTGGAGGAACATTGGCTGGACCTGCAGCGGCCCTAGCCTCTAATAACCTCCTATACCATCCTGGTATCGTTACACCATCCGGAAGGTTAAGATCTTCAGCCATGCTGAAACGCAAAAGGAAAGATTCAAAATGGAGAATTCGAAAGATAAAGATATATGGCTATTAGGGATTATGTTTTTCATAAAAACTTTCCTCTTTAAATTACTCATCAAAACATGTTTTTGCAAATACTTCTTCTAAAATACTTTAGAAAAATAGTTTTTCTAAAAAAATTATCTGTTCTGGTAACCTTAAGCTCTGATACCACGTGTAACACTCCACGTCCATTAATGTCACTCACAAAGGGAATGCATTAACTTCCATGGAGGTTTTAAGTGAATATAGAACAGAAAAATTACAACAAGACAAATAATAAGTAGTACTTGGAAATCTAAAACTTCATTTTATTGCAGCGGAAATTAAACATGTTTGTTACATCATAAAACCATAAATCAGCGTCAAGTACAATATCCATCTTGGTAAAACAAAATACATAACCCCATTACATAAATAGCCATTAAAGAAGATAACAAGCTGGACTTTACTTCAACGGTCCAAGCTTTCCAAAAGAGAGATAAAGCAATCCAATCAAACTCCGCTAGAGCTGGGCCCACCCTGAGGACCTGGAGGGGGGAAAAAGGATAGAAATAGAGGGGGTCAGACATAAAGTCTGGCGAGTATGATAATTCTAACAATACTATTATCAAAGTAACTAGACTAAGGCATAAGCTGGAAAACAAGGAAATGTCTATGAACTATTGGGTATGGAAGAGCAGATAAAGATAACGTTAAAGGCACACCTAATTACTAACGAATAATTACTACATTGCACCACACCAGTCACCCTCAAAGTTGATCCCACTTGCTTCACTTAGAAATTATATAAATAGCCTTGCGTACCCCTAGCTGACTACATAGGTGCCGCCTGCCCCTATCTCCACTAGGTGTACCCCACTACCCACTTTCGATCGGCTCCCTACTCGTAGATACCCGTGCTGGCCCCACAGTGGGGTGTATCACTCCCCTAAAGTGGCAACCCGATACAACTTGAGAATGCACGGCTTATACCTACACGATGCAACAACGTCTTACCTACCAGCCCGGGTCCACACACGCATATGAAACCCGTTGGACTTGCGTTGCCACCGCTACCCCGTTTTGGCCTCTTATAGTCAAACCCAGTATGCGTGTCCCGTCCTCGACTTGGGTCGAGCCCACAAAGATACGTTTGGGTTACTGGTTGAAATGGGCCCCCACAAGCTATCCACCTAAGCTTGTCCCCACTAGTATATCCCACTTAACCCACTTAGTCATGTTCATTTACATGTGTGTTTGGTTGAGTCTTACTAATCTTATTTCAAATGCCACTAAAGGCACACACTAGATTCCTCATGCCACCCAAGGCACCTACTTAACCCCCATGTCCCACCTTACATGTTTATCTGGTTAAGTATTTCTTAATTCATTCAGGCCATAACCTCATAAAGACCTCTCACATTAGACTGGCATTTATGACAGCTGGATTTTCCGGGCGGGTCCGGGCAGTCTTACACCATAAAAGAGTCTAACCTCGTGTCTTTACAACTGTTATGCTTTAATTTGGGCCTAGGACCTCTCACATTGGGATGACATTTGTGACCACTGGATTTGCCGGTCGGGTCCGGGCAGTTTTACGTCACAAACGAGTCCAACCTCGTGTCCTAAGCATTGATTAACACTTACAATCTTTTACCCCAGTTTTAATAATTCCCTATTCAAATTATTAATTAATTCCAATTTTAATGATGTCCATAATTGACTCAATTATGGCCATCCACTTACGGTATGCAAAATCATATCAATTGCACCCCAATTTCTTAATATTAAATCCTTAATATTACCCCTACCCCACGTTATACGTTCGTTTATTCAACGCAAAATTTACGTTAGACTCGAATAGTCTAACTCATAGCACAAAGATAACTTATCACAACATATAGACAAATAAAATAAATCTAATCATAATAGGGGTGAAACTTGCATGTGTGATAGATGTCCAACACCTAAACTTGCATAGGTTAAAACTATAACTTGCATAAAGCTACACATGTCATGGATCTAAAGGTGTCAACTTGTTTGGTAAAATGTCACAACTTAAATGATATGATCATAACCCAAATTCATGTATAAACTTGCATATGGGGTTTTATGCAACATAATGATGGTGTGAACTAGCATCTAATACATAGAATTCACATATGTCATAGCATAATTCTAGATGTCATAATTCTAGATCTAAATAGATGTCATGACATATGTTCATAATCTTTACTAATCAATCTAAACTTGCATACATGATTTGTCATATAGATCATCATAGCCCAAACATTATGATTTGATTAACATGAACTAATTAGCATAAATAATAACATCATGACTTTATAACATGTATGATTTATCAAAACTTAGCATAAAAATTACAACCTATACAATATCATCATGGCACGATTTTCAACATATAGGATATCATCATTACATAACATAGGATTTACAACATACATGATAGCATAAGGTTTACAACAACATATATGACAATTCACATCATTTTCTTATGATCCATATCACAACTTAATCTAATTAGTTTGCAATAATCTTGTTAAGATCATCATACTCACAATTAGAGAAGAAAGAGAGTCTTGATTTGCTTTAGAGTTGAGTAGAATTAGGGTTTTGATTAGCTTTCTTCCTTCTTAGTTGGCGACGGCTACACTGAGTTCCATGGCGGCGGTATGACGGTGGCTATTTTATTTTTCATGTGAATTAGAGTGAGAGACTACCTAGGTATTTATAGAGTTTAGGATTTATTTAGACCGTCAAATCAACTCAGAACTAAACTGAACCGTTAAATTTGCCAACTCAGCTCTAAAGACACATCAGCAGCTCAAGATTGGGCTCAGTCAAACCCTAGCCACCTGGACCAGGTCGACACCCAGGTCGACTGCCCAGTCGACTCCCCAGTCGACCTGGGGGGGGTGTCGACTGCCCAGTCGACTCCCCAGTCGACCTGGGGTGCTGGGCGGGAAATTTCCCGCCTAGCCTGTTTGACTTCGAATTTTGAATTTTAAATTTTTTGAAATCTTTTTTGAATTTTCTGAAACTTCCGATGGCCATAACTTCTTCATACGAAGTCCAATTCACACAAACTCGGACTCTATTTCAACCAGAATTCTGAGACGAACACAATGGTGCAACCCGTTTCCTACAATTCTCACGTCTGAGATTAGTTATTCTTTAATTTATGAATATTAATATTAACAGAATTACGGGGTGTTACATTCGTTTTCGACGAAACCACTTTTGTTGGATTCAGAATATCAAATTATTGCTAGATACCAATTTTCATAATTTTTGAAATTAATATGTGTGCGTGGTGAATTTAAACGCGTTTAGTCAATTCAGTTTGAATTTGATCGACTGGAAAATGGCCATTTTTCAAAAGGCTCCAAATTCGACGAAATTAGTTTTGTTAGGACCATATCGTCAAAACATAGCTAGATTTATTTTTCTGGAATTTTGAAGTAGGCATGTGGTCCCGGTAAATTAAAATGTACATTGAATTCAATTTTGAACGTTATATTAATTTATATTTTAATTTTAAAGAAAACCTGATCGAAACAGTGGAATTGGCTTACGGAACATATCCCATTGTGTCCGGAATGGGGATATTTAGCTAGGAGTGACAGTTGTTGGATTTGATTTGGAGTTCGTATGGGTAAACATGTATTTTTGAAATTAGAGAATTAAATATAATAATAAAATATAAAATAAAAATTTATAAAACCCCCTTTTTCTACCAACCCGCCGGCCCTAATTTCTGAATGGATGAAAGCCTCCGATTTGAATCCCCCTCGTTCTTCAAATCCAAACAATAAAATCTAGAACTTCCAAAGGGAAAATTCAAGAGCTTTCTTCGACCTTCGAAACCATATCACTATGATCGGATTTGGTTGAGGATTGCGTTCGATTAATGGTTGTGAACAGGCGCCGTTCAAGTTGGATTTTCTGGCACTGGGGATCACCGAAGCGGTGGCAGCTCAGGGTGGGGAAGGCGCACCGAGTGGTGTGCCCCGATCAGATTCCGGTGGCTTCTGGCAACGGCGGCGACGATTTCTTCCGGGCAAGCAGATGGGTTCAGGCGATTTCGACATGGGAAGGTGATTAAAGGATAATTAATTAAATTAATTTTATTTTAATTATTTCGAAAGGTAATTAACGCGTTAAACATCGTATCTTCTTCATACGAGGTCCAAATCCGACGAAACGAGTTGCGTTGAGATTGTATTGAAGAGCACTACAACATGGAACCGACTAGAAGCGATTTGGAGCAACTTAGAATTTGAGACAAATTCAAATCTGAACTGTATAGAAATACAAATCAGAATTAAAGAATGACGAAGTGGAAACCAAAGTGAGAATTCCTTCTCACTTAAATTATCTTATAGTTAAACATATACTAGGATGCAGACGGGGCTTAGAAGCCCCTGACACTATTTATTGTACAAACCGTGGTTGTTTGTTTAGATTGAATGGACTGTATTGTGGTCGTTGATTGTATTGTGTTGAATAAAATGTTTGAACAATAAAAATATCATTTTTATTGAATGAATAAAATATATAAAATATTCATGTGTTGAATAAAATATTTGAACAATAAAAATATCATTTTTATTGTATAAAGGAAATATATAAAATATTCATGTATTGAATAAAATATTTGAACAATAAAAATATCTTTTTTATTGTATAAATGAACTGTATAAAATATTCATGTGTTGAATAAAATGTTTGAACAATAAAAATATCATTTTTATTGGAAGTATGAACTATTAAAAATATTCAAGTGTTGAAATAAATGTTTTATCATTAAAAATATAACTTTTAATGTATATATGAATGACATAAAATTCTCCTCAAATGAAAATAAATATTCATTTACAAATCGGACGATTTGTTTACGTACACCATTTAACTGACATTGATTAGGATGATAAATTTTACACATCGTCCAACTACACAAATAAAATCTGTATTTGTTGATTGAAACCCCACACGGGTATTGTGATGATATTTGACGTACACTATCCCAACTGTTTAGTTGAATGTCAATCGATTGGTTGATAGACTGTTGTAAGTGTTAATTATTTATATTTAATGCTTATGCAGTTGTGTAATGCACTCCGGATGATGGTTGAATGTGTATGATTATCGTTGCGTACATGTGTTGTATGAAATCCATATAAATAAATTACATGGTAATTGATTGGGTCAGATTCCAATTTCAAAAGAACGAATATTTTAAAATAAGGAAATATTTTAAAATAATGAATATTTTAAAATAATATTCTATAAAGGATTAAAATGTGAATTTGATGTCCGGTTTTGGATGGACACGAAAATATTGAAATATATAAAGCCGTGTTGATTAGATATGCGCCATTTTGACATGGACGATATTTATATTGATTTTATTCATTTTTTTTATAATGAATATCGAAAAGGAAATGATTTCAAAATCAGATATTTTAAAAATATTATCATTTTAATATTATAATGATACGATATATTCAATTTTTGTTTAAAATTGAAAATTAAGTTAGAATCGTTTTAAAACGAACTTATAAACAATTATAAAATACGTTTTAAATGGAAATCAATGAAATATATATATTTAATGGCCTGAATAGAACGCGCCGCGACCGTTCATGAATTTCGACCATTGACTTCGAATTGACATTACGGGAGATCCGACCGTCGGATTCTCCTAAAACTGGAACCATTTGGTTCGCATCGAAATGAACTTTCCAAAGAATATAAGAGATTTGAAATCTAACGATTGCATTTGGAATTATGTCCAAATCAAATTTGGAAAAGGTCATTGTAAATGCAGTTCGATGACCGTTTATGGAAATCGACTAAAGAAGCCTAAATAAAATTATTAAAAATATTAATAATTTGTGTAAATTATAATAAATGATTTGGAAAGAATTTGAATGAAAAATTCCACGTTTGTAAAGAACAATATATATTTTTATCAAAATGAACTAGTTATTAACTAGATTTGAAATCCAATAATTTTTAAATAAAATAAATTGAATTTGTGAATGGTTTTAATATAACCAGAAATTTCCAACGAATAAATTGGAATGGAATGGAATGGAAATAATCTTCGAAATATTTCGATATTGGATTCCGTGGTTATATGGATATTGTTATGGGAATTTGGAAGATACAGATATCGTTATTCCCAATACAATTTCCGTTTTTTTTAGAATTTGATATTGAATATAAGACGATATAATTTCTATTCAGAGCCTTATATTTAATATTAAATTGGATTTTGGTTTTCTCGTTCTTAAATAACACTATTCTTAAACCCAGTTGAGAAAAGAATAAATCTTTTAATTAAGATTTAGTGAAGTTTTCCAATTAATTAATATTTAATTGGAATTGAATAAAAGAATTGGATTTTGGGTTTGTCGTGAATGCTGTCTTTAATAACACTGTTCTTAAAACCCATGTGAAAAGAATATGTCTTTTATTTAAGATTATTAGAGTTTCCAATTATATTTAGTAATTGGAATAAAATGGAATGTGAATTGGGTTTAATGTGAACTGTGTTTTTAACGACATTCGTTCTTTATCCCGATTAAAAGTGAAATGTGATTTGGAATTTATAAATCTTTTTATTAAGATTTAATGGAAATTTTCAAAAGTAAAGTTTTCCATTTTAATAAAATAAATTGGAATGGAATGGAATTCGATTTGGTAATAATCGAAGTGAACTTCTCTGGAGGAAGACTGTTAATATATATGGAATTTAAAAGGCTTTGTTGTTATTCCATTTATATTATTAGTCGGATATGGAAATTGATATCGATTATATGTTGATCTGTTTTCCGTGAAGATTCCATTAGTAATGGAAAGTGATTTTGGGTTTATCGTGAACCGTGTTTTAAATGACATTGGTTCTTTAACCCAGTGAAAGACAGGATTGCATGTCTAACATTGTATTTTGAACTGTATTGTTGATCTCTGCTAAATATATATCTGTTTGGTGGCGGAGAATTTATTTTCTTGCTTAACATCATTCTCTGAGGCGTATAAGCTCAGATGTTATATATCGGTAGAAATCAATGGTACGGTGTAGATTGTCGATGCGACATGTTTGATTTCCCAAATTTAAATAACCATTAATATTGATTGTTGGGAAGATTAAAACTAAGTGGAGTTTTAATGAATATTTAATTAGATGAAATGTGAATGTGATAATTCAAATTATCAAATTTGGGGAATGATCGAGAATGGAGTACCACCAGTTTTACTTTAGGCGATAGTTAAATCATTAATTAGATTTGAACGGGAAATGGTAATTAATTTTACCAATGACACCGTGGTGTTAGATATGGAGTATTACCAGTTTTGCTCCATGGGATGAATTGGTTGGGATTGGGATAATAAAAGAAATGATTACTTCGGTATGGTTCGATAATCCCAATTAGTTTATAAACCTTAATTTGGTTTGAATTGATATCCAAAAGAAGATTAAAGGATAAATTTAAAAGAATTTATCTTTGATAAAATTAATGGGAACCTATCCTTAAAGATGTGAATATTTGAACAAAAGAATATTCTAGATTGGAATGAGGCATATGTTGTGTTTTATAGCACTTAATTTTAAAATACGTGAATTATTCGAAAAGGCCGGGTTTATACCCATTCTGAATAATTGATTCGACGATAAGTCGACGATGAAGACGGTGGTTGAAGACCGGGGTTCTTCACATCGTTTGGATGATTACTGATGTCTTGATTGGGCTGTACACCCAAGACAATGTAATAAGTGGTGATCGTCCAGACGTACTTGGAGATCAACCGGATATGTGAGGACCTCTCCTGTATTGGACATATAGAACGAGGAATAAGGCGCCTCCGGTTTCGTTCAGACCCAGAACGAACTAGTAAATGGATGTGTGTCTGACATTGGATTTTATTCTGTGTTGATTGATCTCTATTAAGTATATATCTGTTTGGTGGCAGAGAATTTATTCTCTTGCTTAACACCCTTCTCTGAGACGTACGAGCTCGGAGGTTATATATTGACAGACATCAATCGCATGGCGTGAATTGTCAGTGTGGCATGTTGAGATGCAAATGATAGAGGCTTTTGTTGAAAAGCAGTGTCTTGTGGTTGATGATCAAAGCACGACTTTAAATAGCATAGCTTTGTGTATGGGTGGTGTCATGGTATGGAGCCTAGATATTTATTTGTTTTTACCTATGTGGATGATGGATAGCGAGGCGCCTCAGATATATCGGTTACTACGGAGTCGATGGATAGTTCCTATAGGACTGGGAAATGTGAGTTCAGGTATAATTAATCCGCTATGTGTGGGCCGGCCCTACAGGATCTAAGGGTTCGCCAACTCCGAACCCTGAGGCATTTGCTAGAGTGTCACGAAGCCGGTGTGCAGTACATCCCTTGCCTCGACTCATGACGGAAATCCAATTTCCAGTACGTGACTTTTCGGTTTTACTTGTAAACCTAGTATGGCGACATAGTAGCATGGGATACTATGTCGTCTATGATTGCTACATTTATATTTGAAGTTGTTTTATACACTATGCACTTATAATAGTATCAAATGATTTGTTTTAAATGTACCAAGCATGTTTAGCTATTATAAGGTAAAACTCTATCCTCCGGCTTGCGTTGCATTGTGTGACGGGACATGAGTCTTATTATAGCTTCATTTTTCCAAAAAAAAAACATTGTGCTATTTGTTTTATGCACTGGTATTCTTGGGAGGAAACCCGTTCCATGTTATATGGCGTGGTCTCTTGATTTACCAAATTTTAAAGTAAAGTTTTAAATAACTGTTTTAGCTCTCACACCAGTCACATGACTGACCTGGAGTTTATTGTTTTAACCTAATCTCTGGGTGCCCCTATTTTCCACACGGGCAGCTAGTAGTTTTGGTTTTGCATATTTCTATTTTCTAGGATACTGGTTTACAGTTGGAGCTATATCCGGAAGCCCTATATCCGTGTGTCTGTTTCAGTGGTGTTATGTATTATTTTTCCACTGCTATGTAATGTATTTTAATCTCTAATATTTTTCTGATGTATATTATTTATTCATACTCTGTTATATTCTTGTACTCTGATGTAATTGTTGTAATAAGCAATGAAATGTTCTTCTGTTTACGTTCTGATTTGTCTTGTTCTCATAGTGGTCCGCCTTCTTGTTCGATTTACGCCGGCCGGGAAGTTCGGGTCGCTACACGGATCCTTTGAGGATGGTGATCCCAAACATCCTTGAGTTACCGATTGCATATCACAGAACATTTCATTTGAGTTGATTTACTTCCATGAGAATGTTAGTCCTAATCCGAGTTGTTTTGTTTTACATTATTGCTCAGGTCAGATCGAGTATTACAACTTTCAAGATTCACTTTTGGAGATTATTTTGGATCTGCTCATCTGTATCTACCTATTCAGTTGTTCCAGTTCATCTATTTTTGGCATCTCCATTTCATACTGTTATCATTTATTTATGTATTAGACTTCAGCTGTATTGTTTATGTAAACCCTGTTGTAAAATGTTATTTTGTGGCTTCATGAACTACTATTGTATTATTTATTTTTCTGCTGTGAGATATTATATTGCTCTTTGTTTGTGATTCTGTGATTTATTCTATTTACCTCAGAAGCTAATAACAATCTGTCATTTTGAACGGTTCGAGTTGGTTTAATTACCGACTTGAAGCGGTCGAAAAGGCGGGTCATTATATTTATAAACTTTAAAACACATATAATCCCATTTCAAAGTAATATTTTCAAGTTTCAACCTCAAATTCAATTATAAATCAGAACTGAATATTTTAATGTTATATTATTATTATTTCTTCAAAATTACATACTTTGAAATCCAAATTTTGTAGAAGTCAAATTAAACAATATATTAGATTGGCGGAACAATCAAATAGAGTTTAAAACATCGTTTATATAGTTAACTCAAATTCAATTTTGAATTTACTATTTGAAATTCTTTCCAAATTAGAACAAACCATTTTCAAATCAAAACTCTTTCGCCTTTATAGAAGTTTTTCATAAATACTTCAATTTCATTTTTGTTCAGTGTAGAAAAAAAATTCCAATTTTCGTTTTTACGCCTTATTTCAAATAAATGAATAAAATATTCATTTATATTATACAAATGGAACGAGACTTAACCAATGCCTAAATAATTTCCATATATGTGAGTGCAATGTGTGAACAATCACAATAGCAGTCACAACAACCAACCATACATTTCACAGTGCTGATAATACAAGCGATACAACATTTAACGCTTATACATATATGAATAATAATAGTAACTGTAATAGCATCCATCAACCATGAAGCAACCATAGGATCCACAAAGCTACCAATGTATATAATCAGGTTATGATTATAACAATATTCCTGAGCATAATCAAAGAAGTTTTCACTATAATAAATATTCCAAATATAATTTAAGAAGTTCTCACCGAGATTTTATCATCGAAATAACGTTTGTTTCCGATTAAATAAAACAACGTTTAATTTAAACAAAACTGCCAGCTTGCTCCAAGTCATTCCAAATCCATCGCGTAACATTCATCACTTATATAAGAAAGGACAGAAGTGAGTAGAAATAGAGGAGGAAGAGGTCCTTATATAAGAAAGGAGGATGCATAAATGAGTGACAACACATATGACACTTGTCCATTTATTTTCATGCATGGAAACCACTTTTGGAAAACCATGTACTCTTGCATATGGTAATATTTGCAACACTTTCCTAACAGTGTTGTTACAAGTTTGTGAAACTTATTTGTGTTGTTAAATATCAATATGTAGGTTACCGATTTTGACAAAATCTAATATATTTTGTTAACACATTTTCACAGTTATATTCTATAATTTTAAACAACTATTTTATTATTCAAAAAAAATTCAAATTCCAACCTAAAATTATCAAATTAAAATTTTAAATGATTAAACCAAATCAAATTTGATAAGTTATAAAATTCTATTCTAATTCGATAAAATGGTTAAACACTACAAATTGACAAAACCTGATACTGTTATCGATATATCCTCCTGATTGAATTTATAGTTCAAAATAACTATTTTAAATAATTTTCACGTTTTAATTTTATATTTATTATCCAAAATCATATAAAAGTTACTTTAAATTCAGATTTTAAATTGACAAAAATCCTGGGTTGTTACAATAAATGCATGTTGTCAACTTAAAAGTCGACAAGTATTTATATAAGATGGGAATAATATTGCACCATAATTACTCCAACATTCTAGACGATGGCGATAAGGTGGATGTTATCATTAAATCTTGTTGCATGCATAGATTCAAGAGAAATGAACAAAGAAATCCTCTTGCCACTTGTCGATGTCCTATGGAGTAAGGAACCAGAGCTTGTCGCTTGTCACCGTTTGTTACTGAAGCTTGTTTCATGTCATGAATCTTGTCTCCTGTCAACATTATTAAGAGCTAAGAAGCTTATCGCCTCCGGCTTGTCACCACTCAGAGCATATCGACTTGGTCAATTAGAAGCTTCGTCGACAATAGAACCATATGTGTTTAGAGCTTATCGCCTTCATCCAACCAAAAATACTTATCGAATGGATCGATAAGTACTTATCGACGTGATCAGTGGACCTGGTTTAAATCCTTACGAATAGACCTTCTAAATATGCTACCAGTCCCACCGCATATGTTGAAGATGGACTTTATCACCATTAGCCTTGCCGCATAGATGCCTTCTCGCATGCGTCTACAAGCATTATCGTCTTAAGTCTTGCTGCCTCCATCAACTAGCTATAAGGAGCCTTGTAGGCTATATCAATAAGAATGGAAGCGATATGACCCAGATGCAAGCTTTGCTACCTTTATAAATATATGTGCAAAGGCACATCTTTAAAGGATAGATATGTGGACCACTGCTAGCCGTGTATCATTTGTAATCAACCCGCTTTTGCAAAACCCTAAATTGATTTGGAGGGAAATAATTTCCTGTATTTCTTTGTAATTCAAGTGTGTCAAAAAGGATGTTGAAATAAAGTTTACTTATCGACAACATCTAATTTCATTACTTTAGCTACTAGTTTAATCCTTAGAATCCAAATGGCATGGTCGATAAAACTTAATCGGCTTGATCGATAAACCTTTGTCGACTACAACAACATTCCTCCATCCTTGACTATATCTGGAACTCCCTAAACCATTTTGACTAGATCAATAAGCCTCTTCTCCCTAAATTAATTCCTCCCGAGCCTTATCGACTACCTCGATGAACCACTCTGCCTAAAATAAACATCTTCTGAACCATAGGAATTCAGTCGATAAGACCTTGTCGACTTCTTCGATAAGACTGTTTTAATAACCTTGTAACCATTGAACTATGCCGACTTGTCTCGGCAATGATGATAAGCTTACATCTGACCTGATAAGTACTAGTCGACCCTTAATACTTAGATCGCCAATCCATTGTCGACTGCATCGATAAGGCTATGATGTTCAAGTAAAGTCTTATGCATAGAGTTAAGCTTACTGCCCACATCTTGTTTATCTTGTCGACAAGCTTGTTTATACTTTAGGCGTTAACGAGATTTATTATTAACAATTATCACTTGTGTATCTATATTTTTGCTAACTTTAAATTATTAACTTATATAAATGTTGGTTATATTCAGATTTATAGATTAAGATTTGTTTTCAAATTAGTTTTCTAAATCAAACCAATGCATGCTTCAGAAATAAATCTTGAATTCAAACTAGCAGATTTGGTTGAATTAATTTGGACTAATCAAAGGATTCGTTAAAATACGACACACACATATATATTTATAACAAGTATATTTAAAAACACGTGTGTGTACGATACATTGAACTTCCCCAATATGCATTAACCATGTACACGATATGATGCATTGTGATTGCCCAATATACACTATAATGTATTTGGATATGGGGTGGTATTTGAACATAAAATTAAACACAAAGTTCTAGACCATTGGATTTTTTATTTTTTTATGTGGAATGTGAAATTCTGGGGGCAATCCAATAATAAAGATTCATTTTATCATCAATTTTATTTATATTTTATGTCTATATAGATTTTTTCTTTAAATATACTCAGAATATATGCTAAGTAGGATCAATCAATCATTTAGTTAAATGCAAAGAAAAGAAAAGTTTTCTCTTCCTGGTTGAAGCCATATTGCGAAAAACTAAGGTCAAGCAAGTGATTCAGGTGCCGGTAGAGAATCTAAGTATTCCCTTTCTAAGCTAGAGAAGTAAACCAAAGTCTTGACAAGAATGGACATTTTATCCACTCTTGATTCACGTGTGGATGAAAACAAATTTCCCTCGGATGCCAAAGCCCATCTAAATCACGCAACACAATAATAATCTTTAAGTAGCATATATATTGTGTATTACTAAAAGCACCCAAATTTCTTCTTTCTAATGCCATGAGTGGTATTAGAAAGTATAAAACTGGGTGCTTTTAGCATTACACCACCATGTAAAACTAAAGACACCTAGTTTTACACTTCCTAATACGACTTATGGTATTAGAAAGAAGAAAGCTGGGTGCTTTTAGCAGCACTCTATTTTGTGTTCAAGATGTAAAATTCAAGACAAATTATATTAAAACCTACAATCTTGTTGAGTATACCCATGTTTTTGTAAAAAAAAAAAATTTATGATAAAACTGCCCCAAATCAGATAGTTTTTTTTTTTTTTTTTAATTTGTCAACACACCTCGTAGGGCAAATACGTAGTGCCTTTAGGGTACCGCGTAGGACCACTACGTGGTACCATGAAGGCACTACGTGGTCTCCTAAAGGCACCACATAATTGCTCTACGAGGTGCCTTTAGGGCACCACGTAGAGTTCCTACGTGGAGAGCAAAATTGTCTTTTTTTTTAATTATGTACGGGTAAACTCAGCAAAAATCTGTGTTTTACTTTTTTTTTTTTCTTCATATTTCATGGGTATACTCAGCAAGATTATGGGTTTAAATAGAATTCGCCAAAATTCAATTTTCAACTAAAGAGGATTAGAGATAGAATCTAAAATCCAAGAAAAGGCTGTTTACTGCAATACAAAGCAAAACATTCTTTCCCTTATCATGGCCCCTGGTTTTGTACAAACGATAAATGGTATTCCACCATCTTTCCTTCCCCTATTTATATTTCTCCCACTCACCGCAAATTTATCAATTTTCCGATCAAAACCCTATCCTTGTCTCACTTCTCAGCTTTGAAATCAGAAATTGGAAGACTAAGATGCCCACTCTTGTGCAAAAACTTTTCGATACTTGTCAGGATGTTTTTGCTGATTGCGAGCCTGGAATCGTTCCTTCGGCTGAAGGTGTTGAGAGGATTAAGTCTATTCTAGGTATTGATTTTTCATTTCTATTTTGTTTTGATTTGATCCGTTTCTACTATGTTGACGGATGCTAGTTATTCCATGAATTTCGTACTTCAGCTATTCGCTTTATTTAGCGAACTTCAGAAATTTTAACACCCATATAATACTTGAAACATTATATATTCTGTGACTAAAGTATGAAGCCTAGAGTGTGATGTATGATAGGAGGAATGTTGTATTTTATTGATGAAATTTGGCTTTTGGCGATAATTACTTAGACATGCTATGTTGTAATGAAAACCGTTCAAAAATTACGTCTTGTAAAATTTAGTTTGGTTGCTACATTTTTTTGGTCCCGTTTTGAGTATATCGTGTTTCCAAGAAAATCATTCTTTCTATGTTCATTGATTTCGTAGACATTTTTCTTTAACTATGTTCTTAAGAAAATTTGTTATGCCAGTGGCAAGGGATACCCATGTAATAATTCTTTTGGATACAAACGACTCTACTAGATTGTTTATACTCTCTTTTTTTATGCTACACAGAGAATGTGAGGCCAGCGGATGTTGGTCTTAGTCCAAAAATGCCTCATTTCAGGAGTGCCAACAAAATAACTCCTATCACTTACTTACACATTTATGAGTGCCCCAAATTCTCGGTATATTTTGTTACAACTTGTTAGTGATCAACCAATGCAAATTTAAGTTGAATGATGGTTAATTGTTATCTACATTCCCATTTGCAGATAGGTATCTTTTGCCTACCCAAATCCGCTGTAATCCCTCTGCATAATCACCCTGGAATGACTGTATTTAGCAAGATTCTATTCGGTTCCATGCACATCAAATCTTACGATTGGGTAGATGATACTCAAAACCTAAATCAAATTATCGAACCTCCACATTGTATGTTTTATTTACTATTATCTTACTTCATCTCATTTACTTGTACTTTGCTTGGAATCTTGTATGTGTTTTCTTTTATGTTTTCATATATCTGTCTCAAGTCCCATTCATTATATAGTACAAATGATTTTCTTGTACAAATCTCAAGTTTACCCTACTTTACTGGAAGAACACAAATCTCTAAACAAAAGGTCGATAATAGCCCTAAAATATAACCAAAAGTATATGTTGTTTATTTGTATTCAAGTTTAGTGCTAGCTTACCACCAAATCATCTTCAAGAAACGGTTGTCATGTAGCCATTTCTATCATCCATAACATATTTTGTAGCAATTTATCATTTTACACTAATCTCAGAGGTCGAAGATGCAAATCTAATTATCAGTTGTGAAATATCTCAGTTCTTATACTTGTATGGTTTGATCAAAAATCTTATTGATGCGGATGTTCTTATTTTTATTTTTGTTTTGTTTTTAATAGTTGAGGGTCAAAATTTGAGGTTAGCAAAACTCAATACAAATGCTGTCTACCGAGCACCATGTGGAACATCGATATTGTATCCTAATGCTGGTGGCAATATGCATTGTTTTACTGCTAAAACTGCCTGTGCTGTTTTGGATGTTCTGGGTCCTCCGTATAATGACGCTGAAAAGAGACATTGTGCATATTACTATGATTTTCCTTGCAAAAATAGTTCTGGTATGTTCTGAATTTTGATTATTTCATTACTTCTTACGAGCTAGCTAATATTTAGTTTCCCAAAGTGATATCTTATGTCTGAAAACAACATGTTTCTTGGATGTTGAGATCTTGTTCATGTAAATTTGGTGCCATACCTGTTGGACATATACTGTGGTCCATACTTCCAACAGCTTGACATATATCATGATCGGCAGTACCATTTATCTACCACAAAATTGATCCATAATGCAGAATTTGTAAATTCATTTCTTTCGGCATCCATGCTATTAATCTCCCACTGTATAGCTGGGCCAAACAGTGTCTCAGCAGATGATGTAAAAGCACACACGACAATTCAGTTTAGCACGCATGCATTTGATAAGTTTAACTCATTGCGTTAGTTACACTTAACTACCAAAAACTAAACTGCTTTTTATGCAAGGCTACCCTTAAAATCCAACAACCTGTAACCTGGCGTGCTTTGGTTTCCAATTTGATTTTGTACAACATAACATAGTTGTCAAGAAACAGAAATATACAACTGTCAAGCACCCATGTTGTCATCTTTATCTAGTTATTTGATGTCATCTTTATCTGGTTATGACCAAGTGTGGGGACCTTATATATAATATATATATACAGGCATATAACATGTTTTCATTAGCAAAATGTGGTTAGGGTAGTGTGTCTTGAATACTAAACTATTTTTGTTGCATTCCTTTGGTGTGTAATGTGGACAAATTGTTGTTAAGAAATCGTCTACTTGTCAAACATCCTAATTTGATGTCATTTTTATCTTCTTGTCCGATCTCGTCTCTATCTGGTTAAGGCCATGGAGGGACCTCTCACACATATAAGTAGATGTATATGTATCACCTAAATTTTTTTATCTTTCGGGTGCAATTTTCAAGTTTTTTTTAAGGTGTTTTGCATAGAAGAAAGTGAATGTGGAATGCAAAACACTTTTGCTTATATATCATAAATACAGAACTCAATTTCCTCATGTTAAATTTCGCAGATGTTAGAGCTCAAGCTTCAGAAGCTAACGAAGAGTACGCTTGGTTGGAGGAGCGTGATCAGAGACCAAGTGAGCTTCTTGTAGTAGGTGCAAAATACAAAGGGCCTAGGATTGTGGATCGTCAACTAAAATAATGACATAGCTTTGAAGAAGGAAAGGAACCTCGAAATGCTGCTGCAATAGTGTTGACATAACAAATAATCTCATGGAGAATGGAAGGAAACGTTCGTTTATATCTTTAGTAGTTGTTTATTTCTTTCTTCTTTTACAGTTCAGTTAAAAGCATCTGATAAAAGGAAAATCTGTAGTTTTTGTGTAGTTTTTTATTTCCCATTCTCCAAATTGGAATGGAAATTACATATAAACATGGATAGCTACAGCCTTGTTTAGCGCTTTGAACTTGTAAAGAGGTCGGGGGTGCAATGAAGGTGTTTATTTATAAATGTGAATTTGGAGTCTGGATGGACTAAAATGTTGATTACATTCTGATTTATGATTATAGATGAAATCCCATATTTTAAGAATCAAAGTAAATCAAATAACATGAGTAACACATAATTTTATAGTAAGATAATCGAGAATCAATGAATGTTACCTATCAAGAATCAAATAGGCAATAAAAAAAACATAAAATAGGAAGAAAAGGAGGAGTTGAATTGATGCTGATATAGTATGCAAGCCTGAATTTGAGTCGCTTTGATTTTTGTATGGTTTTAGCAAGAAATCCTTGTCTTTTAAAACTAAGTTTAACTTGTATTGCATGCTTTTATATGTTTGATTTTAGTGTTTTCTAAGTATAAAAATATTGACTTGGTTGAATACACATAAGCTTTAGTTGTGTGTATATAAGAAGTTGTAATAAGGTTTTTTCGGAAGGAAAAGAAGCATAAAATAGACAATTTAAAGCAAACACGAATAGTTTGTGGATGTGCAACAATTGAAAGAGAGGCATAGGTCTGTCTAGGGGTGGAATCGGCTCGGTATCGGAACTTTATATTCAAAACCATTACCGTACCGACTTTATATGGTAATAGAAAAATCATATCATTACCAACCAAAGAAATCGATTACCAACAGTTCGGTTTATGATTGGTAATGGTTGGTAGAGTTCGGTAATAAGTTTTTGCCATTCACTAGTATGACATACTTTTGTTTACAATATTTCATGTTAACATATTAAATATTAAAATTGATTTTTTTGTTATTATATTATTATTTATCTATTTAATTTTACGTAGTTAAACATGCATGAAAACTTTATGAATGAACGAAAATATCATATAAATTATACCGTTTCTAAGATATATGGTAGAAATTGCATTCAATACTGTATCGTAATAATATTTTCCTAGGTATTTTATTAAATCATTACATATTAGAAGTTCCTTGTTATGTAATAAAGATGAAATATAAGAATATACATATGTAATGCTTAAGATATATGGTAGGTATGATAATTACCATTGTTAATGCTCAATTACCATTACCGTACCATATATTTTCATGTGGTTTGGCATACCATACCAATCAAATTGGTTTCACTTTCGTTGGTAGCGGTTGGTAATGGCTGGTAAGTGGTAATATGGTAAAAATGTCCAGTCCTAGGTCTGTCAATAGCATGTCTGATAATCCTAAAATATATCAAAAAAGTTAATATTTGTTTTACATTATTCATTTTAAATTGCTCCCCATATCTTTAAATAAATGTTACTAATTTAAATTGTTATTTGTTTAAGGCGAAAGTTGCAAAATTCAAATATAGATACAAAAAAAGAAAAAGAGAAGTGTAACCACCCTCCTATAACATCCAATATACGTTAATTTTGAGTATTTTGAGCGATGGGTTGTTATAGAATATTTGCAATTTCATCCGTAAGTATTTGTTATTCTAACCGTGAAAATTTACATCTCAAAGAGTAGTTAGTTGCAGTTCATATGTACGTTTTTTTAATTTCTTTTTTCTACTATATAACAGCACTTGGGAAAGGGGAGGGAAAAAGAAAAAAAAGAAAATGATCCAACTAAATCCTGATTAAATGCATGTTTAGCTATTGGAGGAAAAAAAAGAAAAGTATATTATGTTTAGGGGTTAACTTCAAATGGATATCTAAGAAAAAACCAATCATGTGTCGAACTGAATACAAAGGAACGTCCATAAAAGCATTTGTAGCAGCATGGCGGAATTTGAGAGAAGTTTGGAATTTTAAAACGATAATTCCTCTCATCGTTCCAGCGGTTGGTAGGAGGATAAATGTGTGTTAAATTTTATATATATATATATATATATATATATATATATATATATATATATATATATATATAAAAGGAGCGTTCAAGAGCACCCCAAATAGTGCAGTACCCCTTTGGTCATCCTGATTTCCACCACACATTCTCATTTCTTTCTCCTTCCACTAATTCTCTCTCCCTCCACTAACTTATTTAACTATAAATACTTGGTTATAAATGAGGGGCAAAAGGAAGGCTAAAAAAATGGGGTGCCATATAACTCTCATATATATATATATATATATATATATATATATATATATATATATATATATATATATATATATATATACACACATATACACACATATATATATATATATAAACTATTTTCTGAAAACCGTTTATGACCTAAATGGTTTTCAGAAAACCGTTTAAGGGAAAAGTTTTAGAAAAATATATTTGTTGAGAGTATTATATGTTAAACGCTAAAATAAAAACCGTTTAGTACATAAACGGTTTTCAGAAAACCGTTTAGCTGTCCCCACTATTCATTCGCAAATGGCAATGTTCACCATTTCTTTTACCTCCTCACATCCAAACTTCCACTGCTCTAGAGCAAGTTTGCACTTTGAAGTGTAAATATCCACCGTTTGACCCTAAATTCACACTGCTGGGAGTGTGCTCTGAATAAGTTCTACTGAAATCCACATCTTTTCATCTTTTCATCTTTTCAACACAGAAATTGCTATGCACCGGCACTCTTTGTTGTCGCTTGCTATCATGGTCAGTGAGATTCAGGAAAGAATACAATTTTCATGTCACGAGAGTAGTGTGGTAATCATTTTTTTCTGTCTATATCTCTAGAGCCACATCATGCATGGAAGCTGTCAAATATTGGTTCTATGTTATATTGGCATACAAAAATATTAGACAAACAAATTTGAACTACAGTTAATGCACAGGACTCTTCACGTATGATGCGCATGGTATGTATGAAAGCTGTGTGAAAATGAAAAATATGAGACGCATTCATTCAAGCAAATACGAACATCAACATCATGGATGTGCAATCCCCATGCTCTGTAAGCAAGTGCGTACGTGTGTTTTACTTTTCTCTTCCTCTACCAAAGATTTTTTAAAAAAAAAAAAAAAAAAAAAAAAAGAAGAAAAAAAGAAAAGGGCTCGTTTTCTAGTAGAACAATATCAAACATTTCCAACTTGTAAGTTAGCAAAAATATACTATTACCATTAATTTTGCGGAATTAACTGTTAATTACGTAGATGTAAGGGAGCCGCCTTAGACATGTATATTTAATCCAGTAGAGAAATATAAACCATGGGAATGAACTATAAACCACACCACTGATTGTTTCCAAGTTTACAGAATCTAGTGTATTCTACAATGCTTAATTTCATAAAAGATGAATCCAAATAAAATATGAATGTATGCAAGGCCGGCACTAGAGACAGTCGGAGCAGACCGCCGCCTAGGACAGCCCCACTCGAGAGGGCAACTAGTGGTGTGTTATTAACAGTAGATCTAGAAAGGTATAATTGTATAGAGAATGAAATGATTGAAAGAAGTAGTGTGTAGGTGGGTTGGTGGCAAGTTTGGTCAATTAATATGCTAGAGGTCAGTTGATCAACTATGTAAGCCATCAAACGTTCTACCCTTTTTTTTTTTTTTTCCGGTTTTGCATATATATATATATATATATATATATATATATATATATATATATATATATATATATATAAATGGGAAAGTCTATTGAAACACAAAATTTAGACACAATTGGTGACACAACTAATCTTTACCATTGGATCATCCCATGAATTACACATCTCTACATAAAGACAAAAATATCTAACGGTTGAGGCTCAGTGTCTCTCTCTTTGTGTCTAATTCTGTGTTCAAATAGCCGCCCATATATATATATATATATATATATATATATATATATATATATATATATATATAAATATAATAGACGAGCGTTCAGTGACACCCAAATAGTGCAGCACCCCTAAATGCCCCCTGATTTCCACCACATATCCTGTTTCTCTCTCCCTCCACTCATTCTCTCACCTCCCACTCACTTATTCTAATATAAATACTTGGTTTATATAAAAGGGCAAATGGGGTGCTCACTATTTGGGGTGTCATTGAACGCTCCTCATATATATATATATATATATATATATATATATATATATATATATATATATATATATACACACACACACACAGAGAGAGAGAGAGAGGCAGGTTCGAGAGCACCCAAAACAGTGCAGTACCCCAAATGTCCCTCAATCTCCATCAAGTATTTCCCCTTCTCTCTCCTTCCACTCACTCTCTCACTTCCCACTCACATTCTTTAATATAAACGGGTGGTGGAAATTAGAGGGCATTTGGGGTGCTCCATTTTTGGAGTGCAACCGAACGCTTGCCATGTATATATATATATATATATATATGTGTGTGTGTGTGTGTGTGTGTATATATATATATATGTATGTATGTATGTATTTATATATATATTTAATAAAAAACTTTCTAAAATTGAGTTTTTAATCCTGATGATGCAACATTAGAAATTGCAATGGCTGTCTAATCATTTGGCATCCATTACAATGTATTGAAGTATGATAGGTTGTCATCCTTATGTTTGTTAAAACATTACAAATTAGTGAAACTGAATTCAAAATAAGGATGAATTCAACCCATGATAATGATTTTTTTTTAATGATGAGTGGATGAGCTTAGAAAGGGGCACATGAAAACAGGGACGGAGGTAGGGGGTCTAAGTAGGGGCCATGCCCCCCCTTACTTTTAAAATATGAGCAATTTTTTTTAATCTTGTTAATAACAAAGCGATCATTTTTAAGGTATTTTTATTAGTATTTACCAAATATTTCTGTTTAAAACTTGATAATATGAGGCATAATAGGTTGAAATTAAGATAAATTCGGGGTAAACTGGTATATAAAAAAAAAAAAAATTAGCCCCCCTTCGAATCCGCCCCCCGCTGAGCCAATTCCTGGCTCCGTCCCTGCATGAGAATAAGGAATTTTGGAAGGATTTGATCTCAACTTTTACAGTCGTCATTTTAGTTGATTTTTTTTTCTGCATGCTTAATTGTTATTTGCCTAAAAATGTCGCTGCAAACTTACGAGCAACAATGTCAGCGAAGTGTGATAGGTAACATGATCCTAAATATATAAAATAAGAAAATAAAATAGATTTTCTTCTAAATAGAAATATATAAATATCAAAAAGAAGATAATAGCCAATCCCTAATAATGCACAAAAAGGGTATAGTAATAGCTAAAACCGTATACATACGGAGCCAAAAAAAACAAACCAGTAAGAATACAGAGAGATACAGTAAATCACCACTCACACGACCTAAAACAAAAACCAGCACCAACAAGCATACTCTCGAAAAGCACTGAACAAGCGGGGAAGCCTCTACGGACAAAGCCGGTTCCAAAACCGCCCAAGCGAACGGTCGACATAGAAAAACCAATCCAAATCCAAAGTACCAACAAAAGGAAAACCCAGAAAGCATCATGCAACATCTCCCACGATCAACATAAAACATCCCGGAAGAAAGAAAAGACCTAAACCAAAAGCAGCAACCTGAGACCTGAACACTAAATAAAACAGTAGAAGATAGGGGGGAGACAAGTGTAGTGGAACAGGAGACACTACAAGAGAGATCAAGCCAAAACAAACGGAATCGGGCATACCCAATTCCGGCGCGCGTTGGGGAGCCGCTACAGATGTGAAAAAGGCGAGCCAAATACTGAGAGCGAGCTTGACAAGCGCCACGAAAAGGCCTACCACGGTAAGCGATGAAGACATCGTTCTTAACTTGTCTTACAATGGTGGCAGAGTCCATGGGGACTTCGTCGTAAACCGCCTTATTCCACGCACACCAGACGTGCCAACAAATAAGTCAAGGAATCAGACGGAACAGGGAAGCCTTGAGGGACTTCCCAGCCATTCCCGCACGCCACAGACCAAGGAGGAGAAGAAAGGATGAGACGATTCCCAGGAGATCAACTGGATTCCTGAAGAAGGACCAGACAACCCTAGCACATAAACTGGTAAAGAAGAGATGCTCAGAGGATTCCACCTGGGACAAAAAACAGCATCTACAGCGAGAGACAATTGGAATATCAATCCACATCGGGTTCTCGTCTAATAGAGGTCCGTTGTGAAGTGTCCTCTACATTAGGACATAAACATTGTGAGGGATGCGGGGATCCCAAATGTAATGGAAAGATGAAGAAGGTGGGCTACGGATTTTAGTAGAATCCCAAGCAGCCCTTAGGGTGAAAGGAGCATCATCCCACCCAAGACCACCTTCGTGCAAACCAGAGAAGGATTTCACGGATTGCATCCTTTTTCATGTCTCACTAGCGTAAGATGGGGAACCAGTAAAGTCCAAAGGAAGAAGACTAGAGGTGTAAATCGGTCGGACTGGACCTGACGGAGGTGTATGCAGTTTCTGTCCTAAAAAAAGTCAGACCGAACACGGACCAGACGAAATTTTTTATTAGACAATTCTTCTTATCCTAAATAAAATCGGTCGGACACGGACATACATTTTTCGAACACGGACATACATTTTTCGGACACCGACATGAGCGGACCTGGTCGAACACGACTATTTATATCATATTTTATACTATTTATTAGGTTTTCTCTCAACCATATATCTAGTTACAAAGATATCGGACGAATTCGGACAAACACGGACCGGACGTGATTTTTTCTTGTACAAATTTTGTTGACCTAATTCGTGTACTAAATTAGAATCGAACGAACTCGGATGGACGTATTTCGGTCATAGACACGAATGGACGTCGGACATTCGTACAAAATTTACAACCCTAAAGAAGACGACGATATTTGGCATGAAGGAAGGACGTCCATAGGGAGTCATTCTCATGGAAACGAACCTAGAGTATATAAGCGTAAGCTGTGCACACATCCGCCGGTTCCGAAGACCAAGACCACCTTCTCTCTTGAGATGACAGATGACTTCCTAGGAAATCTAGTGGTGACGATTGATGGTACCTTTTCTACCCCAGAAAAAGGATGAGACCAAATATGAGAAAGAACGAAAGAAAGAAGCAGTTGGAGTCATGGCCGCAAAGACATGGTCTCCAATGGATTCTAGTACCGACTTAATTAGCAATGGACGACCTGCCCAGGAAAGTAGGTTAGCATTCCAGTGAAGAATCTTTCCCTCTGCTTTGTTAGTATGGGGATCAAAAATCACATTTATCTTATGCCCTCTGAAGAGGACACTCCAAGGTAAGGCACAGGGAGGGAGATCGCTGGGAAACCAGAGGTCGACGCAAATCAAGAAACCCTATCTGGTTCCATGGACTTGGAAGGAACGAAGCAAATTTTAGCCGAGTTGACTAGTTGGCCATAACACCTCTCGTACTGACCAATAAAGCTGAGGAGTCTATGCAAAGATTGCTTGTTACCGTTAGAAAAATAACGATATCATTAGCAAACGATAAGGAAGAAACAAGCGGACATCTAGAAGGAATGCCTAATCGCTGGATTTGGCCCGTTAAAGTGAGCGAATGAATGCCACGAACGAAAGCTTTCGCGACAATGACGAAAAGGGAAGGCGAGAGGGGGTCTCCCTGCCGTAGTCCCCTACCCGGTTTGAAAAATATGGTAGCAGATCCATTGATGAGAACGGAGAACCAACAGTTAGAAATGAGCATCCAGACAAGGTCAATAAGAGGCTATGGGAAACCGAAAGCCCTTAGAGCTCTAATGAGGAAGAACCAAGAGAGACGGTCATAATCCTTAGCCTTGGCCATTTTCAACTTGATTACCACGTTTGAGCCCTTGATCTTATGGTCGATATGAGAGATAAGTTCTTGGGCAAGTAAGACATTGTCCGTAATCGGACGACCTCGTACGAACCCCGCTTGGAAAGAAGAAATGATACGATCCAGGTAGGGAGCTAGCCTAGAAGCGAAAACCTTAGAAATGACCTTATTGGAAAAGTTGCATAGACTATTAGGGCGAAAATGCGAACATGAAGAGGAGTTCGGATTTAGGGTTAAAAACAAGGTTGGTTGAAGATCACCCCTAAGGGTGGTCTCTACCAAAGAAGAAATTTTGGATAGATAGGAAGAAATCTGGGTGAATGATCGACCAGGCGCTAAGGTAGAAAACACCGTTGAAACCGTCCGGGCCACTCACACTGTGCTTGCTTAAAGAGAAGAAGCAGGCTTGAATCTCCTCAATAGTGGGACAGATGACAAGGTTATCACTCTCACAGGGGAGGACCATCCTACGGATAAAGGACAACAAGACTGGACTGGGGGATGCCTCCGAGGGTGCACCCAGGAAACTCTGGAAATGAAAGAAGATGATCTCTTTGATTTCCACCGCATCGCTGACAATCGAAGAGTCCAAGCATCAAATCTGCTGAATAGAAAGAAGACTATTCTTCTTTCTAATAGAAGAATGGAAAAACTTCAAGTTTGAGTCACCGTCAATGATCCACTTGATCCCAGGTTTCTGGAGAAGGCAATTGTTCTCGATAAGAAGTTCTGAAGAGAAGGCCAATTAGGCCAAAGCCCATGCCTCCTTGTTAGAGGGAGAAGGGTCTTCGTTGAACGAAGACTCCGCTAAAATAAGAACCTACTAAGTCGCACAGACAAGGTTGAAAATGTTCTTGAAGACGAGCAAATTTCATTCCTTGAGGCAAGCCTTCAGCCTCCTAAGATCGTATGAGAAAGCAGCACAAGAGGAACCAGAGGTAGGGGGTCCAACAGTCCGAAACTGTCTGACGAAAAGAATGGTGGGTCCTTCACATAGACTGTAACCAAGAAGTGGTTGGACCCCAAAAAAATAGAGGCGAGCACCTAAGAGCCATAGGCGCGTAGTCCAAGTTGCTGCAGTGAAGATGAGAGACCGTGTAAGTAAAAGGAAGTACAAACAACCTCTTCGATCCAAACACGCGGTCGAGGTGTGAAAGAATACGACTCTGACCTTCTTGGTTGTTGCACCAAGTGAAGGCAAACCCGACGAAAGATACTTCCGACAAGTCGGAGTCAATGATTAAAGAGTTAAAATCCCCTACCGCAGCATGGTTAATGGAAGCTCCTCCACGCTTCTCCACCTGACATGAAACAACATTGAAATCCCCACCAATAATGGAGACTCCCAAACAGGATATCAGACCAAAGGGAATGCCTTTCATCCCTGTTGCATCTAGCGTAGACGACCAAAAAGAGAAAAGAAGAAAAGGGAGATAAAGAACAGGAAACATAAAGCATTTGGGTAGAGTCGAAAATAGGACGAACCGACAACTCTTTAGCTTATAAAATCCAGACCTTATTGAATTCATTGGCTAAACCGAGTGAGAACTGAATTACCTAACACCTCCGGTCCCATTAGTGGCTTTAGAAGAGCCACAAGAGAGATCGAGTGTTTCCTAACCAGGCGTTTTAGCCTTGCTAACGGGGAATCATTACCGATCCCACGGATGTTCTAGAACAGGAAACTCGCCATGAAGACAAGAAAGGAAAGAACGGACGAGAAGTAGACTATGCAGACACAAGCCAAATCATATAAGGTACAGGTTGTGCCGAGTAGATCGAATAATCTGCTTGGTCGCCACTATAGAGCGAGTGTGAATAGTATGAGGAATGTGAATCACTGACCTGGAAATCCCACTCCGAGAGCGACGTGGGGACATAGCAAAGGAGGGACGAGATCTCTCGCGGGGGGAGGGAGGGGGGATGAGAAAGAGAACCAGAATAGAAGGAAATGGAATGTGTAGAAGAACTCGAAAGACGAGGATACGGTTTAGAGTTCTTAGTAAGGCGAGCTAAACGATCATTAATGATCGCAATCTAATCCTTACTAAGAAGCGCGTCCGAGTGAGTAGATAAAGACCGGAGGGACACCAATGAAGAAGGAGAAGACGTACGAGACGATGTAGTGTCGAAGCAGAACTATGACACACTATGATATAAGGTACCACTCAAAACTGTGTTGTCATTAGGTTGACGACACACTATAAAAGAGGATAACCTAAGAAGGGAGGGCTGATGAAAGCGAGCGCTAACGTATGAAAATACCGACGACCAAACCAGCAACTATGACAATCGACAGAGGGTACATGTATTCCCCATATAGCTAGCAGCATCTGTGTTAGCTATATGTGCAGTACACATGTGATGATCGCCTACAACTCCTGCACTTAATTGTTGGCGAATGGGGTTTTGATGACAACAACCTTATTTCAATGTTAATTGATTATAAAATATATACTAACACCTTTATCTCGAATATATATATATATATATACATGAATTAATACTAAAGTCTGTACAGTTTAAGAGCTTCTAGAGATTCAGAATTCAGAGATGATTCAAGACTCATGAGTAATCAAGATTTCAAGAGTTCAAGATAAATATAGTAATAGAGTCTAGTTTATGTAAGACTCTGAATAACACTCCATCTTCGAATTCAAATTCAAATTCTATTTTTCAATTTCTGTTTTTCAAATTCCAAATTCTATTTTCAAATCCTATTTTAATTAAGTTTCTCTATTTTACTTTTGATTTTAAACTCAAGTTTTAAAGCTTATAGGTTTATATATATTTATATAGTTATATGCTTTATATTTATATAGTTTTTAACTTTATAATTTTATAAATATATTTATATAAGTTATATTTATGATTCATATGATTTTCTACTTTATAATACTTATTTATAACACTATGTTTTAATTCAAGAATTTATAGAATTATATATATATATATCAAAACACTTAAAAAATAGTCAAATTTTGAATTTGCACTAGGATATGTTGGCATACATAGTTCTCTATGTCGACATATAACTGTCATATTTTTGATTTTGGAAGGAATTGTTTTTACACTATTTGTAACGTTCCAGAAGCGTTGCAACCTTTCAAATCTTATAACTAGGGGCTGATTTCGAATTTTTTTCTCATTCTTCTTCTCCATCTTCATCCCCTTTCTTTACACCATTAATATTTCATATTTTTATGACTTCTGTACGTATACTCTGCCAAATTCTATTCTATTTATATAAAACTTCTTCTCTTCTCACTCTTTACTCATTACTCTCTGAATTGAAATGCTATTAAAGAGTTATAGGGCTGTTGTAATTGTTTGGGAAGTGTTTGCGAAAAGGCGTGTTCCATGTAGCCTTGAAATCAAGGAAAGGAATCGTTGGTAACCTTGTGGCCGAGGAAATCAAGGGAAATATACTTGATCAAGTGTGTTTGGACTTTGAAATCGGTGGTAACCTTGTGGCCGTGAAATCAAGGAGTTTGTACTTGGATATTGATATTGTAATAAAACTCTGCGCACTCCAGCGTTGTGTGGGAATGGACGTAGGAGTAATCCAAACCAGTATAAAATCCGGTATGTTCTTTCCTTTTCTGCATTTTATTTCAGTTTATCTTTGTGTTTGTGTTTGATTTTGTGTCTGTGATTATCTCTATGGTTTGATATTCATATAGTAGATCATATAAGTTTTAGATTTTCTTAAATTTCTCAAAAACACTATTCACCCCTCCTCTAGTGTTAGTTTTGCCTTAATGATCCATTCCGCAATCCTTAACACTTGGTATCAGAGCAAGGTCTTTCAAAAAGTTCATAATCAGATTTTTGAAAATGGCAAATTTTGAAATAATTGTTAACACTTGTGTCAATTCATGCATTGTACCAATGTTGAAACTGTCTGCATATAATTATGTTAAAAATTCAAGTGATCAACTAAAATATTGTTCAATACAGGAAAATATGTGTTATATGGCTTTTGAAAATTCAAAAGTAAAAAAGATGGGTAAAGTGGATGTTGGTAATTCAAATTCCAAAATGGTGGCTATTGAAAATTCAAATTCTGAAAAGGTGTCTGTTGAGGATTCAAATTCCGAGCTGGTGTGTTACATGGCTATTGAGAATTCAAATTCTGGCAAGCAAATGGTGGAAATCAAAAAGGACAAATGGACAGTGGTTGTTCGAGACATATGACAGGAAATCCTGAATTACAAAACAATCTGGTATTTAAAGATGGTGGAATGGTGAACTTCGGAGATAACTCTAAAGGATACATTATTGGGACCGATAATGTCGGTAATTCTAAAACTCCGACTATTTCTGATGTTTTATTAGTTAGGAATCTAAATCACAACCTACTAAGTATATGTCAACTTTGCAATAAGGGTTATAACATAAACTTTGAGAAAGATAAATGTTTATAGAAGACAGGAATTCAAAAGTAATATTTGAAGGAGATAGAAAGAAAAACATCTATATATTGAGTATGAAAAATCTCTAACGATAATCTATGTCTTATGGCCAATACAAGTGACCCTTGGATCTGGCATAAGAGATTTGGTCATATAAATTTCAAGCACATCTCTAGGATTTCTAAATTTGATTCAGTTAGGGGATTACCCAAAATGAAATATAAAGTTAATAATTTATGCGATGCTTGTCAATTCGGAAAATAAAAATGAAGTTCATTCAAGTCAAAAGAGGAAATTACAACCTCGAAACCATTAGAAGTAATTCGCATGGATCTATTTGGTCCATCTCAAACTCAATCGATCAATCATAATAGATATGTTTATGTACTAGTCGACAATTTTTCTATATTTACTTGGACTTTGTTTCTTAAAAATAAAAGTGATGTTTTTGATCAGTTTAAAACTTTTTCTAAAAGAATTCAAAACTTATTATCCTTAAGAATAAAAATAATACGTAGTGACCATGGCAGAGAAATCAAAAACGAAAATTTTGAAAATTTTTGTAATAAAAAGGGAATAACCATTATTTTTCTATTCCTAGAACCCCTCAACAAAATGGAGTAGTTGAACGTAAAAATAGGACAATAAAAGAGTATGCGAGAACTATGTTACCTGATAGTAATTTACCAAGAACTTTTTGGGCTGAGGCAGTTGCAACAACTTGTTATATTTTAAATAGAATTTCAATTAGACCCTTAGCTCATAAAACTCCATATGAACTTTTATATAATAAGAAACCAAAAGTATCATATTTTAAAATATTTGGAAGTAAATGTTTTATACTTAATACTAAAGAAAATTTAGATAAATTTGACTCGAAAACCGATAAAGGAATATTTATTGGATATTCAGAGAGAAGTAAGGCATATAGAGTTTTCAATACTAGAACCAATACTATAGAATAAACCATAAACATATCATTTGATGAAAATTATAAACGTATAAAACAAAACAATGAAGATGAATGTGAAAATTAAATTAATGAAACAAATAATGAAGATAGTCAACCAAATAAACGAATTAGATTACTAAAAGGCCACCCTGTAGAAAATATCTTAGGAGATATTGAATCCGTCATTAGAAGTCGTAATCAATTAAATAATATGAGTAACTCTGCATTTATTTCAACTATATATTGAACCTAAGAATCCAAAGGAAGCATCTTCCAATGATTCATGGATCCTTGCCATGCAAGAAGAACTGAATCAGTTTACTAGGAATGATGTATGAGAACTTGTTCCTAGACTAGAGGATAAAACTATAATAGGAACTAAATGGGTTTATAAAAATAAAATGAATGAATTCGGTGAGGTCGTAAGAAATAAGGCATGACTAGTAGCACAAGGTTATACTCAAGAAGAAGGAATAGATTACGATGAAACTTTTGCCCCCGTAGTAAGATTAGAAGCAATTAGGATTTTACTAGCCTTTGCAAACCATAATAATTTCAAATTATATCAAATGGATGTTTAGAGTGCTTTTCTAAATGGATTTGTTAAAGAAGACGTATATGTAGAGCAACCACCTCTATTTGAAAACGAAAAATTACCAAATCACGTATATAAGTCAAAAAAAGCATTATATGGATTAAAACAGGCTCCTAGGGCTTTGGTATGATAAATTAAGAAATTATTTATTACAATCCAATTTTGAAATAGGAAAATTAGACAACACCTTATTTATTAAAAAGAATAATAAGGATATACAATTAATACAAATATATGTTGACGATATAATTTTCGGGTCAACAAACGATAAGATGAATACAGAATTTTCAAATATTATGACCCAAAAATTCGAGATGAGTCATATGGGAGAACTAACATTCTTCTTAGGCTTACAAATTCGTCAATTAAAGAATGAAATATTTATTAATCAAGAAAAACATGCAAGAGATCTAATTAATAAATATAATCTAACAACATCTAATAGGAGACTAACACCGATGGCGACTAATATAACATTAAGTAAAGACGATACGCCTAAAGATGTTGATCAAAAATTATATTGAGGAATGATAGGACCGCTATTATATATAACCGCTAGTAGACCAGATATTATGCACAGTGTATGTCTCTGTGCAAGATATCAATCGAAACCTAAGGAAACGCATATAAAAGCCGTAAAACATATTCTAAGGTATGTAAAGCATACATCAGACTTTGAATTATTTTATCCTAAGGATGATTCATTCGACATAGTTTCTTATTGTGACGTTGATTATGAGGGATGTAAATCCGATCGTAAAAGTACTAGTGGAACAAGTCATTTCTTAGGACATTCACTATTCTCGTGGTTTAGTAAAAAGCAAAATACTGTATCTTTGTCAACAACTGAAGCAGAATATATCTCTGCTGCTTTGGCTTGTTCACAAGTAATATATATGCAACAAATTCTAAATGATTTTGGAATAAATATAAATAAATCACCAATATACCGCGACAGTAAGAGTGCTATAAATATATCTGAAAATCCAACTCATCATTCAAGATCGAAACATATCAATATACGATTCATTTTCTAAGAGATAACGTAAGCAAAGAAAAAATTTCACTCGAATTTATAGAAACATTTAACAGATATATTAACAAAACCATTAAACGAAGCTATATTTACTAAATTTAGAAGAGAATTAGGTATTTGTTCACTAAGTGAATTAAAATAAATTAATTATATTAACATATATAAGAATAACATTAAAAAATAAGAAAAATAAAATAAAAAAATGTAAGTATGTCGACATACATACTTGCATATGTCGACATATAACTGCCAGAATTCAAAAATTAATTCTCACCACAAGTTAGTTACAATAATCATTTAAACTCTCCACTTCGAATTTCTTTCTTCATTCTCTCATTTCACTTCTGTAAAAATTCTAAACTAAAATAATTAATGGCCTCCAACAATTTTAACACTCAAATCAATCCTGAATCATCTGCTGGACCATTCGATGGTCCTTTTCAACGTTCTACCTTATCATGTGTCATCAAATTTGAAGAGAAAATGGAATATACTCTTCAAATGCTTGCTGAAATACAAGTGCTTCAAATTCGGATGAGCCAAGAACGAAATAGACAAGGAAAAATGATAAGGAGCCTTGTTAAGCTCGTAATGGACAATCAGACGAATCCAATTATCATCGAAGATGATAATCAAGTCGTCGAAGAAGAGAAGGAACTAGAGGAGGAGGAGGAGGAAGAAATAATAGAGGAAGAGGAACCTGAGGAGATTCAACAAGAAGTTACGAAAGAAGAAGATTAAGTTGTATGTGTGGGAGAAGTATTGTTCACCCAAAATGGAAATGGGATTGAACAAAATGGGGATTTTTGTCTCCATTACCCAAATTGTCCAATCCATAAGTCTCCCATCGTCAAAAATAATTATAATTTAGGTTTTTTCTTTTTGTTTATTTTCGTTCCTTTCTGTTCATTCGATGTATTGCGTTTATAGTAATCCGTGTAACATCGCTTGTAAAAACTAAGTTTAATATAATGCTTGTTTTGTCTATCATAAGTATTCTATTACTTTGGTATATAGGCAACTATATATGGGAAATACTTTACTTTAGTACGGAACTTATTCAAATAGATATAGGATTAAGAGGGAGTATATTTATTCCTTTTTGATAATGCCAAAGGAGGAGAAATTATAAAATATAGACTTAGTTTATAGGATTCATATAGATAGGCGGAGTATTTGAAGGATCATCATCAACTGGTATGTACATGTATGATATTTTATAAACTAAGGTTGTCATCATCAAAAAGGGGAGATTGTTGGAGAATGAAGTTTTGATGACAACAACCTTATTTCAATATTAATTGATTATAAAATATATACTAACACCTTTACCTAGAATACACACACACACACACATATACATGATTTATATACAAGAATTAATATTGAAGACTGTATGGTTTAAGAGCTTCTAGAGATTCAGAATTCAGAGATGATTCAAGACTCATGAGTAATCAAGATTTCAAGAGTTCAAGATAAATATAGTAATAAAGTCTAATTAATGTAAGACTCCAAAAGGCACTCCAGGTTCAAATTCAAATTCTGTTTTTCAATTTCTAATTTTCAAATTCTAAATTCTATTTTCAAATCCTATTCTAATTAAGTTTCTCTATTTTACTTTTGATTTTAAACTCAAGTTTTAAAGCTTATATATATATATATATATAGTTATATACTTTATATTTATATAGTTTTAAACTTTATAATTTTATAAATATATTTATATAAGTTATATTTATGATTTCATATGATTTTCTACTTTATAATACTTATTTATAACATATGTTTTAATTCAAGAATTTCCAGAATTATATGATATCAAAACACTTGAAAAATACTCAAATTTCAAATTTTCACTAGGATATGTCGACATACATAGTTCTCTATGTCGACATACAACTATCATAGTTTTTATTTTGAAAGGAAGTGTCTTTTCATAATTTGTAACGTTCCAGAAACGTTGCAACCTTTCAAATCCTATAAATAGGGGTTGATTTCAAATTTTTCATCATTCTTCTTCTCCATCTTCATCCTGTTTCTTTACACCATTAATATTTCATATTTTTATGATTTCTACACTTATACTCTGCCAAATTCAATTATATTTGTATAAAACTTCTTCTCTTCTCACTCTCTACTCATTACTCTCTGAATTGAAGTGTTATTAAAGAGTTATAAGGCTGTTGTAATTGTTTGGGAAAAGGTGTGTTCCTCATAGTCTAGAAATCAACGAAAGGAATCGATGGTAACCTTGTAGCTGGGGAAATCAAGGGAAATATACTTGATCAAGGGTGTCTGGAGTTTGGAATCGGTGGTAACCTTGTAGCCGTGAAATCAAGGAGTTTGTACTTGGATATTGATATTATAAGAAACTTTGCGCAATCCAGTGTTGCGTGGGACTGGACATAGGAGTAATCCAAGCCAGTATAAAATTTGGTGTGTTCTTTCCTTTTCTGCATTTTATTTCTGTTTATCTTTGTGTTTGTGTTTGATTTTGTGTCTGTGATTATCTTTGTGGTTTGATATTCATATAGTAGATCATATAAGTGGTAGATTTTCTTAAATTTCTCAAAAACACTATTTACCCCCTCTAGTGTTAGTTTTTCCCTAATGATCCATCTTGCTATCCTTAACACTAATAGGGGAAATAATGCACCAAAAGATGTGCTAGGCAACTATAAACGATTACTAGGGTAGCATAACACAAGCGAAACCTGTTGTATAACTCACAACGCAAGGATAAAATATAATATAATATATACAACATGGAATAACAGTGTAGCAGAATTGAGCAGAATCATAAACTTTTTCATATCACCATGAAATATCCATACAACCTTGGATTACACTATAAGAGTCCGTACAATGAGCCTCACTGCAGGTCACTCGGATAATACATCAAACAACAGAAAACAACAATAGTAGATAGTAGAAAATAATACACTAGCCACCTTCTCGTCATCGCTCAGCAGCATCGTCCTCATCAAGGTCTACTACCAGTCACCTGCTACTCAGTTTGCCCATCCACAACCGGATGAACAACCCAATGTAATAAGAGGAAACATAAAACTTTGAGTCAGACAACAATCTTAATGAGTGATAAAACAGCTATCTAACATCATCAATAAAGTTCATGGGAATTGGAAGATTAATCAACTAATCTACCATCACCAAAAGAGAAGAACCCAAACTCGTCTTCCCCACATCCGACAGTGATAGCCTTCAAAAACAACCAAGTATAAATAATAGTACATTCACGACAATCATTTATCAAGCGTAGATCATCCTAATCGATATCGACGTCTCCCAAACACAAACCCCAAAGGCCTAAACCAACATCAGACAAGAACCTAAGAGATATCTCCTTCGACGTTGAATGATCTACACAAGACGATGCAAGAAAACAATCATCATCCATGACTCTGGCTATCACCGCCAATCCTGGTTTGAAACCATCGTTAATCGTATGACTGGATCAACAACGTTCCGTCCATCAAGGGTTAATGGTAAACCCCGGTTCTAGCAAAACAAAATACACCATCATGACTCGTATCTAGGCCCATCGTGCTGCCTAGGGTACTCGATCAGGCACTTCTAGTCTCTTGGGCATCCCCATTATACCCTTGCTTTGAGTCCGCTAGAACCTACGACTACAATAATTCCTCGGCCTTCGATATCTCTAGCCATCCAACCTGATGATTGTTCATAATCTCAAGCAACTTCTCGAGCACCATTATCCACGAACTCACAACCTTGAGTTGTCTTTACATTCGTGCATAATGATGATCAACGAACACTTTATAACACCACGACACTCCACCTTGAACTCACGTCGAAGCCACGTCCAATATCGAACCAAAACAACATCAATATTTTTTCAACGTAATCAGGTCGTTTTCTGCCCAACTGTTGGTCGTCGAATGACCTAACTTCGGTCATAACCAATGACCCGACCCATATTTCCTTCGGACGACCCAACTCCAACCGACCTGAAGCTAATGACTTGACTGCTTCAAAGCTCCAACGACCTGACCCATTGAAGCTCCAACGACCCGACATTGCATTGTGCTTCCTACGATCCAAGTAAGCTCCAACGACCCGAGTCTCATGACCAAGCATTGCCATCAATTAGTTTGGCTTCAGCAGACCAACCAAACTCCAATGACCTGATGCCCCACGACCTAAAGCCAACGACCTGACCTAACTTCGGACGATCCATGCAACAGTGACCCGAAAGTGCACCAACCCATTTTCATTTCTTGCTCTTCAAGCCAAACGACCTGAGCCTGCCATGTTATCAACGACGCTTACAAAAACAACCTGACTCCAAATTTGACCAATCTACCTCTAATCTCAACCAATCCATCACCAAACGACAATATCGATGTATGCAACTCATCCAAATCATCCAATTCAACCATCAACACTTATGAAAATCATCAACAATACTTAAACGAAAATTATTCATTATACAACCATATAAAAGTCACCAAATCATGACAAATCGATGAATAAACAATATAGTGGATCTAAACTTGCATAAACATATGAATTAACATAAGAATTTACTAATTTAAGTTGCTAGATTAGATCCTATGGTGATTCATACCATGATGTAGATCTAGGTGAAAATAGCCTAAAATGATGGAAATAAGATCAAACAACCCATATACTTGATTGAATCCGTGTGAGAGATGCTTATCACTCACCAGTTCTTCAAATTAACTTGAAATCACTGAATTCCCAATCCGAACAGCGAAGAATGATCTTCAAACCTCTCAATTTTATGCGATCTCCCTTTACTTGATGTAGATCTAGCTTTGCTTGATGTAGATCTTCAATCTTCTTGCGTAGATCTAGAATTTTAATGGAGGAAATGTGTATTTTATTGAGAAAGGAGGATCATGAGCTTAACCAAATGAGAGAATGAAGAAAAGTAACCCTCTCTCCATGCCCCGAGCCACTATTTATAGCCTCTAACCAGCCCACTAATGGACCACACCAAAACAGCCCATTAAATGACTAGCCAAACCTATACAGAAATTGTGCAGCACTAAAATAGCGATTCCTTCCAAACCGCTGAGCCAAATCTTTAAGGTGACCACTCTATGGAACTGGCAACACCGTTTCCTTTCCAATGAAACCGATCTCAGTACCTGATCGATCCCAATCAAAAGTTATGCTTTTACAAAACTGACAAGGGTAAAATGGTCATAAATAAAATTGGCAAAAATTATGGATACGTCTCACATCCTCATAAATAACATATCAAAATATGAGAATGATTCAACTCTCAGGGAATCAAATAATTTTTTTTTTGATCCTCCGATACGTAAAATGCAGGCTGTTACAATCCCCATAAGCAAACACAACCAACCAAAACAATTCTGCATGCCTATAATCCATGAGCCACCAATTTACCATCCAAACTAGCATCTACCAAGCCATGCATCCATAGCCTTATCCTAGCACACAGAATTCTAAAAAATGATAGTACAAGCTACAATGACGTAAGGAAACACGATATTAATGGGTCATATCGAAAAAGAGTTCTAGATGGGTCGTCTTCATACTCTCTTCCGTCTCCAATGTACAATCGTTGTCATTCTCACTCCACTGCACCTTAACTAACTTAACCGTCTTCCTCCTAAGCTGTTTCGTGTTATTCCCCACAACGTGAAGCAGCTTACAAGGTCTTGTAACTACGGTCTCGACTTCCAGGTCTTCGCACTATTCCGGAGATACCACAACATTCGAATCATGCACACACTTCCGTATAAACGAAACATGGAAAATATTATGCACACTCGACATCTTCTGGCTAACTCCAACCTATATGTAAGCTTCCCAATCCACTCGACTATCGGAAACGGTCCAACGAATCTTGGAGCTAACTTTCTTTTACTTCTGAACCGAACAACATTCTTCTACGGTGAAATCTTTACGAAAACCATATCGCCAACGTCAAATTCTAAATCTTTTCGATGCTTATCCGCATAACTCTTCAAACGGTCTTGGATTGATTTCATTCATTGTCGAACGATCTCGATACAATTTGAGGTCTCTCTTATCATCCCTGGCCCAAGCATCAACTTATCTCCAGTTTCTAACCAACATGCCGGAGGATTACAAGGTCTGCCAAACAACACTTCGTATGGTGCCATCCCAATGCTCGACTGGTAACTGTTATTATATGAAAACTCAACTAGATGTAGATGGTTTTCCCACGATCCCCTGAATTCTAATACAAGCTCTAAGGAGATCTTCCAAAACTCGGTTAACCCTTTTGGTTTGACCATTAGTCTGGGGATGATAACCCCTACTTAAACACAACTCGATACCCAAAGTTTCTTGCAAACTCTTCCAAAATCCACTCGTGAATAATGGATCTCAATCGCTGAATATGTTCTTTGGGATACAATGGAATCGAACTATCCATTTTATATATAGCTCAACCAATTTCGATGTTGTCCTAGTCGATTTGAAAGGAATAAACCTTGCACTCTTGGTTAAACGGTCCACTTTGACCCAAATGCCATCGTTTCCTGCCCTAGTTCTAGGTAGTCCATAGATAAAATCCATCAATATATGTTCCCACTTCCACGTAGGAACTTCCAATGGATGAAGCAATCCACTCGGCTTCTTCTGTTCATATTTCACCAACTGACAATTCATACACTTGGAAATGAATTTTCCAACATCCCTTTTCATACCTTCCCAGTAGTAAGATCGCTTCATGTCCTCATACATCTTATTACCACCAGGATGAATCATCAACTTCGAGCGATGACATTCCCTCAAAACATCATCCATCAATCCATCGATATCAAGAACAACCAGTTGTCCTTTCTTTCGAAGCCAACCCTCCCGATCGACTTTGAATTCCTTACCTCTAGTTCCAACTTCTGGATAATCTCAACAAGCTTTGAATCACGCTTTTGGCTCTCGCCAATCCTGTCGATGAGAGTAGGCCTTATCAATTAGCTTGCCAACATTTCATGTTCCAACTCACACCATGGTCTGAAATCAAATCCTGCCAAGGCTACTGCGTTACCTATACCAAGAGTATAGGTTATACCAAAATCATATGATGCAAGAAACTCTAACCATCGTTGCTGCCGAAGATTCAAATCCTTTTGGGAGAAATGATACTTTAATGACTTATGATCCATAAACAACTCAAATCAAACTCCCAACAGGTATTGTCTCCACATCTTCAGAGCATACACGATCGCTACCAACTCCAAAGCATGAGTCGGGTAATTCCTTTGTGCGGCTTCAGCTGCCAACTCGCATAGGCCACAACCTTATCCTTCTGCATCAGTACTTCGCCAAGTCCAATACCGCATGCGTTGGTGTATACCACCATTTCTTCGTTCTCACTTGGAATCGTCAAAATAGGAGCACTTGTCAGTCTCTCTTTCAGGATTCCAAAAGCTTGCTCACACTTTGCATCCCATATGGACACTTGATTCTTCTTCGTCAATCCTATTAATGGTGCAGCTATCTTGGAGAAATCCTTTATAAAACAGCGATAATATCCTGCCAACCGAAGGAAAATACGAACATCCATCACATTCTTAGGTCTATCCTAATCCCGACTTACTGCCACCTTAGCGGGGTCAACCACTATCCCATTTCCAGAAACAACATAGCCTAAGAATCTTACTTCACTCTTCCAGAAGTGACAATTAAAACCTTAGCTCTCAGCTAATGCTTTCGCAAGATTTCCAAAACAACTCGCAAGTGCTTCTTATGTTCTTCCTCATTCCGGAAGTAAACTAGAATACCGTCCACAAACACAAGCACGGACTTGTTCAACTTATCTCTGAAAACCCTATTCATAAGATTCACAAAATATGCTGGTGCATCATTCAACCCAAATTGGCATCACCAACCATTCGAAGAAACCGGATGGTGTCCTAAAAGTTGTCTTCGGCACACTATCATTTTCCACCCTTAACTGGTGGAATCCCGTTGCCAAATCCATCTAAGAAAACACCTTGGCCTCATGAAGCTGATCGAACAAGTCATCCATCCTCGGCAACGGATACTTGTTCTTCTTGGTCACCTTGTTCAGCTCATAGGAGTCCACACACAATCTCTAAGATCCATCTGCCTTGGTTGCGAACATAACTGGTGCTCCCCATTCGGACACACTTCTCCGAATGAATCCTTTTCGTAAAAGGTATGATACTTGCACCCAAACTCTCATTGTTCCTTAGGCGCCATTCTCCTTAGAGGCATAACGATAGGTCTGGCACCCTCGACCAAATCGATTATGAACTCAATCTCATGATGCGGCGACAACCCTTTGACTTTGTCAAAGACATCCACTAGTAGAAAACTTGTCTTTTGTGTATCCTCATTTGCATCTGTTGTATAAACATTAGATGCAAATAGTACAATTTGCATATGTTTCTAACCCTCAACAGACGCAGATAAGGAAAAACAAATATTACCTGCCCATTTGCATCTATTGTTGTCAATAAACTGTCGTGGTAGGGTGCGAGCATAAATTAATTATTGATATGTGCGTCCGTTCATTAATTAATTAGACGCGAATAGGTGGTAGAAACATTTTCTTGCGTCTTCTTTATTAAAACCAAATGCAAAGTGAGTCGCAAATGAAATTCTGGAGGGAAATGAAATCACATGCGGCTGTTTCTCATCGATTTTTGGAGGCAAGAAATATCAATTCGTGCGCTTTTCTGGAACAATTGGGAAAAAAATTTAAACCTAAATTCAAATTCAGTTTCCGTTTTGTGTTTACAGAATTCAGGTGATGTCGAGCGACCAATTTACTCCCTTCAAGCGACCAACACGAGCTCCACCCAAAATTCAATTTTTGTTTCATTGATTTAGTGGTTCGCCTTGAATTTCAGAGGATCAAGTCTACAGAAAATGGGTGATTCAGCGATACCATTTTAAATTTACACCATCTTATGACAAAGATCTCACATTCGTAATCGATAATTTAATTTAATGGATCTTAATTTGTTTCCTTCATTTAATTTACCATGGGTAAGATGTTTTTCTTAGTGTTAACATATATTGTTTGGGTGATTAATTTGTTTGTTTCCTCTTTCTATTTTAATCACCCATCTTTCTAGGCTTTTTTGAATTTAATAGCGAATAGGTTCCATCGTAAAGATTATGTGCCATCTTGATTACCTGATTTACCTATCCAGTTTGGATTTGATGGATGTAAATGATTCTACTTGTTTTAATTGGTGCTGTATTTAATTGAAATGAAGCTTCTACCGAAAATGCTTATGGAATGTGGCTAATTCTATTTCAACCCGACTTTTCAGTTAGTAGCCCCCTACAAAAATAAAAAACCCGTATACCCATAAAAATGCTTAGTAGCCCCCTATTATTTCCACATATACCCTTTTGTCAAAAACCCTAAAAAAACATGGCTCTCTTTTCCATTCCATCCAAACGTCTATCGTATTCTTCTTGGTGGCACTTGCACGTGTCTTCTTCTTCATTTTTGCATCCAATAGATAAGTTTGTTTTGAATTCGATCTGAAAGTTGGTTACGGTGGTGATTGTGGTTGTGATTGCGGTGGTGAAATCAGACCAAAATCATTGACATACAGGGATCTAAATCTTCGAATTCGTGCTTTTGCGTTCAGAATTAAGCACCAAAAAATCATCGGCATTGGGAATTGATAACCAAACCATCGGCATTGGTTGTTGCTGGTTTCAGCAACAACAAAATATGAATTGCGTGGAACAACAGGTTTCCACGCATGGCCAGATCGTGGATTACATGTCTACCACGCAGCGCCTAAACATGGTCAGAAAACAAACCACGCATCATTGCTACTAGGTCGACTGTAGAACCTAGTATCCTCTCTACGTGGATACACATAAAATCACACATTTTTTGAAACATCCGCTGTTGTTCTCAAGATTTAAAAAACTGAAAAAAGTTTTAAAAAAATTGATTACCTGCTGTGATTGAGATAAAAAATCATCACTTGTTTATACATGAATGTTTTTTCCAATGATCTAAAAATTAGGGTTTTGAAAGTTTGATATTTAGAGGATCGTGAAAAACTACGTAATATTCAGAACAAATGAGAAGAAAGCTTCCTAAGGGTAATTTTGTCTTTAAAAATTTAAAGTTTTTAGGGGGGGCTACTAACTAAAAACTCGGTTGAAATAGAATTAGCCATGGAATGTAGCTTAATCAAATCTATTATCTTGGATATTTCTACTGTGAAGATTTTCTTTGGTTAAATAAAGTTTCTGGATGAGAAACCGTTCTCAATTAATATGTCGTTTATTTATTTATTTTTACCCAGTCTTTAGGAGTTTGATCCTTTAGTTTAGGTCTTGTTTGTTATGTGACGTAGTTGCTTGTTTTTAGCTTTCACGTGTCTTGTATTACTTGTATATTTTAGCTGTTGCTTGATTAAAATGATTATGCCTTTTGCTTTGAATCTATCAATAGTGAAATTATCATTGGAATCAGAGCCAGTACAGTGGCAAAAGCAGTAGTAATTTATTATGGAAACAAACAGATACATTCAACCGGCTATCCTCGTTTTTGATGGTCATTATGACAATTGGATATGTTAATGGAGAATTTTCTATAATCAAAAGAATATTGGAGTCTGGTAGAAGATTAGAGAAGTGAACCTCAAATTTATGGAGAAACGTCTGATCATCAACATGCCATTGACACCCCCAATTGAAGAGCAACCTTCCAATGAAAAAGGTAGGCATGAAAGAAGAAAACCAGTTTGGATGGACGATTATGTAAGTGGTGAGGAATTCTTAGATAATGATGCAACGTACTTTGCATTATTTTCAAGTTATGATCCCATAACATTTGCTATTGCAATAAAAGAAACTAAATGGAAGAGAGCCATGGATGTAAAAATCAATTCAATAGTAAAAAATGATACTTAGGAATTGGTTGAACTCCCTAAAGGACATAAAGAAATTGGAGTAAACTGGGTATATAGAACTAAATTCAATGAGAATGGTGAAGTTGATAAATATAAGGCGTGACTAGTTGTGAAAGGATATAAACAGGAGTATGTTATTGATTATAAAGAGGTGTTTGCTCCAGTAATAAGGCTTGAAACCATCAGATTAGTACATTCAGTGGCTGCTATGTATTCATGGCTAGTTTATCAGCTTGATGTAAAGTTGGCATTTCTACGTGGCAAGCTAGAGGAAAAGGTGTATGTGGATCAACCTGCTGTATACATAAAACAGGGTCATGAAAATCAGGTATATAAATTAAAGAAAACATTATATGGATTAAAACAAGCCCCTATAGATGCTTATTTTCTTTTCTTAAATGCGCATATGAGCACACTTTATATGTTAAATTAGGAAAGGATGGAACCATACTTATTGCGTGTTTATATGTTGATGACCTCTTATACACCGGTAATGATCATGGCATGTTTCTTGAGTTTAAGAATTCTATGATGGAAGAATTTGATATCTCAGATCTTGGAATATTACATTTTTTCTGGGTATTGAAGTAGTCCAGTCACACCATTGTATATTCATTTCTCAAAGAAGTTACATTTTAGAAGTTCTGGATAGATTTAAGATGGTTGAGTGTAATTCAGTGCCTACTTCTGCTGATGTCGGTCTAAGACTAACTAAACATGGATACAGTAGAAAGGTTGATCCTACTATGTACAAGCAGATAGTCGGAAGTCTAATGTATTAAACATCAGTTAGGCCAGATATTATGCATGTTGTAAGTCTAGTTAGTCAATACATGGAAAGTCCGACAAAAGGTCATCTTTTAGAAGCAAAAAGAATACTTCGTTACTTGAAAGGAACTACAAATTATGGAATATTGTATAAAAAAGGGAAATGAATTTGAATTTGATTGGTTTTTTGGATTGTGATTATGCTGGAGATACTGATGATCGAAAGAGCACATTAGGGTTTATCTTTAAAATTGTTGGCATTTTATAGTTTAGAGAGCTACATAGTTTGTTCACAAAACCAATTGGTTGATGTGAACTGTAGCTTCTTAGTATATATCCAGGATTTTAGTTGAACATTTCCCGATGTGGGACTTATATTTTCATCACTCCCCCTTCACGTGTGGCGTATTTGAGCCATCTACGTGATCATGCTATTTTGGATGGAGTGGCGCACGTATGGCGGTTAAGCACATACGTATTAGTTGAACTAGTTGAATTAGTTGACCTGGGCTCTGATACCACTGTTGGCATTTTATAGTTTAGAGAGCTACATAGTTTGTTCACAAAACCAATTGGTTGATGTGAACTGTAGCTTCTTAGTATATATCCAGGATTTTAGTTGAACGTTTCCCGATGTGGGACTTATATTTTCATCAGTTATATCCCATAATTCTATCGAATGGCTTCCTAAGCTTGATTAGGCTTCGCCTAAACCAATGAATAGCCAACTCAAAGGCGATTATCATGAGAATCAACATTATAACCCATGTTATTCCTTTTTGACTTCGAACTAATTTTGAATATGACGGTTTCCCTTCTCCAAAGTCGTACTTTCATATTTTCATACATTGATGCTTCTCCTGATATTAGGCGTGGAAAATCGCAGTTGAGATGGTTTCCTGCATGGAGTGTTACACCAACTACTATTGCTGCTACAATTGTTTGTAAATCGAATTATTATTTTAAGTGTTCATAATATAAGTGAGCAAAATGAAAATTTGCAAGTATGACTTAGAGATTGCAAATTCAACTATTCGCTAATGGTACCACTAGTATTGACTAGATTTAGTTTAGTAATTACTGTACATATGCTAGCCTGTTATCTGAGAGAAATTTTCATTGCCTATAAATCATTTCACCAAAGAAAGTTTATATCTTTGGTCAAAAATGTCGAACATGAAATACAGTCTGACATGTAAATATGCACTAAATGATATGGAATTACTTCACTGTGCTTTTTTCTGTTTCTAATGCACCTGGTCCACCTGCTAAAACACGTATTGATGTCAGGCACAATATGCAAAACAATTTTCATTCAAGTCAAACAACATCATGTGTAATTGCTGTAGATTTTAACGGACTCAGTTTATCCTCCTTTGTTTTTATTTTACTCTTCGTTTCGTATGGACTAGGTATGTTTACATAATTTAGTCATCATTATTACATTTGATGCACCTGGTGATATCCTCCTTTTTTATTAAACGAACTATATGTTTTTTTTATAAATATTCATCAATATAATTTCAACATAGCCGTGGATGTTGAGATGGCCAAATGTAATACATTTACACTGTTCATAATCAATATTAAAAAGAATGAAACTAAAAATGAGTTTATTCTCATCGATTAGTATGGACAACAATGAAGAATATTTCATTCTGATTCATCTTATATATGTAGATCTTTGTTTTGATGCGTTCTGACTCCACCTAAATCATAAATAGTTAACCAATCTGTATGCTATTTCCATATTTTGGATCTAAAGCATATGGGAACTAATCTTCTAAATGTTGCAAAAATGACTTGAATCTGTTACTTCAAATTCTGCACACCAAATAAAGAATGTGGGAAACATGATAAGTGATAAATGTAGGATAACTTCCCTAGGCAACATCTCCTGAGAAACATATTGAATATTGATTGTAACATATACCTGAAAAGTATGGTCGCATGGATAAGGACAGTCTACTTCGGCTGTGATGCTTCTCTTGAAATACCAATCTCCTACGGCTTCTGCAATATTCTTATTGTTTATTTTTGGAGAATAAGGGGCAAACCATGTGTCATGCAATTCACTTTGACAGTGAGAAAAGCACGAGTTTATAAACATTCCACCATTTAGGTGAATCATGAAAGGATTTCAATGCACTCAACACCTGGATTTTGTATCCATGAAGAATATTGGTCTGATTCACTATACAACTTATCGGGTTTAACTTGCAATGGCTCAATGACCTCAAGGATCAGTGTACAGTTGCACAAATATGTGACGGAACCGATATTCATCATAGGACGAGTTCAATATAAAATATGGTGTTCTGATGTATGGCAGCACAACTTAGACATTTTAAAGACATTTAACTGTATCTAAGTTCACTATTCAGGTATATTATCACATGCATAACTTAGACAGTTTAAAGACATTTAACTACATCTAAGTTTATTGATTTATGTAAGTATTAAAATGGAAAACATGGTGTTGCATGCCTTTGTCACCAAAACTTGTTGGTCAAGAAATAAACCAATTTGTGTATTAATTTATGATGGTATTTATACAGTTTTTTCTTGAACATATTTGCATATTACTTATTTTTATCAGAGTAAAAGGAGAAATAATAAAAAATTGTTTGTACTTGCCTCAAATTGCAAAATCCAGTTATATAGGCTAGAGCTAAAGCCTTTATGGAAATGATAAGCTGGGGGGTTCCCATCCAAACACACTGCATTTTTCACAATTACTTTTTATCACCATTGAAACAAGGACCTATATGAGTTGATCACAAATGAAATTATAACAGAATAAAGTCTTTGATTATGCCTCAAATCCATCGATATTTGTTCTTCTAAGACACTTCCTATCGCTGTGAAAATACATGTCTGGTGAGTAAGGCTCATAACCAAAAAAAGTATCATATAGAGCACTGGAAGGAGAACGTAATGACTACATCCCTTTGATCCCTTCTAATTCTACATATGATAATTTCACAATTGATGGATTCAAAAAAAAGGCTTAACCGTTTTATTAAAGCAACAACTACAATATATAAGTAATACAAGATACGTGAAAGCTAAAAACAAGCAACTACATCACATAACAAATAACACTTAAACTATAGGATCAAACTCCTAAGACTAGGTAAAAACAAATTAAAAAAAACATATTAACTAAGAACAGTTTCTCATCTAGAAACTTTATTTAACCAAAGAAAATCTTCACACTCCTCATTAAACTAAATGATTCAAAATAACATCAGTTTACTTTCAGGCTTCAGAAATAATATTCCTTGAGCACATTCCAAGCATGTCAGGAAGTTTTGAAAATGTGGCATGTTTGAGTGGCTTGGTCATAATGTCTGCAGCTTGCTCTTCGCTCCTACAAAACACGAGATTTACTTCACCATCTTGACACAAATTTCATAAGAATTGATACCTCACGTCTATGTGTTTGCTACTCCCATGCAAAATTGCATTTTTTTTAAAGTTTTATTGTCGAGATATTATCACAGAATATCAAAACTGTACCATCATGCTTACAATACATAAATTTAAGTAACCTGTGTAGCCGGACAGCTTGACAAGCGCTGGAAGCAGCCGCACCATATTCAGCTTCTGTGGTCGATAACATAACTATTTGTTGTTTTTCAGAAGACCAAGAAATCCCTCTAGAATACATTTTTCTTGTTAGTAGTTGTAGTAGAGGAAATAGTTGAATAGTTGTTGTGGATAAATGATTGAAATAGTTGGATAGTTGAAAGAAAGTTTGATGGAGAAATTACTCAATGGTTTTTGTAATACAACAATTTTATTGCTTATAGTTTTTGCTACAACCTTACAATGTGCCCATGTTCATATTTATAGGCATCTCATTACAATTATGTAGAATTCTCTAGAGAGAACATTCCACATTCATCAAGTAATTTATTTAATAATAATACATAAGAATATTCTAGATACAATACTCTAGATAAAGCAAGAAATACTTATTCAATAATACAAAGCAATTTATTAATCTCTTGAGAATTCTAGAAATTTGTATTATCTTCAATACTTTGGAATTCTCTAGAAATTTGCAGCATTCTCAATACTCCTCCTTGATGCAAATTTCGGATACTCCAAGCATAGTTCGTAGTTTCTCAAATCTTGTTCTTGGCAGTGCCTTTGTGAAGATGTCTGCAACTTGATCTTCTGTTCTGCAGTACTTGAGCTGAATTTCTTTTGCCGCTTCTGCATCTCTGATGAAGTGATACTTGATAGCTATATGCTTAGTTCGATTATGATGAACCGGATTCTTTGTGATTGCTATTGCTGATTTGCTGTCACAGTTGATTGTAGTAGGTTGATCTTGATGCTCACCTATTTCTTCAAATATCCTCCGAAGCCATACAGCTTGACTTGTTGGTTCCGCTGCTGCCACATATTCTGCTTCAGCTGTTGATTGTGCAACTGTTGCTTGCTTCTTTGATGCCCATGAGAGTATTCCTGATCCAAGTGAAAAAGCATAGCCCGACGTGCTTTTCATGTCATCTACTGAACCTGCCCAATCACTATCAGTGTAGCCAATCAACTTTGAGTTGGTTATGGTCTTGTACCATATTCCATACTCCTTTGTTCCTTGCAAATATCTTAAAACTCTTTTAGCAACTCCAAGATGAATTTGACTTGGACTTTGCATGAATCTTGATAGAAGACTTGTAGCGTACATGATATCCGGTCGCGTAGCAGTAAGATATAAAAGACTTCCAATCAAACTTCTGTAGCGAGATGCATCAGCTTCTGGGGCTCCGTCATCCTTTTGCAACTTCTCATTTGTTACGAGTGGAGTAGCTACTAGTTTGCAATCATTCATTCTAAATTTCTTTAATAGTTCTTCGGTATATTTCTTTTGAGAGATAAATATACCTTCCTTATGTTGTTTCACCTCGATGCCAAGGAAGTACTTCATCAAGCCAAGATCGGTCATCTCGAATGTTTTCATCATGTCTTCTTTAAAAGCAGTTATCATCTTCATATTATTTCCCATGTAGATAAGATCATCTACATATAGAGAGACAATGAGAGTATCATACTGACCTTGTGTCTTGATGTATAATGTAGGCTCACTCTTGCTCCTCCTAAATCCTTGATTAATGAAGTATTGGTCGATTCTATTGTACCATGCTCGAGGTGCTTGCTTCAAGCCATATAAAGCTTTTCTTAGTCTTAGCACTTTGTCTTCATTGCCCTTACTTATGAAGCCTTGTGGTTGCTCCACATAGATCTCTTCTTCTAATACTCCATTTAAGAAGGCTGATTTGACATCTAGTTGAAAAACATTCCATCCTTTCTGAGCTGCAAGAGCAACTAAAGCTCTAATTGTGTCCAGACGTGCAACTGTAGCAAATGTCTCATTATAGTCGACTCCATATTGTTGCGAGTAGCCCTTTGCTACAAGCCTAGCCTTGTGTTTTTGTATTGAGCCATCTGGATTTAGCTTTGTCTTATAAACCCATTTCACTCCAATGATTTCTTTATCTTTAGGACAATCTACAAGCTCCCAGGTATTATTTTTTTCAATCATTATTATCTCTTCTTCCATTGCTTTGATCCATACTTCTTGTTTAGATGCTACTTCATAGCTTTCGGGTTCAAATATAGCCATGTTGCAAGTTTCATATATATCTACCAAAGATCTAACTCTTCTTGGAGTAGACTCTGGTGAAGAAGTTTGTTGTTGAGAAGGTGAAAGGGGCGTACCTGGTTCTTCTGTTGGTTCTTCCATTTCTTCCACTTCTACATCTTCATGAGATTGATGTACTGGAATAGAAATGTTTCTTTTTTCAACTTTTTGTTCATCCCAATTCCAAGAAGCATTCTCATCAACTTCGACATCTCGACTAATCGTCAGTTTCTTTGTTTGCAAGTTATAAACTCTATATCCTTTTGATTGTGTGCTATACCCCAAAAAGATTCCTCGTATGGTCTTCTCTTCTAGTTTGTGTCTCTTTTGGTCTGGAACATGTATGTAGCAAATCGATCCAAAAATTCTTAGATGACTGGCTGTTGGCTTTCGTCCACTCCATGCCTCTATAGGAGTCTTGTCTTCAACTGCTCTAGTTGGACATCGGTTGAGTATATAGACAGCAGTATAAACTGCTTCTGCCCAAAAAATGTTGGGTAAGCCCTTCTCCTTCAGCATTGATCTTGCCATCTCCATGACTGTGCGATTTTTTCTTTCAGATACTCCATTTTGTTGTGGAGTATATGCAACTGTAAGTTGCCTCTCAATGCCTTCATCATCACAAAATTTATCAAACTCATGGGAGTTGTACTCTTTACCACGATCACTTCGAAGCTTCCTTATACGTTTTCCACTTTGATTTTCGACAAGAGCTTTAAACTTCTTGAATATTCCAAAGACTTCTGATTTTTCTTTAATGAAGTAGACCCATGTCATTCTAGAAAAATCATCAATAAAGAGAATGAAATACCTGTTGTTATGAAGTGAAGGTGTTCTCATTGGTCCACAAACGTCGGTGTGAATTAACTCCAACAAGTCTTTTGCTCTCCAAGTGCTTTGTGATGGAAATGATGATCTGTGTTGCTTTCCGAGAAGACATCCTTCACAGGCTTCATTATTTTCTTTTATGCATGGAAAATCTCTCATCATATTCTTTTGATACAACAATTTCAAGGCTTGAATGTTGAAGTGGCCAAATCTTCGATGCCATAACCATGAATCATCAACTTGTGCTTTCATGGCTATATTAGTAGCATATTTAAAACTTATTGGAAAACTTCTATTTCTCTTCTCCATTTTTACTTGAGCTATCTCTAGTCTTTTATTGTTGTTATCATATATTTTGCAAATGTCTCCTTCGAAGTGAAGAGCGTAGCCTTTCTCCATCATCTGACCAATGCTCAACAAATTTTCTTTTAAATTTGGAACAAGTAAAACATCTTTGATAAATTTTGTACCTTTCTTTGTTTCCACCATAACAGTGCCTCTGCCTTTTGATTCCACGACGGTGCCATTCCCCAATCGTACTTTTACTTTGACGGTATCATCAATATCCTTGAAGATGCTCCCATCTTTAGCCATGTGATTGCTGCAACCGCTATCCAAGTACCAGTTTCCTCCATTTTCTTCACTAGAATCTTGGGTAGCATAAAAAAGATGTTGATCTCGATCATATTGATGTTGTTCTCTGTCATGCTCTTCAATGAAATTTGCTTGATGCTTATTTAGGCTGAAGCAATTCTTCTCCAAATGTCCAAATTTCTTACAGTGTCGACATTGCGGCTTTCCACGATTCCGACAGAACTTCTCCAAGTGATTTGTCATCTTACAAATTCCACATGGAGGATATTTGCCTTGTTTATTCTTTGAGAAATTTCTAGAATTTCCTTTGTTTCTAGAATCTTCTCCATCATTCTTATTTTCTCCATATGCTTTATTTTGGGATGATAGCTTGAGTTTCGACTGAAAAGCATTTTCAATCGAGTCTTCATCATGCCTGCTCATTCTTTGTTCAAATGCTTCAAGGGAGCCCATTAATTCAGTCACTGATAAGGTAGACAAATCTTTAGTTTGCTCGATCGTAGTCACGATTGTGTCATACTTACGGGGAATTGAAATTAAAATTTTCTCAACAATCCTCTTGTCAAGAATATTATCCCCATAAGCTCTTATTTGACTAACTATTTCTTTTATTTTGGAGTAATAATCCTTTACGGTATCCGACTCCTTCATTTTTATTAATTCAAACTCACGCCTTAATGTTTGAAGTTTAATGGCGCGTACCTTTGCACTTCCTTGAAACTCCTCCTGTAATGTGGTCCATGCTTCTTTGGCGTTTGAAGCTCCCATTATTCTAGGAAAGATAGCGTCGGTCACCGCTTGTTGTAGAAAACTTAACGCTTTTGAATTTTTTAGTTTATTTTCCTTTATCTCCTTTTTCTGAGCTTGGCTAAGAGTTGAAGTATCTTCAGGAATAGTGAACCCTTCATCCACAATATCCCATAGATCTTGAGAGCTAAGAAATGTCTTCATTTTTATGCTCCAAAAATCATAATTTTCACCGGCAAAAATAGGGACAGAAGGTGATGGAGATTGAGCAATGTTTGCCATAGCTTATAATTGTTGCAATGTTTTTTCGCCCAATATGCGAACGAACCTGGCTCTGATACCACTTGTTAGTAGTTGTAGTAGAGGAAATAGTTGAATAGTTGTTGTGGATAAATGATTGAAATAGTTGGATAGTTGAAAGAAAGTTTGATGGAGAAATTACTCAATGGTTTTTGTAATACAACAATTTTATTGCTTATAGTTTTTGCTACAACCTTACAATGTGCCCATGCTCATATTTATAGGCATCTCATTACAATTATGTAGAATTATCTAGAGAGAACATTCCACATTCATCAAGTAATTTATTTAATAATAATACATAAGAATATTCTAGATACAATACTCTAGATAAAGCAAGAAATACTTATTCAATAATACAAAGCAATTTATTAATCTCTTGAGAATTCTAGAAATTTGTATTATCTTCAATACTTTGGAATTCTCTAGAAATTTGCAGCATTCTCAATAATAACGCATTCTGGTACTCCTATCATTTGCTTGTGATAGTTTACATACTGCTTCTTGTCCGTGGACATTTCCATTACATGGTTCATTATTGGTATCGCAAAATCACTCTCTTTATGTTATCTTTTAACTCTGCCACTAGCTATTTATATAGTTAATATGCATCGCTGTTATAAAACTGCAGACATGGATGTATATATCGGTTCTTGTAGTTTTGTATGCATGTGAAAGAGGATTGAGGGCTTTATAGTCAGGCCATTACTCTGTCTAGCTACTGAAGGTATATAATAAATCAATTTTTTTCATAAAAAGTAACTAAGTATGGCAAATATTAGGTGGCAATATACCCCCGGGAATGCACCTCTGTTGTCTTTATGGACACCTTTCTTGCGTTAAGGTACAAATTACAAATCACATTCAGAATTCGTTTCCTTATTTTTTTTTGTAAGCAGAACAAGTTTACTATATATTTTTCGTTTTTTCAGCAGTTACTGATATCTCTTGGAGCCGGCATAAACACTAAAGATGAAGATGGTGCGATTCCTCTTCATGATGCTTGTGCCGGAGGTGGGTCTTACTTAATTACTCCAATGCATCTGCACTTGTTTCATATATATAATTCACCTCCTTTTCTCTTTCCTTTTTTCCTTGCACCACTTGTATGATATACTGTCATTATTCAGTTTTTAATCAACGCTGCTAGCAACAATAAAGTTGTCAAGCAAATGCTGCAAACCACTGATTCTGAAGGCGATATGGTACTATATTGATAACCACAAAATTTCAGTATATCATCCTCCTCCTATAAGTTTGTTTACCGACCATCATGCATATTCATCCTATCCATTATGCAGCTAGAGGCGAATACTTGGATGTAGTTAATTTTCTTCTATCAAACGAAGCTTCACCGACTACTAGAAATGCTTATGGAAAGGTAAGAATAACCGATTGATATATATTGTTGCATTAATGCTCTGTTTTAGTCGCCAGTTCTAATTTGAAGTTGGTAAAAATTGTAGACTCCTGCAGAACTAAATGACAGTATGCCCAATCATTTTTCTACATTAACGTGAACATGATATACGCCTAGCCAACGTCTGTATGAGATGTCATAGTGTCTGTGGTTACGTGTGGGACCTGACTGCGTATTTTATCGGGTTGACTGGTTTTGTTGTAATAAATTGCTTGAAATGAAAGAAAATTCATCACTTATAGGGTAAGACTGAACGGCAAAAATAATATATGATATGTTTTTGGATACTGACTTAACATTTGTTCAAAGTGCACAGTAATATATTTAACGAACCTTTATGTTCCAATATTTAAATTCTAGTTATGTTCTTTTAGACTGTTAGAACCGTATCTCCTTTTTTCTGCACATTAGATTGTCAGTTTTTGCATATGATTTCCAGTTTTCCACTTTAATTATTCCACATAATATTGATATTTCAATCATAACGCAGCATCAGGCGTCAATTTGGATTCAGTATGCAGTAGTCATTAGCAGGAAGCGAGAAATTGGTTATCTACTTTAGAATATGAAATATAAAGGTAAAAATATGTTTCTATTTAGTATATCTATGTGGTACATACTCAATTAAACTAAACTAGCTTTATAGAGACACATAATCTGTTATATGTAAACATCAACATAAATGAAAACAAGTCTACATTGAAAACTAAGATTCTTCAATTATCACGAAAATATAATAAATTTGTGTGAAAATAATTCCATTCAAATGGGTCCAACAATATTTTCTTTTGTTAACAACATTGAGTAATTAAGTGATATCTGATAACAAATTTAAACCTCTGAATCATGATAAAGCAGCAAATACAATCTTTTGTTAAACATGAAATGTTATACAGATAGAGAAACATATGTGAGATAATTTAATTTTATCCACCGCTTGGAAGGGAACAAAATTGATTAGTGCTTTTGACAAGAATAGGTTGGATCAGTAACCAAAATTAGTGTAGAAAGTGTTGACCAACTTTTTGGCAGAAGCTATCGCGGTTCAACGAATCAAAGCCCAATGTCCAAAAGCTCACTCTTCAGCATCGACCGATCGTTCGATGGTGCGACCTGTATTTCGGAAAGTCCAGAAAAGATTTGACTTGAATTAGTTTCCTTTGAGCAACGGCATCTCATACCCTAATGTAATCGCTCTGTTACTTCCTTAAAGTTTAGATCGACTTGATATCTTTGGATCTGTGTGAAAATACCCAGCTGAGTCATTCAATACTTGGCCCGATTCTCAAGGCACTAAAGGCGGTCCACTTCCAGACAAAGCTCTACTTTTGATACATCTCATCTCGAGTGCCATGTAAGCCACAATTTTCAAGGATACTATTAATCAACAGTAGACTGGGTCCCACCGCCGCAACTACTTCCAATGATCGAGCTCCACATGTCCGAGCTCCGCAAAAGAGGCAAGCCACGTGGCGGCCCTCTCAGCCCACTTCTTCACCTATAAATACTTCCAAGCTCAAAATGGAAAAGGACCTCTTTGAATACCTTCTTTCGGATGCTCCATGCTCCATCTAAATCTTCTGATTCAAAGCTTTCCACACTGCTAACTCTATGAAATAGCCGATTCTTCTTCTTTCTTCAAATAGAAAAAGCATTGTACTTGTAATCAAAAGCAAACCAGTACATATAAAGTGGACGTAGACACCATCTTAGCTGAACCACTATAAAAGGTCTTACATGTTCCCTGTTTTCTTTACTTTATTCCATTTTGTGATTGTTATCCATGTGCTTTCCACACGATTGGGGGTTGACTGTCATTAGTGACCAACTTTGGATGTCAACACTTTGGTGCCCCCGGGGGTGGGGGGGCACGCATCGACATACTCTACGATCTTCAGCAAGTTCCGACCCATGGCGAACAAGCAGAAGAAAAATGCAACGTCTTCTCGCCCTACAAACACTGATGCAGTTGAGACAAACACTGCAGAGTCAAGTACGGGAGCCTCCTCTCATGAAGATGTGTCCCAATATCTCTCTTGGGACGACATGGATAAGATTATGGCCGAATTCATAGGCCAGATGACATCTTAGGATAAACTCCTCGATGGACAACAACAGTTGATGGATCACCTTCTCGCTCGGATGGAAAATAGATTTAATGCTTCAACATCAATTCCTCCACCGGGCGAAGCTGGGGCGGTAACCGATCTTCGGTCTATACAAATGCAAGCTGCAGATCAAATCACATCTTTTCATCCTCCTGGCTCGGCTCCCACCTCCCGACTAGTCACAGCCAGGTGTATCGCTTCCAACGACCAGCGCAGCCGCAGCTGCAGATTCACAGGAGGCCCACGATCAACATCTTGGTCGTTCGACCATATTGCCTTCACTCCAAGGAATAGCTCGACTCCCCCAAATCAGCCGAGCAATAGTTGGGTCAATCAGGATCAATGTCATTCCCATTACAACCCAACATCTTACATCAAACTCGTCTTATGCCGCCCCTCCTTCAACCAAGAGCTGGTGGAGCCTTCCCTTCGAACCAGGGAGACCACTCTTCCATACCAGTTCTTAGACAGGCGGAGGAAAACACTACCGTATACCCTTATAACATCACTTAGGGAAGGGCAATAGAAGAACCCTGGACATCACATGCTATGTTAGATCAGCCGGGACCATCACGGGCACGGCTCAAGCCACTTCTCATCAGGTTGAAGAGGTGCCAGTCTACCCAAGACCAATAGCTGCGATGGACCCTCGCCCTTACCTTCACTCAACTCTCGGAGGTCGTGCCTAGCCGACGGCCACCCTTTCGAGCATGCTTTCGTTGGACCCTGGTGTTGGAGCTCTCCCGAATGCAGAGCTGGATTCATGGTAGCGACTCCTTGGAGATGGAAGTCAGCTGGCAAGCATCATCCAACGCTTCACCCGGGGCACCTCTTCTCAGCAGGATATAGATAATATCCACTGCAGCCCCTTCACTAGGGAAATCAGAAACTCCCGCAATCCTCCGGACTTTAAGTTCCCAACCATTGATCCCTACAATGGTCGGACAGACCCGACCATACATCTCATGCGATACATGCGTCATATGCAAGTACTCTCTGCATCGACCAATGTTATTGCCAAGTGTTTCCCACTCTTTCTCACAGATATAGCCGACATGTGGTTTCGGAAGCTAATAACGGAGTCGATCAGCAGCTGGAACACGCTGGTCACCCGCTTCATCGAGCAGTTTAGAGCTCACATATCCCAACCGAAAAGTGTCATTTTCCTGACCTCCATCATGCAACGTCCGGGAGAGACACTTCGATCTTACATCGAAAGATTCTATGCGTTCGTAGTATCAGTCAATCGACCTAAGACATCGATGGTGCTTATGGACACCATCGCAGGTGTTCAAAACCGATCATAATTCTCGATCTCTTTGACCAGAGATCCTCCTAAGGACATTGAAGATTTCTATGTTGAAGCCGAGTGGTTCCTCTGACAAGAAATGCCAACATTGAGATGGAGAGCCTCGAAGTACTTGCCACCAAAGGAGGAGGTCTATCTAACACCAATGGCCAGAATAAAGGAAGAGGAAAGGCCTTGTAAAAGAATGAACGCAGCGTACGACCTCGAAAAGAGAACATGTAACAACCCAGGAAATCAGAACCAATTAAAAAAAAATTATTTTGGGTATTTTAATAGATTTATATTTAAAATGAATTATTTTAAATAATAATGACTAGTGATATACACGTAAATGTGTATATTTTATCCGCTTATTTATCTTATTTTCCCTTTAAAATAATTGATACTTTGTATTTATAGCTGTATTTTCAGATTGTTGACAAGAAGCATGGTTTAGAGCATTTGATGGATAAAGCATGAAGAATTTGCTTAAAAAGAGTGAAGTTTAAAATTGCTAAAGCTTGAAGAGTCTAAAGCTTGAAGAACGGTTGCAATTATATTTCAGTTAAGAAGATTTGGCTCAATAAAGACTCAAACTGCATTCACATTAGCTCATTTGGAAGGCCTCTTACTCATGTTGCGTTCACACTAGCCTATTTGCTAGACCACTCACTCTAAAGCTGCGTTCACACTGGCTTATGTGTTATTTGGGTTATTTCTTTAGTCCCACATTATGTAATTAGCTAGCTATCCTTTGTCATATCAGCTATAAATACCTTGTATCTCATTCATTGTAAAGCACATTGGGTTTTATTCTGTAATTCTCTTCTTGGAATAAAATCATTCTTCTTCCTCTGTTCTATTTAGTTTTAGTTTAATTTATGTTCTTGTTATTTAATTTATGTTTTTCTTCTTCTTTAGCTATGTCTAGCTAATCCCCTTTGATTAGGGGGTGATGACGCTGATAGTATGATTCAATATGAATCACATAGCCAAAAGATGAAGACTGTATATATGTAGATCTGGATCTAAATTAAGGGTTAGATCTGAACCTTCATATTTTGTGTCGTTTAAGAGCTATGCTCCTTCACAGGATATATTCGTGTTCGATCTAACGTTTATCAGATCTAGATCTAATTTAGGGTTTTAGAAATTAATTAGTGAATCTGTCCTGATAGTCTATGGTTGTAGAGCTGAGCTCCTGCATAGGCTATGCTTGTCGTTATCTACATATTTGTTTCTAAAAACCTATTATCGTTGATTCATGTTTGTGACAGAAACATGTATTAGATCTGGTTAATCTTTTGGCTATTGATGATTATGAATCTGATCTATGTCATTATCCCCTAATTGCTTTCACTTATTGTTAAAACTCTCTTTTATTTAATTTTGCTATTTTCTTTGTTTTCAACCAATCAAAAGTTAGGGATAACTTGATTGGATTTATTAATTAAAATATTTTTGGTCCCAGAGTTCGACACCCTCTACAACAATCCATGTTGTTTAGGAAAGCCGAACGGATTAAACAATTGTTTACAGTTGTTAATTTGTTCGCAAACAACTAGAAATTTATTTAAATTGAAGTTAGAATATAAATATTTATTTTAATTATAAAAGGAATTGAAAATGGCGCGGTAGCTTGAAAATTCGATTTCAAATTTCAATTAGATGTACAAGATTCAAAATAAATCAGATTTTGGTAAAACCAGAAATATTTGAATCTGTTTGAAAATATCTTTCCAAGGGATGTGAAAAATCCAGATTTCATAACGGGAATAAATAGTTATGTCCAGTTGAAAATTCAGAATAGTCACTATGAAATTTTATATAATATATAGCCCTTAAAAATAGTGATTTTGCAAATGACCTCCGTTTTTGACGAGACCACTTTTATTGGATCCGGAATGTCAAATTATTGCTAGATTCCAATTTTCATAATTTATGGAATTAATATGTGAGCATAGTAAATTTAAACATGTTTGGTCAATTCAGTTGGAATTTAATCGACTCAACCGTTTTTCAATCGGTCTCCAAATTCGATGAAATTAGTTTTGTTAGGATCGTATCGTCAAAACATCGCCAAATTTATTTTTCTGGAATTTTTGGAGTCATTATGTGGCCCCGGTAAATTAAAATGTATGTTCAAATTAAAAATATACACTGATTTATATTTTAATTTAAACAAAAACTAATCGAAACAGTCGAATTGGCTGACCGGACATATCCCATTATGTACGAAATGGGGTTATGTAGCTAGGGGCGACAGTCATTGGGTTTGATTTGGGGTACGGATCGATTAGCAACTAACTAGAGAAATAAAATAAAATAAAATAAAATAAAATATAATCTCCTTCCAAAGTCAACAACCCTCATTATTTTCTTGTGTGGTCAAACCTTCAAACCTGCCTCCCCATTGAAACCCACAGCAGAAACTCTCCCAAATTCGTTCCCTTCGATCTCCCAATATACCCTGAATTATCCAATGATTTATAAACGAAAATTAATAAGCTCTCCTGGATCTTCAAGCTCATATAAGTTTGGAAATTTATCGTTGCCTAAATCGATCGATTTTTGGGTGTGAAGGAAGCCAATTTGGAGCTGATTTCTGGCGCCTCTGTGACTTCGAACGGCATACCGCTATGGGCGGAGGGAGATGGAACGGAGGACGACAGTGTGGACCCCTCTGATGCGATTCCGGTCAGGCGTAGGCGCTGCAAGAGGAGGCCCTAGCTTTGGAGCGCGGTGGGTTTATTTTGAGTTCTAGAAAAAAAAAACGACTGATGGAAGATGATAAGGGGTATGTTAATTAAGTTAATAATTTTGTTAATTATCTTGGCATAGTTTATTAATGTATTAAATTTTAAAACCATTGTTAAAAATTAGTTTTTATCATATAAAGCATTAAATAATAATACCCTTACTTTAAAAATAATAATACCCTTGTTTTAAAAATAATAATGCCCTTGTTTTAAAAATAATAATACCCTCATTTTAAAAATAAAAATACTATTGTTTTAAAAATACCATTGTTTTTAAAAATATAAATAACATTAGATTAAAAATATGATTTTTATAAAATTTCTTTGTAAATTTAAAAATATGATTTTTATAAATTACTTTGATTTAAAAATGTGTAATTTTAAATGTATATAACACAATAAAAATGTGATTTTTTATATGAAATAACATTGTTTTAAAAATGCAATTTTTATACGAAATACCTTAGATAAAAATCTGACTTGTATATATATATACCATAGTTTAAAAATCAAATTTTAATATATATATAGTATTGTATAAATATGATTTTTAAATATAAATAGCGTTATTTAAAAATCTGATTTTTAACATAAACTGCGTGAAACAGATTTTTGGGAACATGGTGAAGAACTCTACGTTCTGGAAACAAAGCGGAAATCCAAACCGCCCAATAAAGAATGGAGGAGTGGATCCCAAAGGTGAGAACTTCTCACTCAAATTTATTTTTTAGTTAAATATATACTAGGTTGCAGACGGGGCTTAGTAGCTCCTAACACCGTCGTCCACCGACCATAAACGACTTGTTTGATTGTATTGTGTGGTAGAAATTGATTGTGATTGTATTGTGAAATGGAAAATAAAATATTCATGTAATGAATAAAATATTTGGATAATATAAATACCATTTTTATTGTATAAATGAAATGAATAAAATATTCATATGTTGAAATAAATATTTTATCGTTAAAAATATAATTTTTAACGAGTATAAGAATGAAAATAAATATTCATAAACAAATCGGACGATTTGTTTATGTACACCCATTTATCTGATACTGATTGGGACAATATATTTTACACATTGCCCAACTGTTGATTGAAACCCTACACGGGTAGTGGGATGATATTTGACGTACACTAATCCCAATTGTTTAGTTGTATGTCAATCGATGGGTTGACAAACTGTTGTAAGCGTTAATTATTTATATTTAATGCTTATGCAGTTGTGTAGTGCACTCTGGCTGATGGTTGATTGTTTATCATTGTTGATATATACATGTGTAGTATGAAATCCATGTAACTGAAATTATATGGTAATTGATTGGGTCTGATTCCAATTCAGAAATAAGGAATCTTTTAAAATAACTAATATTTTAAAATAACTAATATTTTAAAATAATGAATATTTTAAAATGATATTCAGAAAAGAATCAAAATGTGATTTTGATGTCCGATTTTGGATGGACACGAAACTATTTAAATATATGAAGCCGTGTTGATTAGATTTGCGCCATTTTGACGCAGATGATATTTATATTGATTTTATTCATTTTTTTATAATGAATATCGGAAAGGGAAGTGATTTCAAAATCTATTGTTTTGAAAATATTATCATTTAATATTATAATGATAAGGAATATTCAAATTTGATTTGAAATTTGAAATGGAATTGAAATCGTTTTAAAATGAATTTAAAACGAATTTATTAAGGAATATTCAAATTTGATTTGAAATTTGTAATGGAGTTGAAATCGTTTTAAAATGAAATTAAAAACGAATTTATTTTGCAATATTCAAATTTGATTTGAAATTTGAAATGAGGTTAGAAAATGAATTTATAAACGATTTATAAATTACGTTTTAGATGGAAATCGACGAAATATATATTATATATATTATATATATAATATAATGGCCTGAATAGAACGCGCCGCGCAACGACCATTCGCGAATTTCGACCATTGAATTCGAATTGACATTATGGGAGATCCGACCGTCGGATTCTCCTAAAAACAGAACCGTTAGGTTCGTATCAAAAAGGGCATTCCAACGAATACAAGAGATTTGAAATCTAACGGTTGGGTTTGAATTACGTCCAAATCAAATTTGAAAAAGGTCGTTGTAAGTGCAGTTCGATGACCGTTTATGGAAATCGACTGTACGGGCCATGATAAAATTATTTAAAATATCAGTAATTTATGTAAAATCATAATAAAGAATTTGGAAAGAATTGGGATGAAAAATTCCATATTTGAAAAAATAAAAATATATTTTTATTGAAATGAACTAGTTATTAACTAGAATTATAATCCAATTATTTTTAAATAAATAAATTGGATTGAGAATGGGTTTTAATATAACAAGAATGTCCAATATATGAATTGGAGTGGATTTGAATGGAAATCATCTTCGGAATATTTTGATGTTGGATTTCGTGATTATACAGATATTGTTATGGAAATTTGAAAGATATATTTATATCGTTATTTCCGATACGATATTTGTTGGTTTCAGAATTTGATATTGAATATAAGCCGATATATTTTCTATTCAGAGCCTTGTATTTAATATCAAATGGGATTTTGGGTTTATCATGAACGGTGTCTTAAATAACACTGTTCTTAAACCCAGTTGTGAAAAGAATAAATCTTTTAATTAAGATTTAATGAAGTTTTCCAATTAATTAATATTTAATTGGAATTGAATAAAAGAATTGAATTTTGGGTTTGTCGTGAATGGTGTTTTCAGTAACATTGTTCTTAAGCCCCGTTTGAAAGAAATAAATCTTTTAATTAAGATTATTAGAATTTCCAGTTAATTAACGTTTAATTGGAATAAAATGGAATGTGAAGTGGGTTTATTGTGAACTATGTTTTTAACAACATTTGTTCTTTAACCCGATTTACAGTGAAATGTGATTTGGAATATATAAATCTTGTTATTAAGATTTAATGGAAATTTTCCAAAGAAGAGTTTTCTAATTTAATATATTAAATTGGAATGGAATGGAATTCGATTTGATAATAAGCAAAGTGAGCTTCTGCGGAGGAAGACTGTTACTATATATGGAATTTAAAAGGCTTTGTCATTATTCCATTTATATTATTGATTGGATATGGAAGTTTATATTGATTATATATTGATCTATTTTCCGCCAAGATTCCATAATTAATGGAATGGGATTTTGGGTTTATCGTGAACTGTGTTTTAATTGACATTAGTTCTTTAACCCAGTTAAAGATAAGATTAATCCCTTAGCTTTGAATAATCATTAAGTAATGATTTTTGAGATTAAAACTGAATTAGAGTTTTAATGAATCTTTAGGTAGATTGGAATGTGAATGGGATAATTGAATTTATCGAATTCATGAAATGATCGAGGATGGAGTATCACCAATTTGCTCTAAGCGATAGTTAAATCTTTAATTAGATTTGAACGAGAAATGGTAATTAATTTCACCGATAGCACCGTGGTGTTAGATATGAAGTATTACCAATTTTGCTTCGTGGGATGAATAGGTTGGGATTGGGAAATATGATAAATGATTACTTCGGTAAGGTTCGCTAATCCCGACTAGTTTGGATAAACCTTACTTTGGTTTGAATTGATGTCCAATGGAAGATTAAAGAATAAATTTAAAGAATTTATCTTTGATAACATTAATGGGAACCTTTCCCAAAGGATATGAATATTCAAATAAAATAATATTCAAAATTGGAATGAGGCGCATGTTGTATTTTTATAACAATTGTTTATTATATACGCGAGTTATTCAGAAAGGTCGGGCTTATACCCATTCTGAATAACTGATTTGACGATAAGTCGACGATGAAGACGGTGGTTGAAGACTGAAGGTCTTCACATCATTTGGATGATTACTGATGTCTTGATTGGGCTGTACACCCAAGACGAGGTAGAAAGTGGTGATCGTCCAGACGTACTTGGAGATCGACCGGATATGCGAGGACCTCTCTCCTGTTTTGGACATATGGAACGAGGAAAAAGGTGCCTCCGGTTTCGTACAGACCAAGAGCGAACTTGTAAATGGATGTGTGTCTGACATTGGATTTTGTTCCGTGTTGATTGATCTCTATTAAATATATATCTGTTTGGTGGTGGAGAATTTATTCTCTTGCTTAACATCCTTCTCTGAGACGTATGAGCTCAGAGGTTATATATCGATAGACATCGGTTGTGACGGCCTGCCTCGCACCAGCCGACATTTCCAATGAAAGTGCGCTGTACCAATGTCCAACCAGCACGGGACGGTCGCCAAAGAAAGGAAAGAAGGGAATTTGAACTAACAAGGAACCTGTAGTATATCTCACAGCGCATGGAATAAAATTTAACAATAACATAACTTGAATAAAACAGGCGAGACAGTGCATAAGCTGAAAACTAAACCATCATAGCAGTGGAAAATCCAAAATACAGCTTATGTTCCACATCATCATTATTACAACTTTTCAAACTGTCTCTAAAGAATAATAAGAAAGGTACACTACTAATGCCCAAAGTTGTGACCAACAACGACACAGGGAGAATATATATATATATATATATATATATCATACGTGGAAGCCTCCTGCTCGTCTCCGGCACAGCTACTCGTGCATAGTCACCTAACCTGTCTCTAGTCTGCCCGTTTAAGAGCACCCAGAGTAATAAGAAGAGACATAAAACTCTAGGTCAGACAAAAGTCTGGTATGAGCGATAAGCAGCAAAACAGAACAATAAGATTTATACTAAACCATACCTGAACCTGGACCTGCAGCCAAAGAGTTAGCACAGCAAGATGCACAATACTCTAAGGTGACACTAACATATGGTGTAAAGATACGGAGGTGGGGGTATGCATGTCATAGTGATGTCAAACAATCAAGCATAGCAACCATCCTCACATCTCTCACTCAGTGCGTAAAGCATACGATATCCACCGCTTTGATCACCCAAATCCTTGCTATGATCACTCTGCCCCATTGAGTCACAGTGACTCCACTGCACTAATCCATAGCTACTAATCCTTTGCTATGTCCACTCTGCCCCATGGAGTCATAACAACTCCACTGCACTGGCTCATAGCCTTGCTACGACCACACTTCCCCATGAAGCCATGATGACTTCGTTGCACTGATCCATAGCCAATATCCGTCTCTCTGTTGTGAATCAAAGCTATAAACGTCGATAACCCCTTTGCACACGTCCCGCAGCAAAGTCCAATCATGAAGTTTACTCATTGGTTCCCATCTGGATCCTGGGTTACAAATTCCCATTCGGACTACCTTTGCATCTTGGGTTTTGTCTTCTCTGGATCGATCTTCATTTGGTTCATAGCTGATTCCTCATGTCCAAACTCCTTGGTTTGGTTCGTAGTCACCATTCTGGTTCGGATCGGATTGCTCGGGTCGGGTTGGATTCCCCATCCAATTCGATTCGTGGGCTCCAGTCCACTGCGGTTTAGTTCGTTCTCCTTCCACCGGATCGGGTCGTGGGCACCCATTGGGTTCGGGTCGGCCCCTTCATCGCTTCAGATCGTGACTCCAGGTCGTGGCTCTGCTCGCAGCTCGTGGAGGTCAGCTCGTGGTGACATGCTTGGCTCGTGAGGCTATCTCTTGAATGGAGGACTCGGGTCGTGATGGCTCTCCACAGTCAGGTCGGGTCGGTTTGGTGCCATCATTCACGAGCGGGTCGGGGTCGGGGTCGGGTAGGGGCGATCCGATCCGGTCCGGTTCTGGGTCATTTCCTGTAACTTTTCCAATGACTGTTTTTATGCCACACTACGACATTTTCGACCATTCTAACTGTTTTAATCAATAACAAAGCATACCATACAGTCATAGCAACATGTAGAATTGATCACAAACACCAAAACCACAATTTGATATGTCAAAATGGATCAAATCTACCCAAAACCCATATTTTCCCCTTAAGCATGTTTAAGCAAATCTAGTGATAAGATTAGCAAAACTTAACCAAATTAACCGAAACTTCTAATAAAGGCCTAAAACGATGTTTAAGAATTTCTAAACATTTTTCCAGAATTTATTAATACATAAATTCGCTAATTAACACTAATTACCCCTAATTAACCATAATTAGTGTAAAAACAATGCTAATCACTCACCTTGGCCACAAACAATCTATAGATCTGAAATATTATCTGATTTGGGTTGAATTTCTGTGCAACACAGCAGCTCTATTCCTAATTTGATGCTAATTTGCCTTGTTTTGATGTATCTTCGGCTTAATTAGCGATTAGAAGGTGATTTGGGGGTGCTTTAGCAAGTGGAGGCCATTGCTAGGGTTCAAAGGTTGTAAGTGGCGTCTAAGAAATGAAATAAAAACTGATTTACTAACTCATCTCATCCCTCCCATAACCCTAATCCCGAAATGGGTTATGGCCCCTCTTGCTAATCACCCTAATTAGGCCCGATTAAACTGTTTTTCACCTTCTAAACTTGTTTCAGCCATATCTCCCAAACGGTGAGTCCATTTGACTAATGTGACCACTCTACGGAAAGATAAACCGCCATCCGGATCTAATGGAAGTGGTTTCAAGTCAAAACTCCTTACCAATCAAAAGTTATGGCCGAAACAAGATTAGCTAGGGGCAAAACGGTCATTTAAAAATCGGCAAAAATCATGAACACGGGAAATGACCCCAATAGTCGTCTCCCAAAGTTACATGACCATATGACTTCATATGTGAAAGAAATTAATATTCTACGATCCCCAGATTCGTAGAATGCAACTCGTTACATTCTCTCCCCCCCCCCCCCCCCCCCCCGCTTAAGAAATTTCGCCCCCAAAATTCCTTAACTAAAAAAACAAGCAAAGGATCCCGTATGCCTACCAACCATTCAAAACAATTATACATACAAAAACAAACAAACAATTAGTCTATCCTAGCATGGGGAAAACTAATTCGCAAATTAAATCTTATCAGGCAAAGAGTTCTGGATACGTCTTCTTAATGCTCTCCTCTGCCTCCCAAGTACAGTCGTTCTCATCCTCGCCCCACTGAACTTTGACTAGATTCACCGCTTTCCTTCGAAGTTGCTTCGTATCGTGCTCGACAATACGAATCGGCTTGCGGTTCCCAACCGCCTCGGGTTCTACTTTGATATCATCCAACTGGTCAGGTGAAATAGTCATATCGGGGTCGTGCACGAATTTCCTTAACTGGGAAACATGAAATACGTTATGAACTCCTGCCATCTTCTCTGGTAATTCATCTTTATATGCCAAATTCCCAACTTGCTCGAGAATTGGGAATGGACCCACAAATCATGGTGTTAACTTGCCTCTCCTACCAAATCGTATCATGCTCTTTAACGGAGAAATCTTGACAAACACCTAGTCACCAATGGAGAATTTTAAATCTCTTCTCCTCTTATCAGCATAACTCTTCTTCCTATCTTGGGCAGCCTTCATTCGTTGTCGGATGATCTTAATCTTGTCTGAGGTTTCTCTTATCACATCTGGTCCAAGCTCAAACTTCTCACCGGTTTCTAACTAACATGATGGTGAGTTGCACGGTCTTCCGTACAAAGCTTCAAATGGATCCATACCAATACTGGATTGATAACTATTATTATATGCAAACTCTAATAGATGCAAATGGTCATCTCATGATCCACCAAAATCCAATATGCAAGCTCTCAAGAGATCCTCTAATACTCGAATCACCCTCTCTGTCTGACCGTCGGTTTGAGGATGGTACGCGGTACTGAGATATAATTCTGACCCTAGAGCCTCTTGTAAGCTCTTCCAAAACCCACTAGTAAACAACGACTCTCGGTCACTCACAAAGCTTTTTAGTACTCCATGAAATCTCACTACCCACTTTATATACAGTTCTGCTAACTTAGTCGCTGTTCTATTCGACTTGATAGGTATAAACCTTGCACTCTTAGTCAATCAGTCCACAATCACCCAAATGCTATCATGGCCTGTTCTAGTTCTTGGTAACCCATCAATGAAATCCATTGGGACTTGTTCCCATTTCCATTCTGGGACTTCTAATGGTTGCAACTAACCACAAGGTTTCTTTTGCTCAACTTTAACCAACTGGCAGTTCATGCATTTGGATATAAACTTCCAAACGACTCTTTTCATCCATTCCCTGTACTATGTCTGCTTCATGTCTCGATACATTTTGTTACCACCGGGATGTATAGTCAGTTTTGAGTGATGACATTCTCTAAGCACTTCATCTCTCAATCCATCGACATTGGGCACAACTAGTCTTCCATTCTTTCTAAGCCATCCATCTCGATCAAGCCCATACTTGTCCATCTCCCTATCAATACCCATCTCTAACATGGAGATGATTTCTAATAAGTTAGGATCTTCCCTTTGACTGGAACCAATCCGCTCAATCAAAGTGGGTCTGATCGTCAAACTTGCTAATACTTCTGGATCCAATTCGCACTTTGGTCTGAAATCATACCCAGCGATGTACTCCAGTTGCTTCCATTATAAAAACATAGCCCCTAAACTGGCATGTCTTCTACTCAATGCATCAGCTACCGCATTGCCCTTTCCTGGTGTATATGCGATACCGAAATCGTAGGAAACCAATAATTCTAACCATCTTTGCTATCGGAGATTTAGATCCTTCTGAGAGAAAAGATACTTTAACAATTTATGATCGGTAAACAACTCGAATCTTTATCCCAAGAGAAAATGTCTCCAGATCTTCAATGCGAACACGATCGCTGCCAATTCCAAATCATGGGTAGGATATCTTTTATCATGCGGTTTTAGTTGCCGACTAGCATAAGCTACAACCCTACCTCCTTGCATCAATACAACACCTAGTCCAGTTCCACAGGCATCTGTGTATACCGTCATCTCTTCATTCCCTTTAAGAATGACTAATACTGGTGCACATGTCAACTTTTCCTTTAGGCTCTTAAATGCATTCTCGCACTTTTCGTCCCAAATGAAAGCTTGATTTTTCTTGGTCAACTGAGTCAACGGTGCCGCTATCTTGGAGAAGTCTTGGATAAACTTACGATAATATCCAGCTAATCCCAAGAAACTTCTTCTGTATGTTGCATTCTTGGGCGTAGGCAAATCTTGTACCGTAGCCACCTTCGTAGTGTCCACGGCAATACCATTTTCTGAAACAACATGGCCTAAGAATCTCACTTCCCTCCTCCATAAGTGACACATAGAAAACTTTGCTTTCAATCGGTGTTTTCTCAACACCTCCATCACTATCCTCAAATGTTCCTTGTGTCCTTCCTCTATGCTCGAATAAACCAAGATATCGTCCACGAACAAAAGAACAAAATTATTCAATTTATCCCTGAATACCCTATTCATAAGATCCACAAAATATGCTGGTGCAATGGTCAGCCCGAATGGCATGACCAACCACTCACAGAATCTAGACGGCGTCTGAAAGGCCGTTTTAGCCATACTCTCAGCTTCCACCCTAAGCTGATGAAAACCTGTTGCGAGATCCAACTGGGATAACACTCTCGCGCCACTCAACTGATCAAACAAATCATCTATCCGCGGTAGAGGTTACTTATTCTTCCTCGTTACCTTATTCAACTCGCGGTAGTCCACACACAATCGAAGGGAACCATCTGCCTTGGTAGCAAACACAACTAGTGCTCCCCACTCAGAAACACTTCTTCTGATAAATCCCTTCTTCAACAGATCGCTTACTTGCACCCCGAGCTCTCGCTGCTCCCTTGGTGCCATACGACGAAGTAGCATCACTATAGGTTTTTCATCTTTCACTAAATCAATACGGAACTCAATATCTCGGTGTGGTGGAAGTCCGGTCACTTCCTCGAAGACGTCCGGATACTGGCCAGCAACGGGCACATCTGACAACTCATCATGCGGGATGTCAAGGGAATTTAGAAAACTAGCCATTACCCCATCACTAGGTAAACCCAAAAACACTACCCTTCGTTCATCATCCGCTCTAACTGTCACCAAAAAGCCCTCACAGTCTACCACCACCCTGTACCTTCGGAGCCAATCGACCCCCAAAATAATGCCAAACCCAGTAAAGCCCAAAACAAAGCAATCACAAAAAAACATGCATCCATGACTCGATAAGACCACATTACGACAAATCATGCTAAGGCTAGTTGAACCACCTATCGGGTTCGTCACCGCTAAAGGTCTATCGACTATCTCGGGTTCCAATCCCAACCTATCTACCAGGTCACTAGATATGAAGGAACGGGAAGCTCCGGTATCGAATAATACTCGAAAGGAACATCATAAACAGAAAGCGTACCTTAAATGACGGAATTCTTTCCTTTCTCCGTCGTAGTTGGGGCATTCGACGAAGAAGGAACAACATTGATAGCATATGCTTTCACAATTTGCTTTTCTTTAGGGGGTTGCGGACACTTATCCTTGTGATGTCCCACTTGGCCACAGTTGAAGCACTTCCTGTCCGCTGGCCTTGCTCAACATTCTTTAGCATAATGGCCCATTCTTGCCACAGCTAAAGCACTCAACATCTTTCTTGCTCTTTTTCTGACCATCCTTAGCTTGGTTCTGACTCTGCTTTCCTTTATTTTGAGAATTATTCTTGCCTCCACCGCTTGCTTGCGGCTTTGGCCCCTCTGTAGATGCGACAGTGACTTCAGTCTTGCGTTTAGGATAAAGGCTCTCTGACCTCAATGCTTTCCCCACAATCGATTCAAACGTCTCATCGATGTGGTTAATAAGCCTTTCCCCCAAGTACTGATCTATGCCAGTTATGAACTTCTCATTCTTCTTCTCGGGAGTGTCAATAAGAGATAATCCATACTTCAATAAAGTATCAAACTCAGCAATATACTCCGAAACTGCTCTACCATTCTGCTTAAGTTCCAGGAACTTCCTAAATAATTCTGATTTCTGAGAAGCTGGGATAAACTTATCACTGAATCGGGCCTTAAACTGATCCCGTGTAACTTGATCCTCTGGAGTAGCTGCCTTGATAGCATTCCACCAATTCATCGCCCGTCCTTGCAGTTGACGGGATGCTAGCTTTCTCTTCATCGCATCCTCGATACCCAAGTCTTTGAAGATATGCTCACAGCTATCCAACCAATCCTGAACTTCTGTAGCCGATTCCGTTCCGTGGAACGGCTTTCCACCAAGACTAGTGTAATCCTTGCATAGCTTGGCGAAATCAGCCCTAGGCGCCTGCACCGCTGCACCAACACCATTTACAGCATTAGGAGCTGCCCTCTGAACATCCCTAAGCATCTCTCTTATGAGGTCAGTGAACATCGTCCTCATATCAGGAGCATTACCATTATTAGCTCCTCTACCGGTACTCCTAGTATATTGGCTCATCGTTCAATCTGTAAGGAGAAAACGATTAACCATCTCTTCAGTGGTGCCAGTGCAATGCGACTTCATCCTTAAATATACTAATAGTGTATATATATATATATAGCTTTTAAAAACCAAAATATCACAAACACGTGCTCTCATATACAAACTATATCTCCCTGATGTCTTTCCTTAGTTTATCTACGCAACCTAGAGCTCTGATACCAAATGTGACGGCCCGCCCCGCAACAGCCGACATTTCCAGTGAAAGTGCTCTATACTAATGCCCAACCAGCACAGGACGATCGCCAAAGAAAGGAAAGAAGGGAATTTGAACTAACAAGGAACCTGTAGTATATCTCACAGCGCATGGAATAAAATATAAAAATAACATAACTCGACATAAAACAGGCGAGACAGTGCATAAGCTGAAAACTAAACCATTATAGCAGCGAAAAATCCAAAATACAGCTTATGTTCCACATCATCATTATTACAACTTTTCAAACTGTCTCTAAAGCAAAATAAGAAAGGTACACTACTAATGCCCAAAGTAGTGACCAACAGCGACACAGGGAGAATATATATATATATATATATATATATATATCATACGTGGAAGCCTCCTACTCGTCTCCAGCACAGCTACTCGTGCATAGTCACCTGACCTGTCTCTAGTCTGCCCGTTTAAGAGCACCCAGAGTAATAAGAAGAGACATAAAACTATGGGTCAAACAAAAGTCTGGTATGAGCGATAAGCAGCAAAACAGAACAATAACAAGTATACTAAACCATACCTGAACCTGGACCTACAGCCAAAGAGTTAGCACAACAATATGCACAATACTCTAAGGTAACACTAACATATGGTGTAAAGATACAGGGGCGGGGGTGTGCATGTCATAGTGATGTCAAAAAATCAAGCATAGCAACCATTCTCACATCTCTCACTTAGTGCGTAAAGCATACGATATCCACCGCTTTTATCACCCAAATCCTTGCTATGATCACTTTTCCCCCATGGAGTCACGGTGACTCCACCGCACTGATCCATAGCCACTAATCCTTTGCTATGTCCACTCTGCCCCATGGAGTCATAACAACTCCACTGCACTGGCTCATAGCCTTGCTACGATCACTCTGCCCCATGAAGCCATGATGACTTCACTGCACTGATCCGTAGCCAATATCCGTCTCTCAGTGGTGAATCAAAGCAATAGACGTCGATAACCCCTTTGCACACGTCCTGCAGCAAAGTCCAATCATGAAGTTCACTCACTGGTTCCCATTTGGATCCTGAGTTACAACTTCCCATTCGGACTACCTTTGCATCTCGGGTTTGGTCTTCTCCGGATCGGTCTTCATTTGGTTCATAGCTGATACCTTACGTCCAAACTACTTGATTTGGTTCGTAGTCACCATTCTGGTTCGGATCGGATTGCTCGGGTCGGGTCGACTTCCGCATCCAATTCGATTTGTGGGCTCCAGTCCACTGCGGTTCAGTTCGTTCTCCTTCCACCGGATCGGGTCGTTGGCACCCATTGGGTTCCGGTCGGCCCCTTCATCGCTTCAGATCGTGACTCCAGGCCGTGGCTCTGCTCGCAGCTCGTGGAGGTCAGCTCATGGTGATATGCTTGGCTCGTGAGGCTATCTCATGAATTGAGGGCTCGGGTCATGATGGCTCTCCACAGTTAGGTCGGGTCGGTTCGGTACCATCATTCACGAGCGGGTCGGGGTCGGGTAGGGGCGATCCGATCCGATCCGGTTCTGGGTCATTTCCTGTAACTTTTCCAATGACTGTTTTTACGCCACACGACGGCGTTTTCGACCATTCTAACTGTTCTAATCAATCACAAAGCATACCATATAGTCATAGCAATATGTAGTATTGACCAAAAACACCAAAACCACAGTTTGATATGTCAAAATGGATCAAATCTACCCAAAACTCATATTTTCCCCTTAAGCATGTTTAAGCAAATCTAATGATAGGATTAGCAAAACTTAACCAAATTAACCCAAACTTCTAACAGAGGCCTAAAACGGTATTTAAGAATTTCTAAACATTTTTCCAGAATTTATTAATACATAAATTCACTAATTACCCCTAATTAACCATAATTAGTGTAAAAACAATGCTAATCACTCACCTTGGCCACAAACAAACTATAGATCTGAAATATTATCTGATTTGGGTTGAATCTCTATGCAACACTGCATCTCTATTCACAATTTGATGCTAATTTGCCTTGTTTTGATGTAGCTTTGGCTTAATTTGCGATTAGAAGGTGATTTGGGGGCGCTATAGCAAGTGGAGGCCATTGCTAGGGTTCAAAGGTTGTAAGTGGCGGCTAAGAAATGAAATAAAAACTGATTTACTAACTCATCTTAGCCTTCCCATAACCCTAATCCCGAAATGGGTTATGGGCCCTCTTGGTAGTCACCCTAATTAGGCCCAATTAAGCTGTTTTTCACCTTCTAAACCTTGTTTCAGCCATATCTCCCAAACGGTAAGTCTGTTTGGCTAATGTGACCACTCTACGGAAAGGTAAACCATCATCCGGATCTAGTGGAAGTAGTTTCAAGTCAAAAGTCCTTACCAATCAAAAGTTATGGCCGAAACAAGATCAGCTAGGGGCAAAAGGGTCATTTAAAAATTGGCAAAAATCAGGAACATGGGAAATGACCCCAACAGTCGTCTCCCAAAGTTACATGACCAAACGACTTCGTATGTGAAAGAAATACATATTCTACGATCCCCAGATGTGTAGAATGCGGGTTGTTACATCAGTCGCATGGCGTGAATTGCCTGTATGGCATGCTGAGATGCAAATGATCAAGGTTTCTTTTGAAAACAGAGTCTTGTGGTTGATGATCAAAGCACGGCTTTAATATAGCATAGCTCTGTGTATAGCGTTAATTCGCGAGCCTCACACCCCGGTGTGAACCAGAAACGGGAGAGAACCTCAGGGTAATGGACATATGCTGGTTTCTAGCTAGGAGTGTTGTCATGGTATGGAGCCCAGACATTTTACTTATGTGGATGTTGCTTATTATTAATTGATGGATAGAGAGGCGCCTCGGATATATCGGTCACTACGGGATCGATGGATGACATGGTCGAAATACTGACCAGACTTATGCCCCATAGGGCAAACTAGCATATAGTTTATGGTATTATTAACCCGCTAAGTGTGGACTGACCCTGACGATCCAAGGCTTGCCTGCGCGCTTGCCTGAGGCTCAGGCTAGAGAGTCACGAAGCGGTAAGGACGATCTCTTGCCTTAGTTCACAGACGGAAATCTAACTTCCAATACATGACATTTCAGTTTTAATTGTAGAGCCTAGTGTGGCGACATAGTGGGAAGAGGCACTATGCCATCTATGATTGATACATTTATATTTGAAGTTGATTTCTTTACTTTTAGTAATAATAAAAGATGAAATTTCACGTATCAAGCATTATTTGGCTATTATAAGGAAAAACTCTATCCTTCGGCTTGCGTTGCATTGTGTGATGGTACCTGGGTCCTATAATAGCTTCATTGTTCTTTATTTAGCATTGCGCTATTTGTTTTATGCACTGGTATTCTTGGGGGTAAAAACATTCTGTGTTATACGGCGTGGTCCCTTGATATACCTAACTTTAAAATCAAATTAATAACTGTTTTAGTTCTCACACTAGTCACATGACTGATCTGGAGTTTACCGTTTTAACCTTAACTCTAGGTGCCCCTATTTTCCACACAGGCAGCTAGTAGTTTTTGTTTTGCAGATATTATATTCACAGGATCCTGGTTTACAGCTGGAGCTATATTCAGAACGCTTTGTATCTGTGTATTTCTTTCTGTTGTGTTTTGTATTATTTTCCGCTGCATTGTAATTTGTAAATCTATGATATTTATCAAATGTATATTATTTGTTCATACTCTGTATATTCTTTTACCCTGATGTAAATTGCTATAATAAGTAATGAAATGTTCTTCTACTTGTGTTCTGATTTGTCGTGTTATCAATTCAATCCGGGCTTTCCTGTAAGGGCGAGTTTGGGTCGTTTTAGCTTGGTATTAGAGCTTTGGTTTACAAAGCTCGAGAATAAGACACATTAGACTCAATTGAGAGAATTCATCGGAGATTGGATTAGTAATATTGTAACGAAAAGGAATTCCGCTCGATCCGAATCAGTCGCTAAACCGATCAAGACCGTTCGAAATGCCCGATCGTGTTGAGAACACGACAAATCAGAACGCAGACGCAGACGGAAGAACATTTCATTGTTTATTACAACAATTCCATCAGAATACAAGAATATACTCTATATAAATCAATATTACACACTCGATAAATATCAGAGATTATAATACATTACATAGCAGCGGAAAATAATACAATACACAACTAGAAGAGATATACAGATACAAAGCTTTCCGGATATCATTCCAGCTGTAAACCAGGATCCTGTGAATATAAATCTGCAAAACCAAAACTACTAGCTGCCCATGTCAAAATAAGGGCACCCAGAGTTTAGGTTAAAACAATAAACTCCAGGTCAGTCATGGGACTGGTGTGAGAACTAAAACAGTTATTAATCTTTATTTTAAAGTTCGGTAAATCAAGGGACCACGCCGTAAAACACGGAACGGGTTTCCTCCCAAGAATACCACTGCATAAAACAAACAGCGCAATGCTAAATAAAGAAAAATGAAGCTATTATAAGACCCAGGTCCCATCACACAATGCAACACAAACCAGAGGATAGGGTTTTACCTTATAATAACCAAAGAATGCTTGATACGTTAAAACAATTCTTTTATTATTGCTATAAGTGAAGAAATCAATTTCAAATCATAAGTATCAATCATAGGCGGCATGAATGCCCCATACCACTATGTCGCCATATATAAGTTATACAATCAAAATCGCAAAGTCACGTATTTGGAAATTGGGTTTCCATCTATGAACCGAGGCCAGGGATCATCCTCTACCGATTCGAGACAATCTAGCCCATGTCTCAGGCAAGCGCGCAGACAAGCCTTGGATCGTCAAGGCCGGTCCACCGATGTGGATTAAAATACCTGAACACCGCGTCTCCCCGCCCTATGGGGCGTAAATGAGCCAACGAATGACTCCATCGGTCCCGGATCGACCGATATATCTGAGGCGCCTCGCAAACCAACAACCACATAAGTCAAACTCGTCAGGGCGTGTAAAACCACTGACGCCACTTCTAGCTAGAAGGAAACGCATGCCCTCCCTGAAGTCCTCTCCCGTTTTTGGTCCACTACCGAGGTGTGAGGCTCGCGAATCAACGCTACACAAAGCTATGCCACACAGGCCGTGCTTTGATCATCCACCACAAGACTCTGCTTTTCAACAGAAGCCTTGATCATTTGCCACTTAGGCATGCCACACAGGCAATTCACTCCATGCGTTTGATATCCATCAATATATAACCACTGAGCTCGTACGTCTCAGAGAAGGGCGTTAAGCAAGAGAATAAATTCTCCGCCGCCAAACAGATATATATTTAATAGAAATCAACCACACAGAATAAAATCCAATGTCAGGCACACAGTCCATTTACAAGTCCGTTCTGGGTCTGAACGAAACCGGAGGCACCTAGTACCTCGCATATCCATCGATCTCCAAGCACGTCTGGACGATCACCAACTGATTCCCTCCTCTTGGTTGGACGACCCAATCAAGATCATCAGTAATTATCCAAACGACGTGAAGACCTCCGGTCTTCAACCACCGTCTTCATCTTCGACACCACGTCGAATTAGTTATTCAGTATGGGATAAACCCGGTCTTTCTGAATAACTCGCGTATATAATAAACAAGTGTTACACAAACACAACTTACGCTTCATTCCAATTCAGAATATTCTTATACTTTGGGAAAGGTTCCCATTAATTTTATCAAAGATAAATTCTTTAAATTTATTCTTTAATCTTCTTTGAATATTAATTCAAACTAGTCGGGATTAGCGAACTACACCGAAGTAATCATTTATTTTATTTCCCAATCCCAACCTATTCATCCCATGAAGTAAAACTGGTCATACTTCATATCTAACACCACAGTGTTATCGGTAAATTCAATTACCATTTCACTTTCAAATCTAATTAAATATTTAACTATCGCCTGGAGCAAAACTGGTGATACTCCCTTTTCGATCTTTTCAATCTAATTAAAGAATCATTAAAACTCCACTTAGTTTTAATCTTCACAGAAATCAATATCCTGCCTTTAACTGGGTTAAAGAACCAATGTCATTTAAAACACGACTCACTATAAACCCAAAATCACATTACATTAATTATCGGGTTAAAGAACAAGTGTTATTTAAAACACCGTTCACGATAAACCCAAAAATCAATTCTAACTCAATTCCAATTAAATACCATTTAATTGGAACACTTCATTAAAACTAAATAAAAAGATTTAATCTTTTTCTCAACTGGGCTTAAGAACAGTGTTAATGAAGACACCATTCACGGCAAACCCAAATCACATTTGATATTAAATACAAGGCTCTGAATAGAAAATATATCGGCTTATATTCAATATCAAATTCTACGACCAACAAATATTCTATTGTAAATAACGATATAAATATCTTTCAAATTTCCATAACAATATCTGTATATTCACTAAATCCAACATCGAAATATTCCAAAGACAATTTCGATTCAAATCCATTTCCACTTCAATTATTGGAAATTTTGATTATTTTTAAAACCACTTTCAAATTCAATTTATTTATTTCAAAAATAAATTGATTTTAATTCTAGTTCAAAACTAGTTCATTTTGATAAAAATCTACTTTTATCTTTTCAAATATGGAGTTTTTCAGCCCAATTTTTCCCAAATCATTTCTTATGATTTTACACAAATTATTGATATTTTTAATAATTTTCACAAGGCCCGTACAGTCGATTTCCATCAACGGCCATCGAACTGCACTTACAGCGACCTTTTCCCAATTTGATTTGGACATAATTCCAAATCCAACCGTTTGATTTCTAATTTCAAATATTCGTTAGAAAGCTCTTTTCGATACGAACCCAATGGTTGTGGTTTTAGGAGAATCCAACGGTCGGATCTCCCGCAATGTCAATTCGAAGTCAATGGTCGAAATTCACGAACTACCGCAGTGCGGCGCGTTCTATTCAGGCCATTATATAATATATATAATATATACTTCATCGATTTCCTTTTAAAACGTATTTTATAAATCGTTTTAAATTCATTTCAAATTGATTTCAATTCAAATCGATTTTTTATTCAATTTCAATTCGTTTTCAATTCAATTTGAATTTCAAACTAATTCAATTTCAATTCGAATTCATTTCTATTCAATTTCAATTCGAATTCAATTCTATTCAATTTCAATTCGAATTCAATTCTATTCAATTTCAATTTGAATTCAATTCAAAACGATTTCAATTCTATTTCAATTTAATTCGAATTCATTTCAAAACGATTTCCATTCTATTTCAATTTAATTCGAATTCATTTCTATTCGAATTTCAAATCATTTCAGTTTATTTCGAATTTCAAATCAATTCAATTTGTTTCGAATTTCAATTCACTTTAATATTCACTTCAATTTGAATAAAATCGATATAAGTATCGTTCACGTCAAAATGGCGTCAATCTATCAACACGGCTTCATATATTTCTATTTTCAAATATTCTATTTCAAATATTTATTTTTCAAATATTTTATTTCAAAACTGGAATGAGGCCCAATCAATTACTATATAATGTTAATTATATGGATTTTCTACAACACATGTATAAAATAACAACGATAAATAATCAACCATCATCCAGAGTGCACCACACAACTGCATAAGCATTAAATATAAATAATTAACGCTTACACAGTCTGTCGACCAATCGATCGACAAACAGCTAAATAATTGGGATTAGTGTATGCCAAATATTATCCCAATACCCGTGTGGAGTTTCAAACAATCAAACACAGATTTTATTTGTGCAGTTGGGCGATGTGTAAAATTTGTCGTTCCAATCAATATCAATCAAATCATTGTATATAAACAAATCGCCGATTTGTTTATAAATATTTATTTTATATACACGTTAAAATTTCTATTTTCAACTATAAAATATTTTTAACTTTATAAATATTTTATTTCATTTCACATCACATCAAACAATCAACTACACATCAAAATCAAACAAACAAGCATACAAGCCGTCCATGGTCTGTGGACGACGGGTGTCGGGTGCTACTAAACACCGTCTGCATCCTAGTATATATTATTAACTAGAAAACAAAATTAAAAGGTGAGAAGTTCTCACCGATAGCTAATCCAAACTCCACGCCTCTTCATATGTAGGAAATCTTCACCTTTTCGTCTTTTGTCATTTTCGTTGCCCGTATTCACTACATATATAAAAATCATATTTTTATATTCTCTCCACTTCACGATAAAATAAAGTTCAGATTTTTATTTCACTTCATATATTTACAACGCTTCTTTCTATATAAAAATTATATTATTATATTTCTACTTCTTATATAAAGATTGAATTTTTATTATCATAACCATACAAAAATTATATTTCTTTATCGCCATTCTCTATATAAAGATCTCGCCTTTTCAAATATAAAGATCATATTTTTACTTCTTCTATAATATAAAAATCATATTTTTATATTATCTAGTATATAAAAATCATATTTTGATAACTCTACTTTAATAAAAATCATATTTTTACTATCATACCTATATAAAGATCATATTTTTAATATGCCACTAGTATAAAAATTATATTTTTAACTTCTTGATTGTATACAAATTATATTTTTAACTTCTCTATAATGTAAAAATTATATTTTTACCCTTATCCTCATATTAAAAATTATATTTTTATAAAAATAAAAAATATAATCTTTTCAGTTTAAAAATCAAACCTTCTTGTTTTTAAATAAAAACCACCCTCTTAACATGAAGTTCATACATTTTTATCTACCAAAAATTGAATTTTTATACACTTAAAAATCATGTCTTTGCTAAATTCAAAAAAATCATGTCTTCATTGAATAAAAGATTATATTTTTAACTAAGTGAAGATTATATTTTTAACTCATGTTATTAAAACAAAGTTATTTCTATTTAAAATTTGAAAATAAAATAAAATAAAACAGTGTTAATTTCAGTTTCTAAAAATAATGTAAATTCATTTTAAAATTAACTCACTGTAAGTCATCCAGCATTGCTTAACCGGAGCTCCAAACTAGGGTTCATCTTCACCATCACCAGGGGCCACCGGAGCTGCATCTAGTACCACCACGCCGTCCACCTTGGCGGCGCCTCTCCTTGCGCGGAGAACAAGGAAACTCGGTGGCCTATTTGCGCAAGAAATGGCGAGCGACATCTGCGAGCTTGGGGAGCGATTTCGGGTGCTTCAGGCGATGGAATGCAGGGGAAGAAGGGAATGGCGGAGGAGGAGGGTCGCGACTGAGGCGGGAGGTGGATGGAGTGGTGGCAGCGCTGAATCGAGGGGGGAGGGGTGGTTTATTTTTGGGTTTTTCCTCTTTTTTTTTATATCGAGGGAGATACTGAGGTCAACGGGGGAAGGAAAGGGGTATAAGGTTTTTTTTTAATTTTGAAACCAAAAAGTAACTTTAATTTTAGAACTCGAAATCCAACCCACCGACTGTCGTCCCTAGCTAATTACCCCCATTTCGAACACAATGGGATATGTTACAAAGGCCAATTCAATCATTACGATCAGTTTTCGTCAAAATCAACATATAGCTCTATATATTGAATTTGAACGCGCATTTCAATTTACTGGGGTCACATACGAACCCTAAAAATTCCCGAAAAATATTTTCTAACTTCGTATTGACGATACGGTCCTAACAAAACTAATTTCGTCAAATTCTGAGACCGTTTGAAAAATGGCCATCTTCCAGTCGATTAAAATCAACTGAAACTGGTCAAACGCGTTTTCCTTTGCCACGCTCACATATTGAATTCAAAATTATGAAAATTGAAACCTAGCAATAATTTGACATCGCGGATCCAACAAAAGTGGTTTCGTCGAAATCCGAGGTCGTTTGCAAAACTTCCATTTTTAAGGGCCAGAATTCCATAGCGACTATTCTGAATTTTCAACTGGGCATATCTTTTGATTCCCGCTATGAAATTTTGATTTCTCGGATTCGTTGGAAAGATATTCTCAATTAGATTCTAATATTTTTGGTTTTGCTAAAATCCGGTTTATTTTGAATCCTGTACATTCATTTGAAGTTTGAAATCGAATTATCGAACTACCGCGCCATTTTCAATTCCTTTTATATATATAAATAAAATATTTATATTCTAACGACGACGTATATAAATATATACGTTCTACTCTATTCAAAATAAATTTCTCGTCGTTATTATTTAAAATAATTCATTTTAAATAATCAAAATTTGCTAAAATTGCCAAAATAAAATTTTTAAATTGGCCCAGATTTCCGGGTTATTACAATCTCCCCCACTTAAAACTTTTCATCCCCGAAAAGGAACGAAGCCGAAAGTTGTTTCACAAATCAACTCCACTTCTTGTATTTTCACTACGGCTTAAGTTCTTCAACTTTTCAGTTTCTAAGCACTTTTCAAAATTTTCAAAAATTTGGCTAACACCCTAAATTTTCGAAAAATTTCGCCATAACCTCCCCTGCATCGGGGACTTCGGGATATTTCATATAGCCTCCCATGGCCTTCTTCAATCCAAAAGAAAAAGAAAAAGCCAAGCGGCTAGCCAATCGGCTCACAAAATCATTATCACCCAAACAAAACAGTAAATTATGGTAAACATGTACCTGTTTGTTGGGCAAACAATTTTATTCTTCTGCTCTAGCCTCCTTGCTATGACCTGTTCAGTGTAAGCACATGTACATGCAAGCCAATGCGACTAATTTTAAATGCAATTCACTATTTGATTCAAATTGGCTATATGGTTCAAATTTTAATTATTTCAAACAATAATCAAACAACACAACCAACAATCAATTAGTTGATTAGCTTTTCAAATTCATAACTTTGATATATAGTCAAAAATCACATTTTTGATGCCAAATCACAACAATAGACCCTATCTAATTTTGGTTCTCACACCAGTCAATAGGAAATATATAGAAATCTCACTTTTGTCACTCGAATATAAACACTGATGATGAGGCCTCATCATCAGAATCATCTCCGGGCGACTAGAGTGTGATTATATATCTATCCAGTATATTAAAATTTCGAATACACGCGGATCAGACGTATAAGCAAAATCTGTATATACTGGATAGTCCAAATCAATATAAAATAAATAATCAAATACGTATAAAACGATTTAAATTTCAAAACAAAACTTGTTTTCAATTTGAAAAATATACTCTTCACACTCGTTCTAGGATACTACCGATCCTATCTCTAACGAGTCATTCTCGTTGGATATTACTAATCCAATTCTGATGAATTCTTTCATATGGTTCTAATGTGTCTTGTTCTCTGGGCTTTGTAAACCAAAGCTCTAATACCAACCGTAACGAAAAGGAATTCCGCTCGATCCGAATCAGTCGCTAAACCGATCAAGACCGTTCGAAACGCCTGATCGTGTGGAGAACATGACAAATCAGAACGCAGACGCAGACGGAAGAACATTTCATTGTTTATTACAACAATTCCATCAGAATACAAGAATATACAGAGTATAAATCAATATTACACACTCGATAAATATCATACTACACCAAAACAGGTGATTGCCAACGAGTATAACCGTTGCAAACAATTTCTGCAACTCTTATAAGTGTTGCTACGGGGGCGTGGCAATGTAGTACCAATGCTTATAAGCGTTGGTAGATTTTCTCTCCAAACGCTTACAAGCGTTGGTAAATTTTCATTCGCAACGCTTATAAATGTTGGTAGATTTTTGTTTGCAACGCTTATACATGTTGCAATATTTTTGTTTGCAACGCTTATACATGTTGCAAGATTTTCATTCACAACAAATATAAATATTACTAGTAACATAAATATGTATTAGTAATTCTCAAATTCTAAAAATGGCAATCAATTAATAACTAACATGATTATAACATAGACGATATTTAATATGAATCCAAAATGGATATTATTCTCAATTTAGAAAGTATAACTCAATGAATCCCAATAGACAATATTCATAAAATATCAGTTAACAACAAATACCATACATAATTAAGTTGCTAAATTCAATACATAAATGATATTCTACAAATACCGAATATGAAACTCAGACCATACAGTGAAGCCTCCATCTGAAAATTCAAGATCTTCTTCATCATTACCACTGCAACTACGCTCCAATCTTCTCTTTTCTTCTAAACGTACCTACATGCATTCAATATACATGTATTAGAGAATTATATTTATACATTACATTTTGATGGTTCACATATTCACAAAATGAATGCACAAAATAACTTTATAAAACTGTAAATTAATACTTATTATACTTGGCAGCCTATAAATAACATCTACACATCAATACTTAAAAGAGATTACACAGTCTAATATGGAACTGCAAGTCTCAATAAAAGCAAGAAAAAACAAGAGGATGGTTAGTCTATAAATAAAAATTAAATTACATTTCTCATTGAGATTCTCAGAGGACTAAACTCCCTCACAAGAAAATATATTCTAATGATGCATGCTAATAGACTTAATCCTTTAGTAGTTGGCATACTTGAACACAAACTAAATAGTGATGATTCTCATGTCTTTATTAAGTGTTATAAACCTGCCTGGGCATATAATTATTATATATTAGATGAGAAAAAGAAAAATTCTGGTACCATAAACCCAATATATCAAGCAATAGCATTCTACTCAGTGATTCCCAAATGATATCTTGTTAAGTCATTTGGATTATAACCTTTGTAGATGAATTACCTGTAAATTGAAAAATAACATGCTACAGCAGCTTTTCGCTTCGCGGCAACGAACAGTTGTTCCCTCCCGCAGCGAATAGCAGCTATTCACGACTAGCAGCTGCCGTTCGTTGCCGCGCAGCGAACAACTGTTGATCGTTTCCGCACAGCGAACAACTGCTGATCATTGCCGTGCAGCTGTTCGCTTCCACAGAGAACAACTGCTGTTCCCTTTCGCAGCGAACAACTGCTGTTTGCTTTCACAGCATCCCTTGACTGAAATGCGAACAACTGCTGTTTGCTGTATATCAACTGCACATCACCGGACTTTATCTTAAAAAAGGAAAATGGGAACATTTTATATTAACTGAAATGAGAAGCTGGCACAGGAACATTATATATCTAGAGAGTAAAAGGTCAAGGACTACACATGAACATGTAATAAAGCAGTTTTTACCAGTGTTCCTTGAACCACTATGATACAAGAGCTATATCTTCAGCTTGATGCATACGCCCACACCACATATTAAAAGGTCTTGGAGCAAATAATAACGAGATACCGACAACTGTAGTATCAGTTGTAGTATCAGTGCAACCTGTCACATGCGACATGCAACATTTTTAGATCTAACTCGAAAGGATAATTGCAAAAAGAATAAACAAAATTTACAATCAAATGCATCTATTGTCAGTAATAACCATGCATACATACCTCTGAACAATAAATCTTAGCAATTCATAACCCTCATTATACTGCTTAATATTACTCTTACGAGGTGATTAACATCTCTTATTTTCATAATAACCATGCAATCTGACAATAATGCTTCCAACATTAGAAATCCATATTAAAGCTAGACAGTCATGCAAGGGACTTATTAGCGTGGAAACCAAAAATGGGAGCAAAACACAATTATAGTTTAATCTACAGATCAATGGTTATTCTCTAGTTAACAATCTAGATTAGAATTATTTTTCTATGTTAGGTAGTCCAAACAGCAAATCATACTACAAATGGGCTAAAACATGTATACATTTAGTTGCCAGCATTGTACAAGCAGACCTTATTTACTCATTTCAAGAACTCATGTACATTACTCTACGTTAAAACGTGATGCTTACTATTTGTAATTGATTCAGGTATCCTAATATATCTGTGTTGACCCAAAGTAATGTATACGAGAGATCGCTTCTTCCATGCCCTAAAATCTGAGCTACCAGACGACATACTACCTCTAATTGTTCGATCAACGAAGATGAGGGTTTACATTACACTATGAGTGGAAACTATATGTGATGATACACGTTTTCTTTAGAGTACGATATATGTTCGCTTCAACAATCTTTAAAATGGTAGCAGTAGTTTTATGTTATGTTTTTTTATGTAGCTTTCTGAGCGTGCCATGTCTTGTTACTCCCTTGTTTATTTATGTTATAGCCGCTGTTCATTTGTTGTTGATCTTTGGGATGTAATCACGTCCATGAGAACTGTTGCATGGTAAATGATTTTATATAAATGAACAACCTTTAATATTATGTCCAAACTCAATAGTTTTTCTTCATCAGACTTTAAGAGTATCATTGACTGAGGCTACTAAACTTTATTGTCTAATTAATTTGTCATCAGCTGCTCCCTTGCATTTTTATTACCAATTACATTCGCAGCAAAGTACAAACTAGAGTGTTTTAACATTAAAATGGAAAGAAAATTGGGTAATCAGCAAAAAGAGATCATTATAAACAACACCATAGACCAAATTCTACTGATCTACAGTGCTGCACAACTAAAGTATAAACCAAATATTCAATTGTCTGAATAAAATTATATTTTAATACAATTTAGGCACTGGAATGAATACTGATTCTTCTTTGTAGCCAATATTTTGGTATTAGACAACTTGTTTTTATTTAGTCAGAGAAGATGCTTTAACGTGCACCGAAATAATACGGTCACTGATAAATTGTCATATGAAAAAAAAATCAAACAAAAAGAGAACAGAAAATGTACCGTAATTCATCATAGAAATGATAAAACAACCCCATTTTTTTCTTTTTCATTAAAATCTCGAAATTCTCTATTTGTTTCCATCTATTTTTTTTTAGTTTCGAATAAGGTATTAAGGGTACAACTCACATGGGAAAACATGCTCAAAACAGAGCACCAAGATCTAAATTTACAAAGTGAACATAGTATTGAGTTTTCAAAACAAGGGCCACATGTTTGGGATTTATGCTGTATAACATATTTGCAAGTGAAGGAAGTCAACTACAATTAGGACAAAAATGAATTATTAAACAAATAGGAAGACAACAACAGCCTGTATAGATGCTCCGGATAGCAAAAATTATGAGCATTCTACACAAGGCATAACTGCTCAAGAAACAATAAAGGATTAAGTGGGAGTTGTACTCTTCTAGTTCACCAATCGAAATTTCCCACTGTCTAAAAAAATAAGATCATGAATGCTAGAGTTGATAAGAAAAACAGCAAGTCAAATAAATAAGTAAAATGAAAGGCCCCTTGTGTAGTTGCTTGCCTCATTTCAAAGCATAAAGGGCGTACAGGCAACATGCACTACCTCTAAAACATGCATGGCATGTATATACTCAAAGGACATGGGTTGCGCATCCAACTAAGCATTGTCCCAAACCATTGCATTTAAATCAAGAACAAAAATTTATGCAAAACAAAAGATGGTATCCATAAGGTTGCCTTTTTAATGAAGTCCATAACATGCTACTTTAAATGTTCTTTCAGTTCATCAGTTTGAAACCGAAGGAAAGTAACATGAGTCAAGGCAACCAACATGCAATAATCAATCAAAGTCAATTAAACATGACAAAAGTGTAATAGCAAACAACTCCAACAACCATATTTAATGCAATGGCCAAGAAACACAAAACAGTAAAAAAAAAATACTACCCAAGCATCAAGATCTTGCCTAAAATGAAGTAGTAAAGTAGCCCTCATACCTAACTGATTCCAAAGATTTCCAGCAAACAAGGACTGGACTGAATTCAATGCACAAAGGAAAATTGACAAGCAGCCATAAACTCCGGTGACACCGAAACAGCGATTGCGGCGCAGCAGCACCCCAAACGAGACTAGAAAGATATCACCGAAAAAGGAGAGTCATTTCCAGCGCTAACTTGAAGCCGACGCAGTGGGGGCACCTCATGGCTACGTCGATGTCTGACTGAACTCAAGATGAGCTGTGCAATTACAAAGTTATGCCAGTGGATTTGGGTAGTGACGAGACAAGGAGGCGGTCGACTGAGGGATATCAGCTCCGGTTAGCGGCGGAAGCTCTGGTTGGGATCGGCGGAAACTGTGTCAACCATGTAAAATATGAACAACCATACTACCTAACATCAAAAAACACTATTAAGAGATCGGCAAACCAATAAACGAGAGAACGAGGTCATTGACAAAATAACAGTCCTTTATTCGGAAGCCGAACTGTTCTGGTAGAACTTTGGTGAACTACCAAAACAAGTTTCCTTCGTAAATCTGAACAAAGATATTTTCGTCTATTTGAATTTTATTGTGTGTTATGTTATGTTTGAATTTGATGATTCAATCAAACTAGCCAACATAGGGAATTATACTTCATGTAGGAAATTACATTTCAATCATATATATCAATAATAATTATAACAGCATACTAAACCTGGTTAGATGATGAGTTAATTCTCAGAATGCAGACCCTACACAGTCAAGATAATAAAAGATAAGTAGAAAATTGTTTACCGAGGGAACGTTTGTCTCTATCATTAAAGTAAACAGCACAATGGATGCACCTTTCTTGCTTGTACAACCCACCACCGACAGTACTTTCCCTCTGACTGTTCCATTTCCCAAGCCAGGTATATGTGGCTTCTTATCTGCATACCAAGACAAATTAGTTACAACTTCACAATAAATCATTGATCTATCTAGCAAATACCTGAAACCATTCAAATGACAACGGCAAGTAAAGTGAACCAAAGCTGTTAAGGGAATAGGGTTTCAAACGATGAAATCAAATACCTGAAATCGAAATGAACCGAAGCTGTTAGAGAATAGGGTTTCAAACAATGTCCAAAAACGATGAAATCAGATTCGAACGATGTTATTCTAACCTGAAATCGATGAAATCAGATACCTGAAATCGAAATTCATACGATGTGCCCTGAAGCCAAATCGATTCTCCCCCAAAATCCGATTCTTTGATGTCGGAACTGATCTGAACGCCTTAAGCTTCGCGATTCTTTGATGCCGAAACGAATTTGAACGGACTCTAGGATCTGGTTTTTTTTTTGGGGGAATCGTTGGATTTGGATTTTCTAATTTTGCGGCCGAACTATGACAAAGCGTTGAGCAAAACAAATGAGAAATGGAAATAGGGTTATGGACATGAGTTTACCTTTTTACCCTCAGAAAGTAGCCTTAACAACACAAATAAGCGTTGCCAATAAAAAAATTATAATTATGTATTTTTGGCAACACTTTTTAAATATAGCAACGCATATTATTGTTATTACCCTACAACACAAATAAGTGTTGGCAATTGTGAAAAAAAAGGTTACCAAATGACCATTATGGTGTAGTGTCAGAGATTACAATACATTACATAGCAGCGGAAAATAATACAATACACAACTAGAAGAGATATACGGATACAAAGCTTTCCGGATATCATTCCAGCTGTGAACCAGGATCCTGTGAATATAAATCTGCAAAACCAAAACTACTAGCTGCCCGTGTCAAAATAAGGGCACCCAGAGTTTAGGTTAAAACAATAAACTCCAGGTCAGTCATGGCACTGGTGTGAGAACTAAAACAGTTATTAATCTTTATTTTAAAGTTCGGTAAATCAAGGGACCATGCCGTAAAACACGGAACGGGTTTCCTCCCAAGAATACCACTGCATAAAACAAACAGCGCAATGCTAAATTAAGAAAAATGAAGCTATTATAAGACCCAGGTCCCATCACGCAATGCAACACAAACCAGAGGATAGGGTTTTACCTTATAATAGCCAAAGAATGATTGATATGTTAAAACAATTCTTTTATTATTCCTATAAGTGAAGAAATCAATTTCAAATCATAAGTATCAATCATAGGCGGCATGAATGCCCCATACCACTATGTCGCCATTTATAAGTTATACAATCAAAATCGCAAAGTCACGTATTTGGAAATTGGGTTTCCATCTATGAACCGAGGCCAGGGATTGTCCTCTACCGATTCGAGACAATCTAGCCCATGTCTCAGGCAAGCGCGCAGACAAGCCTTGGATCGTCAGGGCCGGTCCACCGATGTGGATTAAAATGCCTGAACACTGCGTCTCCCCGCCCTATGGGGCGTAAATGAGCCAACGAATGACTCCATCGGTCCCGGATCGACCGATATATCCGAGGCGCCTCGCAAACCAACAACCACATAAGTCAAACCCGTCAGGGCGTGTAAAACCACTGACGCCACTTCTAGCTAGAAGGAAACGCATGCCCTCCCTGAAGTCCTCTCCCGTTTCTGGTCCACTACCGAGGTGTGAGGCTCGCGAATCAACGCTACACAAAGCTATGCCACACAGGCCGTGCTTTGATCATCCACCACAAGACTCTTCTTTTCAACAGAAGCCTTGATCATTTGCCACTTAGGCATGCCACATAGGCAATTCACTCCATGCGTTTGATATCCATCAATATATAACCTCTGAGCTCGTACGTCTCAGAGAAGGGCGTTAAGTAAGAGAATAAATTCTCCGCCGCCAAACAGATATATATTTAATAGAAATCAACCACACAGAATAAAATCCAATGTCAGACACACAGTCCATTTACAAGTCCGTTCTGGGTCTGAACGAAACCGGAGGCACCTAATACCTCGCATATCCATCGATCTCCAAGCACGTCTGGACGATCACCAACTGATTCCCTCCTCTTGGGTGTACGACCCAATCAAGATCATCAGTAATTATCCAAACGACGTGAAGACCTCCGGTCTTCAACCACCGTCTTCATCTTCGACACCACGTCGAATTAGTTATTCAGAATGGGATAAACCTGGTCTTTCTGAATAACTCGCGTATATAATAAACAAGTGTTACACAAACACAACATACGCTTCATTCCAATTCAGAATATTCTTTTATTCAAATATTCTTATACTTTGGGAAAGGTTCCCATTAATTTTATCAATGATAAATTCTTTAAATTTATTCTTTAATCTTCTTTGAATATCAATTCAAACTAGTCGGGATTAGCGAACTACACCGAAGTAATCATTTATTTTATTTCCCAATCCCAACCTATTCATCCCATGAAGTAAAACTGGTTATACTTCATATCTAACACCATAGTGTTATCGGTAAATTCAATTACCATTTCACGTTCAAATCTAATTAAAGATTTAACTATCGCTTGGAGCAAAACTGGTGATACTCCCTTTTCGATCTTTTCAATCTAATTAAAGATTCATTAAAACTCCACTTAGTTTTAATCTTCACAAAAATAAATATCCTGCCTTTAACTCGGTTAAAGAACCAATGTCATTTAAAACACGGCTCACTATAAACCCAAAATCACATTACATTAATTATCGGGTTAAAGAACAAGTGTTATTTAAAACACCGTTCACGATAAACCCAAAAATCAATTCCAACTCAATTCCAATTAAATACCATTTAATTGGAACACTTCATTAAATCTAAATAAAAAGATTTAATCTTTTTCTCAACTGGGCTTAAGAACAGTGTTAATGAAGACACCATTCACGGCAAACCCAAATCACATTTGATATTAAATACAAGGCTCTGAATAGAAAATATATCGGCTTATATTCAATATCAAATTCTACGACCAACAAATATTCTATTATAAATAACGATATAAATATCTTTCAAATTTCCATAACAATATCTGTATAATCGCGAAATCCAACATCGAAATATTCCAAAGACAATTTCGATTCAAATCCATTTCCACTTCAATTATTGGAAATTCTGATTATTTTTAAAACCACTTTCAAATTCAATTTATTTATTTCAAAAATAAATTGATTTTAATTCTTGTTCAAAACTAGTTCATTTTGATAAAAATCTACTTTTATCTTTTCAAATATGGAGTTTTTCAGCCCAATTTTTCCCAAATCATTTCTACTGATTTTACACAAATTATTGATATTTTAAATAATTTTCACAAGGCCCGTACAGTCGATTTCCATCAACGACCATCGAACTGCACTTACAGCGACCTTTTCCCAATTTGATTTGGACATAATTCCAAATCCAACCGTTAGATTTCTAATTTCAAATATTCGTTAGAAAGCTCTTTTCGATACGAACCCAACGGTTCTGGTTTTAGGAGAATCCGACGGTCGGATCTCCCGCAACATCAATTCGAAGTCAATGGTCGAAATTCACGAACTGCCGCAGCGCGGCGCGTTCTATTCAGGCCATTATATGATATATATAATATATACTTCGTCGATTTCCTTTTAAAACGTATTTTATAAATCGTTTTAAATTCATTTCAAATTGATTTCAATTCAAATCGATTTTTAATTCAATTTCAATTCGTTTTCAATTCAATTTGAATTTCAAACTAATTCAATTTCAATTCGAATTCATTTCTATTCAATTTCAATTCGAATTCAATTCTATTCAATTTCAATTCGAATTCAATTCAAAACGATTTCAATTCTATTTCAATTTAATTTGAATTCATTTCAAAACGATTTCCATTCTATTTCAATTTAATTCGAATTCATTTCTATTCGAATTTCAAATCATTTCAGTTTATTTCGAATTTCAAATCAATTCAATTTATTTCGAATTTCAATTCACTTTAATATTCACTTCAATTTGAATAAAATCGATATAAATATCGTTCACATCAAAATGGCGTCAATCTATCAACACGGCTTCATATATTTCTATTTTCAAATTTTCTATTTCAAATATTTCTTTTTCAAATATTCTATTTCAAAACTGGAATGAGGCCCAATCAATTACCATATAATGTTAATTATATGGATTTTCTACAATACATGTATAAAATAACAACGATAAATAATCAACCATCATCCAGAGTGCACCACACAACTGCATAAGCATTAAATATAAATAATTAACGCTTACACAGTCTGTCGACCAATCGATCGACAAACAGCTAAATAATTGGGATTAGTGTACGCCAAATATCATCCTCATACCCGTGTGGGGTTTCAAACAATCAAACACAGATTTTATTTGTGCAGTTGGGCGATGTGTAAAATTTGTCGTCCCAATCAATATCAATCAAATCAGTGTATATAAACAAATCGCCGATTTGTTTATAAATATTTATTTTATATACACGTTAAAAATTCTATTTTCAACTATAAAATATTTTTAACTTTATAAATATTTTATTTCATTTCACATCACATCACACAATCAACTACACATCAAAATCAAACAAACAAGCATACAAGCCGTCTATGGTCGTTGGACGACGGGTGTCGGGTGCTACTAAACACCGTCTGCATCCTAGTATATATTATTAACTAGAAAACAAAATTAAAAGGTGAGAAGTTCTCACCGATAGCTAATCCAAACTCCACGTCTCTTCATATGTAGGAAATCTTCACCTTTTCGTCTTTTGTCATTTTCGTTGCCCGTATTCACTACATATATAAAAATCACATTTTAATATTCTCTCCACTTCACGATAAAATAAAGTTCAGATTTTTATTTCACTTCATATATTTACAACGCTTCTTTCTATATAAAAATTATATTTTTATATTTCTACTTTTTATATAAAGATTGAATTTTTATTATTATAACCATACAAAAATTATATTTCTCTATCGCCATTCTCTATATAAAGATCTTGCCTTTTCAAATATAAAGATCATATTTTTACTTCTTCTATAATATAAAAATCATAATTTTATATTATCTTGTATATAAAAATCATATTTTTATAACTCTAGTTTAATAAAAATCATATTTTTACTATCATACCTATATAAAGATCACATTTTTAATATGCCACTTGTATAAAAATTATATTTTTAACTTCTTGATTGTATACAAATTATATTTTTAACTTCTCTATAATGTAAAAATTATATTTTTACCCTTATCCTCATATTAAAAATTATATTTTTATAAAAATAAAAAATATAATCTTTTCAGTTTAAAAATCAAACCTTCTTGTTTTTAAATAAAAACGACCTTCTTAACATGAAGTTCATACATTTTTATCTACCAAAAATTGAATTTTTATACACCTAAAAATCATGTCTTTGCTAAATTCAAAAAAATCATGTCTTCATTTAATAAAAGATTATATTTTTAACTAAGTGAAGATTATATTTTTAACTCATGTTATTAAAACAAAGTTATTTCTATTTAAAATCTGAAAAGAAAATAAAACAAAACAGTGTTAATTTCAGTTTCTAAAAATAATGTAAATTCATTTTAAAATTAAATCACTGTAAGTCATCCAGCATTGCTTAACCGGAGCTCCAAACTAGGGTTCATCTTCACCATCACTAGGGGCCACCGGAGCTGCATCTAGTACCACCACGCCGTCCACCTTGGCGGCGCCTCTCCTCGCGCGGAGAACAAGGAAACTCGGTGGCCTATTTGCGGCAGAAATGGCGAGCGACAGCTGCAAGCTTGGGGAGCGATTTCGGGTGCTTCAGGCGGTGGAATGCAGGGGAAGAAGGGAATGGCGGAGGAGGAGGGGTCGCGACTGAGGGGGGAGGTGGATGGAGCGGTGGCGGCGCTGAATCGAGGGGGGGCGGTTTATTTTTGGGTTTTTCCTCTTTTTTTTATATCGAGGGAGAGACTGAGGTCGATGGGGGAAGGAAAGGGGTATAAGGTTTTTTTTTTAATTTTGAATCCAAAAAGTAACTTTAGTTTTCGAACTCGAAATCAAACCCACCGACTGTCGTCCCAAGCTAATTACCCACATTCCGAACACAATGGTATATGTTACGAAGGCCAACTCGATCATTACGATCAGTTTTCGTCAAAATCAACATATAACTTTATATATTAAATTTGAACACGCATTTCAATTTACTGGGGTCACATACGAACCCTAAAAATTCCCGAAAAATATTTTCTAACTTCGTATTGACGATACGGTCCTAACAAAACTAATTTCGTCAAATTCTGAGACCGTTTAAAAAATGGCCATTTTCCAGTCGATTAAAATCAACTGAAACTGGTCAAACGCATTTTCCTTTGCCACGCTCACATATTGAATTCAAAAATTATGAAAATTGAAACCTAACAATAATTTGACATCGCGGATCCAACAAAAGTGATTTCATCGAAATCCGAGGTCGTCTGCAAAACTTCCATTTTTAAGGGCCAGAATTCCATAGCGACTATTCTGAATTTTCAACTGGGCATATCTTTTGATTCCCGCTATGAAATTTTGATTTCTCGGATTCGTTGGAAAGATATTCTCAATTAGATTCTAATATTTTTGGTTTCGCTAAAATCCGGTTTATTTTGAATCCTGTACATTCATTTGAAGTTTGAAATCGAATTATCGAACTACCGCGCCATTTTCAATTCCTTTTATATATATAAATAAAATATTTATATTCTAACGACGACGTATATAAATATATACGTTCTACTCTATTCAAAATAAATTTCTCGTCGTTATTATTTAAAATAATTCATTTTAAATAATCAAAATTCGCTAAAATTGCCAAAATAAAAATTTTAAATTGGCCCAGATTTCCGGGTTATTACAAATATCCAATAGGAAAGACTCGTTAGAGATAGGATTAGTAGTATCCTAGAATGAGTGTAAAGTGTGACGGCCCGCCCCGTACCAGCCTGCATTTCCTCCAAAGGTGCGCTGTACACATGCCCGACTAGCACGGAACGGTCGCCAAAGAAAGGGAAGAAGAGAATGAACTAACAAGGAACCTGTAGAATGTCTCACAGCGCATGAAACAAAATATAATAATAACATAATCTTGACATAAAACAGGCGAGACAGTGCATAAGCTGAAAACTAAACCAACATAGCAGCGGAAATCCAAATACAGCTTATTACAACTTTCCAAATTACTTTCTCTAAAACAAAAGAAAGCTAAAGTAGAAGATGCACTACTAAAGCCCAAGCAGTGATCTTTAATAACACAGGGAGAATACTATATGTATCATACGTGGAAGCCTCGTGCTCGTCTCCGGATCAGCTACCCGTGCATACCCAGCTAACCTGTCTCTAGTCTGCTCGTGAGAGCACCCAGAGTAATAAGAAGAGACATAAAACTCTGGGTCAGACAAAAAGTCTGGTATGAGCGATAAGCAGCTAAACAGAACAATAACAGGTATACTAAACCATACCTGAACCTGGACCTGCAACCAAAGAGTTAGCACTACATACCATACAATACTCTAAGGTGCCACTGAACAGATGGTGTAAAGATAACGGGGATGGGGGTGTGCATGTCATAATGATGGCAAACAAATCAACCATAACAACCATCCTCACATCTCTCACTCAGTGCATAAAGTATACGATGTCCACCACTGTCAATCACTAGACCCATCGAAGTAGTGACGGAGTTCGACTTGTACAACTACTGCTACTACCAAGCTTACCACATGGAGTCATGACCAAACCTTTACAAATGACCCCACTTCATTGGTCTATAGCACTTTAGTCGTACCTAGGCCACTGTGGCTCTGAATCCGTTCACGTACTCCCTACACATAGTGATCCAAAGTTACAGACGTCGACAACCTCTTTGCACACGTCCCGCAGCGAAGCCCAATCATGAAGCTCACTCATTGGTTCCCAATTTGATCCTGAATCAAAGCTCCTCATTTGGACTTCCTTTGCATCTCGGGTTTTGGTCGAATTGGAGTTGGTCTTCAAAAGAGTCGTCACGATGAGGTAAAAGTATACATTTGGTTCGGTTCGGTGGTCCCTATCCTGTTCGGTTTGGTGGTTTTGACTCATGCCTTGATCCATTCCTTCTCGGTTCGGTCCTCCAGCCCTGGTTCGGTTCGGATGCCCTATGCATGATTTGGTGGTTGCTCCCTCCTAGATGTCCCGATCCGATCCGGTGTTTCGCTCCAACTCCACCTCCAAGTTTGGTCCTCTGATCCGATCCCCTGTTGGTCTCTCCGATCCGATCCCCTGCCCAACTCCAATTCCAAGCAAATGGCCTTCCTTCTCGCCAAGCCTCTTATGCTAAGTTCCAATCTGAATCGAGTCCACTTGCGCGGTTCCCCTATCCGATCCGAGTCCAATAATCTGATTTGATCCGGTTCGAAACCCTGCATATTTCCTGCGACTTTCGAGTGAATGTTTTACGCCATACGACGGCGTCTTCGACCAATCTAACAGTTCTAATCAATCACAAAACATACCACACAGTCATAGCAACATGTGCAATCAATCATAAACACCAAAACAACCACTATAGCATGTAAAATGGATCAAACATACCCAAAGTCCCATATTTTCCCTTAAGCATGTTTAGGAAAAACTAATGATATGATTAGCAAAACTTAATCAAATTAACCCAAGTTTCTAACAGAGGTCTAAAACCTTGTTTAAGAATTTATAAATATTTTTCCAAAATTTTATCATGTCTAATTTCGTTAATCTTCACTAATTACCCTTAACTAACCGTAATTAGTTCAAAACTATGCAAATCACTCACCTTAGCCACAAATAAAATCTTTAGAACTGAAACTCTACTGTTTGGGCGCGAATACCAATGCAACACAGCAGCTCTACCTCGATTCTTGTGCTAATCCACCTTGATTTGATGTTGCTAAGCTTAATCCTTGATTAGATGTGATTTGGGGATGTTTTAGAGGTTGGAGGCCATTATTAGGGGTCTTAGGAGGTAGATGGCGGCTAGAAACTGAAATGAAATGAAAACCTAACTCATTTCAGCCTCCCCATAACCCTAATCCCGAAATGGGTTATGGGCTCATTTACTAATCACCTCATTTGGCCCGGTTAAGCAGTTTTTCACCATCTGAAACTTGTTTCAGCCATATCTTCCAAACCGTAAGTCCGTTTTTCACATGTGACCACTCTACGGAAAGGTAAACCATCATCCGGATCTAATGGAAGTGGTTTCAGGTCAAAACTCCTTTCCAATCAAAAGTTATGGCCAAAACAAGATCAGCTAGGGGTAAAATGGTCATTTTAAAACCGGCAAAAATCGTGAATATGGGAAATGACCCCACTAGTCGCCTCCCAAAGCTACATGACCATACGACTTCGTATGTGAAAGAAATAAATATTCTACGATCCTACGATGCGTAGAATGCGGGTAGTTACACTCTCCCTCCTTAAGAAATTTCGTCCTCGAAATTCCTTAACCCAAAACATACAATGGATCCCGCATGCCTACCAATCATATACAATAATCAAACATGCAAAACAGACAAACAAGCCTATCCTAGCATGCGGAAAGACTAAATCGAAGTTAAAATCTTACCAGGCGAAGAGTTCTGGATACGTCTTCCTAATGCTCTCCTCTGTCTCCCAAGTACAGTCATTCTCATTCTCGCCCCACTGGACTTTGACTAGATTCATCGCTTTCCTTCGAAGTTACTTCGTATCGTTCCCAACAATACGCATAGGCTTGCGGTTACCGACTACCTCGGCTTCAACTTCGATATCATCCAACTGATCAGGTGAAATAGTCACATCTGGGTCGTGCACGAACTTCTTTAACTAGGAAACATGAAATACATTGTGAACTCCTGCCATCTTCTCTGGTAATTCAACTTTGTATGCCAAATTCCCAATTTGCTCAAGAACTGGGAATGGACCAACAAATCTTGGTGCTAACTTGCCTCTTCTGCCAAATCGTATCACGTTCTTCAACGGAGAAATCTTGATAAACACCATCTCGCCAATGGAGAACTTTAATTCTCTTCTCCTCCTATCAGCATAACTCTTCTGCCTATCTTGGGCAGCCTTCATTCGCTGTTGGATAATCTTAATCTTAGCTGAAGTTTCTCTTATCACATCGGATCCAAGAACAAACTTCTCACCAGTTTCTACCCAACATGACGGGGAGTTGCATGGTCTTCTGTACAAAGCTTCAAACTGAGCCATACCAATAGTGGATTGATAACTATTATTATATGCAAACTCTACTAGATGCAAATGGTCATCCCATGATCCACCGAAATCCAATACATAGGCTCTCAAGAGGTCTTCTAATACACGATTCACCCTCTCTGTCTGACCATCGGTTTGAGGATGATACGCGGTACTGAGGTGTAATTCTGATCCTAACGCCTCTTGTAAGCTTTTCCAAAATCCACTAGTGAACAACGGATCTCGGTCACTCACAATGCCTTTGGGTATTCCATGAAATCTCACTACCCACTTTATATACAGTTCCGCTAACTTAGCTGTCGTCCTATTTGACTTGACGGGTATAAACCTTGCACTCTTAGTCAATCGGTCCACAATCACCCAAATGCTATCATGGCCCGATCTAGTCCTTGGTAACCCATCAATGAAATCCATTGAGACTTGTTCCCATTTCCATTCTGGAACTTCTAGTGGTTGCAACAAACCACTAGGCTTCTTTTGCTCAGCTTTAACTAGCTGGCAATTCATGCATTTGGATATAAATTTCCTAATGTCTCTTTTCATCCCTTCCCAGTAGTATGTCTGCTTCATGTCTCGGTACATCTTATTACCACCGGGGTGTATAGTCAGTTTTGAGCGATGACATTCTCTAAGCACTTCATCTCTCAATCCATTGACATTGGGTACAACTAGCCTTCCATTCTTTCTAAGCCATCCATCTCGATCAAGCCCATACTTGTTCATCTCTCCGTTGATTCCCATCTCTAACTTTGAGATGATTTCCAATAGGTTAGGATCATTCCTCTGACTGGAACCAATCCGCTCAATCAAAGTGGGTTTGATCGTCAAACTTGCTAACATTTCTGGATCCAATTCGCACTTTGGTCTGAAATCATACCCAGCGATGTACTCCAGTTGCTTCCATTCTAGAAACATAGCCCCTAAACTGGCATGTCTTCTACTCAATGCATCAGCCACCGCATTTCCCTTTCCTGGTGTATATGCGATGTCGAAGTCATAGGAAGCTAAGAATTCTAACCATCTTTGCTGTCGGAGATTTAGATCCTTCTGAGAGAAGAGATACTTTAGCGATTTATGATCGGTAAACAACTTGAATCTTTCTCCCAAGAGATAATGTTTCCACATCTTCAATGCAAACACGATCGCTGCCAATTCCAAATCATGGGTAGGGTATCTTCTCTCGTGCGGTTTCAATTGCCGACTTGCATAAGCTACAACCCTACTGCCTTGCATCAATACAACACCTAGTCTGGTACCACATGCATCCATATATACCGTCATCTCTTCATTCCCCTTAGGAATGACTAACACTGGTGCACATGTCAACTTTTCCTTTAGACTCTTGAATGCATTCTCGCACCTTTCGTCCCAAACGAAAGCTTGATTCTTCTTAGTCAATTGAGTCAACGTTGCTGCTATCTTGGAAAAGTCTTGGATAAATTTACGATAATTTCCAGCTAATCCCAAGAAACTTCTTATGTCCGTTGCATTCTTGGGCGTAGACCAATCTTGTATCGTAGCCACCTTCGTAGGGTCCACGGCGATACCATTTTCTGAAACAACATGGCCCAAGAATCTCACTTCCCCTCTCCAGAAGTGACATTTAGAAAACTTTGCTTTTAATTGGTGTTTTCTCAACACTTCCATCACTATTCTTAGATGTTCCTTGTGTTCTTCCTCTGTCCTCGAATAGACCAAAATATCATCCACGAACACAAGGACAAACTTATTCAACTGATCTCTGAATACCCTATTCATAAGATCCACAAAATATGTTGGGGCATTGGTCAGCCCGAATGGCATGACCAACCACTCATAAAATCCAGACGGCGTCCGAAATGCCATTTTAGCTATACTCTCAGCTTCCACTCTAAGGTGATGGAAACCTGTCGCGAGATCTAACTGAGAGAATACTCTCGCGCCACTCAACTGATCAAACAAATCATCTATCTGCGGTAGAGGATACTTATTCTTCCTCGTCACTTGGTGCCATACGACGAAGTGGCATCACTATAGGTCTGGCATCTTTCAATAAATCAATACGGAACTCAATCTCTCGGTGTGGTGAAAGCCCGGTCACTTCTTTGAAGACGTCCGGATACTGGCCAAACACGGGCAAACCTGACAACTCACTATGCGGGATGTCGAGAGAATTTAGAAAACTAGCCATTACCCCATCACTAGGTAGACCACCAAACACTACCCTCTTCCCATCATCCGCTCTAGCTGTCATCAAAAAGCCCTCACAGTCTATCACCACCCCGTATCTTTGGAGCCAATCGACTCCCAAAATAATGTCAAACCCAGTAAAGCCCAAAACAAAGCAATCACAAACAAACATGCATCCATGACTCGATAAGACCACATTACGACAAATCATGCTAAGGTTAGTTGAACCACCTATCGGGTTCGTCACTACTAAAGGTCTATCGACAATCTGGGGCTCCAATCCCAACCTATCTACCAGGTCACTAGATATGAAAGATCTGGAAGCTCCGGTATCAAACAAAACTCTAACAGGAAAATTATAAACAGAAAGCATACCTTGAATAACGACATTCTTTCCCTTCTTCGCCGCAGTTGGGGCATTCGACGAAGAAGGAATAGCATTAAGGGCATATGCTTTCACCATCTGCTTTTCTTTACGGGGTTGCGGACACTTGTCCTTGTGATGTCCCACTTGGCCACAGTTGAAGCACTTCCTATCCGCTGGCTTGGCCCGACAATTACTAGCATAATGGCCCTTCTTACCACAACTGAAGCACTCAACATCTTTCTTATTCTTTTTCTGGCCATCCTTATTCTGGTTCTGCTTCCTCTTATTCTGAGAACCACTCTTGCCTCCACCACTTGCTTGCGGTTTTGGCTCCTCTGCAGATGCAATCTCAGTCTTCGACTTAGGGTAAAGACTCTCTGACCTCAATGCTTTCCCTACAATCGATTCAAACGTCTCATCGATGTGGTTAATGAGCCTTTCCCCCAAGTACTGATCCAAGCCAGTTATGAACTTCTCGTTCTGTTTCTCGGCAGTATAAATAAGAGATAACCCGTACTTCGACAAAGTTTCGAATTCGGAAATATACTCCGAGACAGCTCTGCCATTCTGCTTGAGCTCCAAGAATTTCTTAAACATCACTGACTTCTGAGCAGCTGGAATGAACTTATCGCTAAAGCGAGCCTTAAACTGATCCCAAGTAATCTGATCCTCGGGAGTAGCTGCCTTTATAGCATTCCACCAATTCATTGCCCGTTCTTGCAGCTGACAGGATGCTAGCTTTCTCTTCATCGCATCCTCGATACCCAAATCCTCGAAGATACGCTCGCAGCTATCCAACCAATCCTGAACATCCGTAGTCGACTCCGTTCCGTGGAACGGCTTCCCACCAAGACTAGTATAATCCTTGTTCAGCTTAGCGAAATCGTTCTTAGGCGCCTGCACTATTGGACCACCACCATTACCACCATTGGGAGCTTCCCTCTGCACATCCCTAAGCATCTCCCTCATGAGGTCAGTAAACATCGTCCTCATGTCAGCAGCATTCCCATTATTGGCTCCCCTACCGACACATCTTGCGTATCGGCTCATCGTTCAATCTGTAAAGAGAAAACGATTAACCATCTCCATAGTGGTGCTAGTGCAGTGCGACTTCATCCTTAGCTATACTAATAGTATATATATAGCTTTTAAAAATCAAAATAATCACAAATACGCGCTCTCATATACGTATACTATCTCTCCCTGATGACTCCCCTAGGTTAACTACGCAACCTAGAGCTCTGATACCAAATGTGACGGCCCGCCCCGTACCAGCCTGCATTTCCTCCGAAGGTGCGCTGTACACATGCCCGACTAGCACGGAACGGTCACCAAAGAAAGGGAAGAAGAGAATGAACTAACAAGGAACCTGTAGAATGTCTCATAGCACATGGAACAAAATATAATAATAACATAATCTTGACATAAAATAGGCGAGATAGTGCATAGCTGAAAACTAAACCAACACAACAACGGAAATCCAAATACAACTTATTACAACTTTCCAAATTACTGTCTCTAAAACAAAAGAAAGCTAAAGTAGAAGATGCACTACTAATGCCCAAGCAGTGATCTTTAACAACACAGGGAGAATACTATATGTATCATACGTGGAAGCCTCCTGCTCGTCTCCGGATCAGCTACCCATGCATACCCAGCTAACCTGTCTCTAGTATGCTCGTGAGAGCACCCAGAGTAATAAAAAGAGACATAAAACTCTGGGTCAGACAAAAAGTCTGGTATGAGCGATAAGCAGCTAAATAGAACAATAACATATATACTAAACCATACCTGAACCTGGACCTGCAACCAAAGAGTTAGCACTACATACCGTACAATACTCTAAGGTGCCACTGAACAGATGGTGTAAAGATAACGAGGATGGGGGTGTGCATGTCATAATGATGGCAAACAAATCAACCATAACAACCATCCTCACATCTCTCACTCAGTGCGTAAAGTATACGATGTCCACCACTGTCAATCACTAGACCCATCGAAGTAGTGACGGAGTTCGACTTGTACAACTACTGCTACTACCAAGCTTACAAACCTTTACAAATGACCCCACTTCATTGGTCTATAGCTCTTTAGTCGTACCTAGGCCACTGTGGCCCTGAATCCGTTCACGTACTCCCTACACATAGTGATCCAAAGTTACAGACATCGACAACCCCTTTGCACACATCCCGCAGCGAAGCCCAATCATGAAGCTCACTCATTGGTTCCCAATTGGATCCTGAATCAAAGCTCCTTATTTGGACTTCCTTTGCATCTCGGGTTTTGGTCGAATTGGAGTTGGTCTTCAAAAGAGTCGTCACGATGAGGTAAAAGTATACATTTGGTTCGGTTCGGTGGTCCCTATCCTGTTCGGTTCGGTGGTTCTGACTCATGCCTTGATCCATTCCTTCTCGGTTCGGTCCTCCAGTCCTGGTTCGGTTCGGATGCCCTATGCCTGGTTCGGTGGTTTCTCCCTCCTAGATGTCCCGATCTGATCCGGTGTTTCGCTCCAACTCCAGCTCCAAGCTTGGTCCTCCGATCCGATCCCCTGCCCAACTCCAATTCTAAGCAAATGGCCTTCCTTCTCGCCAAGCCCCTTATGCTAAGTTCCAATCCGAATCGAGTCCACTTGCCCGGTTCCCCTATCCGATCCGAGCCCAATAATCCGATCCGATCCGGTTCGAAACCCTGCATATTTCCTGCGACTTTCCAGCGACTGTTTTACGCCATACGACGGTGTTTTCGACCAATCTAACAGTTCTAATCAATCACAAAACATACCACACAGTCATAGCAACATGTGCAATCAATCATAAACACCAAAACAACCACTATAGCATGTAAAATGGATCAAACATACCCAAAGTCCCATATTTTCCCTTAAGCATGTTTAGGCAAAACTAATGATATGATTAGTAAAACTTAATCAAATTAATCCAAGTTTCTAACAGAGGTCTATAACCTTATTTAAGAATTTATAAATATTTTTCCAAAATTTTATCATGTCTAATTTCGTTAATCTTCACTAATTACCCTTAACTAACCGTAATTAGTGCAAAACTATGCAAATCACTCACCTAGCCACAAATAAAACCTTTAGAACTGAAACTCTACTGTTTGGGTGCGAATATCAATGCAACACAACAGCTCTACCTCGATTCTTGTGCTAATCCGCCTTGATTTGATGTTGCTAAGCTTAATCCTTGATTAGAAAGTGATTTGGGGATGTTTTAGAGGTTGGAGGCCATTATTAGGGTTCTTAGGAGGTAGATGGCGGCTAGAAACTGAAATGAAATGAAAACCTAACTCATTTCAGCCTCCCCATAACCCTAATCCCAAAATGGGTTATGAGCCGATATACTAGGGGTACTGGTAGAGGAGCTAATAATGGGAATGCTCCTGATATGAGGATGATGTTCACTGACTTCATGAGTGAGATGCTTAGAAATGTGCAAGGAGCAGTTCCTAATGCTACAAATGGTGGTGGTGCAGCGGGGCAGGCGCCTAAGGCTAATTTTGCCAAGCTATGCAAGGATTACACTAGTCTTGGTGGAAAGCCATTCCACGGAACGGAATCGGCTATAGAAGTTCAGGATTGGTTGGATAGTTGTGAGCATATCTTCGAAGACTTGGGTATCGAGGATGCGACGAAGAGAAAGCTAGCATCCCATCAGCTGCAAGGATGGGCGATGAATTGGTGGAATGCTAATAAGGCAGCTACTCCACAGGATAAAGTTACTTGGGATCAGTTTAAGGCCCGATTCAGTGATAAGTTTATCCCAGCTGCTCAGAAGTCAGAGTTGTTTAGGAAGTTCTTGGAGCTTAAGCAGAATGGTAGGGCAGTCTCAGAGTATATTTCTGAGTTCGATACTTTATCGAAGTATGGATTATCTCTTATCGACACTCCCGAGAAGAAGAATGAGAAGTTCATAATAGGCTTAGATCAGTACTTGGGGGAAAGGCTTACAAACCATATCGATGAGACGTTTGAATCGATTGTGGGAAAAGCTTTGAGATCAAAGAGTCTATACCCTAAGTCAAAGATTGAGGTTGCATCTGCAGAGGAGCCAAAACCGCAAGCAAGCGGTGGAGGCAAGAATGGTTCTCAGAATAAGAGAAAGCAGAATCAGACCAAGGATGGCCAGAAGAAAAGGAATAAGAAAGATGTTGAGTGCTTTAGCTGTGACAAGAAGGGCCATTATGCAAAAGAATGTCGAGCAAAGCTAGCGGACAGGAAGTGCTTCAACTGTGGCCAAGTGGGACATCACAAGGATAAATGTCCGCAACCCCCTAAAGAGAAGCAGATTGTGAAAGCATATGCTCTTAATGCTGTTCCTTCTTCGTCGAATGCCCCAACTGCGGTGGAGAAAGGAAAGAATGTCGTCATTCAAGGTATGCTTTCTGTTTATGATGTTCCTGTTCGAGTATTGTTTGATACAAGGGCTTCCCGTTCCTTCATATCTAGTGACCTGGTAGATAGGTTGGGATTGGAACCCGAGATAGTCAATAGACCTTTATCGGCGACGAACCTGATTGGTTGTAACGGCTGGAAATTTTCGACTCCTCGAGAGTCGAAAATTCCGAGACGTTAGTGAAAGAAAGTAGAGGGTGAGGAAGAAAAGATAGAACTAATAGAATAGAAGAAGAAGAAGAACTTACATCATCAGAGTAAACACGAATCTCAAAGCGGAACGAATAAAATATAACATAACTTTGAAATACAAATCAGTACTCGTATATACATACCATTTCAAAGTACAACACTTAACAACACAGCGGAATAATAATAGCTATAATCCTGAAGCCTCCTGCTCCAAGCTCTCCAAGTGTATCTGTAAAATCCCGACTACTTGACTGCCCGTACAAATTTAGGCACCCAATAGTTTAGGGGAAACAAAACAAAATAAACTCTGGGTCAGTCATGGGACTGGTGTGAATAAAACTCCAACACTTGGTTAAATAAAGGATATCTTTCTGATATTATAATAATGTCTAAATACAAATAGATATCAATCTAGCAGAACGCTTGCATCTCACGTTCCACATACATAGTATACAAATAAAACCGTGAGCGCTTATTGGAGATTGGATTCCAACAGACAAGGTATGGGAGCACCTTCCGATCAGTGTACTCTAGAGGAGATACACTAGGGTTCGACAAGAACGTCTTGCAACCCGGCCACACATGACCGTCCACTCATTTAGCTTGAGTGTAACGAATATATTATCACCGATGGTTGGGATCAGCAACCATCCTTCTCGATAAGGGACAGCATTGAAATAGATTATAAAGAAGTACAATTGAATATTCTCTAGATGGTGATAATACACCCTGCTTGGGTATGGCCCAACTAGCCATGCTGCCTAGCCCAACTTCTGTTATTTTCCGGTTGTGAGGTTTTGAGGTCACGTTTATCACTTTGACAGATTATTTCTTCAATTACTTTGAATGCCACATCGTCATACCCGCCAAATCATTATCGATTTCTCAAGGCATCACGGGTATAAAAGCTAAGAGAAACGAATTTCTCCGCCACCAACGTAATACGTTTAAAGAGATCAACATATATGATTCGTTAAGAATACTTTGTCAGACACTCGTCCATATACGTTGTCCTGAGACTGAACAAACCGAAGGCACTATTCAGTGAATCCATCCTACCTAGGCTTTTCACAATAGCCCTTGCACTTCACTCCGTCTTCAATTATCTTCAGCGTACTTGATTCACAACGCTTATGCTAATACGGAGTGGTTCTTCGGATAAAAATCCAACCGGTCTCTCCATATTTACAACGTAAATATGGTCAAAACTTTGATAGTCTGTGATTCAACTATCAAATGAAAACATGTCGGTGTACAAACAACGATCTTATTTCCAAATGGAAATTCGATCGATCAATCATCATATGTTCGTATTTCCTTATTTCATATATTTAGAAAATATCTGTTATTAATCATTGGAAAACATTTCCATAGCTTATTTTCACATCACTATTATTTCGCAACTATCAGTCCCTAACTGTAACTAGTATGAGAACAATTCTCTAAGTATCAATCCGGAAGGTCGAAACCAACATCAGATCGTCACTTAGAAAACCGTTCAACTTACCCTCTCCAGTCAGTTTCTGAATTTGCTTGACTCTATTTCTTAAATTCTTATCATGAAAACATTTCATTTTCTATGTTTAGAAAACATATCTGACTATATTTGGAAAACGTTTCCAAAACTCATTTACGGATTTCCAATGAACGTTGTATAAAACATCGTTACGCTTAATCCATTAATCGCTTATTACTTAACTATATTTCAAATCAACCTTTTCTATCGAACCACAACTATTCCTTTGTCAATTCTGAAGTCAATCAAGTTGGGGTATAATTACCTCTCAGACCTTAATTGAACAACGTCCTTTACTGTGAAATAGATGAAGCTCGTCACTCACTTTTTACAATCATCTGTTTTACGCAAATTCTCGGATTCAGGTTACGAATCCACTTATTATATGACAACGTTTGATTATAACTATAACGTTATAATTCCTACCCCTAAAATATCTAACCTAAATTATAAATTTATTTCCTAACTCGAATAATTTAACAGACACCTAATTTCTAAATCAATAACTAAATCTTGATTTAAACCCTGGAAAGTAAATAGTACTTTCCCGAATTCGCTATAATCGAATTCGACGTATAACTCTCTTTCGAGTAATCTCTATTCGATTAACTCTCCCTTTTTAATAACTGATATTCGATAAACTCTATTTCGATTAACTCCTATCGAATAACTAATATTCGAATAACTCTTCTTGGTTGGCTCTATTTCATTAACTCTTATCGAATAACAAATATTCGATTTTCTTAAATGTGTCAATTCTTATCGAATAACTAACATCCGATTAACTTAAATGGATTTACTCTTATCGAATAACTTATTCGATTAACTCAACTTGATTTTCTTAACTCGATTATCTCAACTCGATTACTTAACTCGATTACTTAACTCGATAAATCTTAACTCGATTACTTAACTTGATAACTTAACTTAACCCAAATCGATTAACTCAACTCTAATCGATTAACTTAATTTGATTTACTCCTTCGAATGACTCATTCGAATAACTTAATTGGTTAACTCCTTCGAATAAATAATTCGAATAACTTACCTTCGAATAACTAATATTCGATTTACTCTAACTCGATTAACTTAATTCTAATCGATTTACTCCATTTCGATTCAACTTAATTCAAATCGATTTACTTAACTCAAATTGATTAACTCCTTTCGAATAACTAAATTCGATTTAACTCTTCTCGAATAACTAAATTCGATTAACTCAAATTGAATAACTAATATTCAATTAACTCTTACGTGTTTAACTCTATTCGAATAACTAATTCGAATAACTTACCTTCGAATAACTAATATTCGATTTATTCTAACTCGATTAACTTAATTCTAATCGATTTACTCCATTTCGATTCAACTTAATTCAAATCGATTAACTTAACTCAAATTGATTAACTCCTTTCGAATAACTAAATTCGATTTAACTCTTCTCAAATGAATAACATTTGATTTCTCCACTCGAATAAACTATATTCGATTACTCTTCCCTTGAATACACTATATTCGATAACTCTACTTCGAATAAGTGATATTCAGCAACTCTACTCGATTAACTCCACTTGGATAACTCTAACTGGTCAACTCTAACTGGTCATCTCTAACTGAGTAACTCTAACTGATCAACTCTAACTGGTCAACTTTAACTGGTCAACTCTAACTGGTCAACTTTAACTGGTCAACTCTAACTGTTTATCTTTAACTGTTAAACTTTAACTGGTTAACTCAAATGGTTTAACCTAACTGGTTAACTCAAATGGTTTAACCTAACTTGATTTACTTGTCTCGATTAACTGAACTAATCCACTTAGTTTAACTTAGTTAATTCACTTTGATTAACTCTAACCAATTTACTTAGTTTAACTCAGCTAATTCACTTTGATTAACCCAACTAATTTACTTCGATTAACCAATTAGTTTAACTTGACTAATTCACTTAGTTTGACGCAACTAATTCACTTTGATTTACAAATTAGTTTAACTTAACTAAGTCACTTAGTTTGACGCAACTAATTCACTTTGATTTACCAATTAGTTTAACTTAACTAAGTCACTTAGTTTGACGCAACTAATTCACTTTGATTTACCAATTAGTTTAACTTAACTAATTCACTTCGATTAACCGCTTAGTTTATCTTAACTAATTTACTTTGGTTAACTTAACCAATTTCTTTGATTAACTCGACTAACTCGCTTTGGTTAACTTAACCAATTACTTTGGTTAACTCGACTAACTTGCTTTGGTTAATCTAACAAATTACTTTGTTTAACTCGACTAACTTGCTTTGGTTAACCTAACCAATTACTTTGTTTAACTCGACTAACTTTGCTTTGGTTAACCTAACCAATTACTTTGTTTAACCTGACTAACTTTGCTTTGGTTAACCTAACCAATTACTTTGTTTAATCCTTTTATCACACTCTGGTATTTCTTATGGTTTTTACCACATCACCTAACAACGATGACTATCGTCCAACCACACGTAATCACAACAGATTATATACATCACATTTATATATCACAATACATAAATCACAGTAAAAATAACTGTTGAGGAATCCAGTTGGATTCCTCCAACCTGTTTCCCTGCATCCACAGATGTTAAACAACACCAGTATAATATTCTGATAAACAAAATCAACATATAACTATTTGACGGTTTATATATATATATATACATACGTAAACATATATATAAAATCTCTACTAACTGACTAGCAGTTCAAGCAAACAATCAACACACAGTCAAACAGACAATATTTTAACAGTTCTAAGAATACAACGTGAAAATAAAACTGTTTAGAGTTTGTGAGATTTACTCACATTTGCACGTTAACCGATAAATATCGGTTTGCGTTCATTGATTCAGTCGAACAATTTATTTCTCCATAAATTGTAATGTGCTCCAATCGACTCGCGGTCAGTCTCATTGTGTAGTGTTTGTCCATACGATCCCAACGTGACTGACGGTTCGTGATTCTGATTACGTATGATCAAGATATGATCATTACAAGTTAATACATTTTATATAAAATAAAACTTGATTTTATAAAAAGGAATTGGGCTTTAACTTAACTTCCCGGCCCACCTTCACCCCTTAACACCCAGACCCGCTCATCACTCCTTTTCTTCCCCGATGACTAACAGATCCCGTCCTCACAAACAACACAGTCAAACCCACATTTTGACCACCAACTGCTCCTCCTCCGGCCATCAACTTCAAGCGCCGCCACCTCCAGAGAACTTGCCACCCAAATCCGCACCCCTCCATCACCTTCGTTTGTAGCTCGCGCCCCTTCGACCTGCTCTCGTCGAGGACCATCGACGCAACAAAAAGGACCGAGCTTCCCCAAATTATCACCAACACTTGCGCCACCTCCTCACAAATACTCCAGCGCCATCATCTCAGCCTCACGCTGCACAGATCGACTGAAAGTCGGAACCCTAAGTCCACGGTTCAACACTACAGCGACCCAAAAGCAGCGTCGCACTCCCCACAAAGCATACCAGATCCAAGAGGAAGTTGATGAGAGTGTAAATATATTTACCATATGATTTATAGGATTTTTATTGCATTTGTTTTTTATTTATGAAGTTGAATATATTTTACTGGAAGGAAGAATATCACTGGCGACTTTAATTTTGTTTATTTAAGGGAGGGTTGTTAAGAGTTGTGGTTGAAAACAGTGTGTGCGTGGCCGGTTTTGGGCTTAGGAATAGGATAGGATATTTTCTTATATTTCTTTTATTTATTTTATATTTGTTTTCGCCTTTCTAAAAATCCGTGTGATCACACACGATGTTCAAAAATCACCAAACTGGATATGTAGCTAGAGTTCGACATTACGGTCCCAACGAAACTGGTATCGTCGAATTCCGACTTCGTATGCTCACACAGCGTATTTTTAACTGTCAAAATACTGACTGTTTCTCACTCTAAAAATCCGTACGGCCACACAGTGACTCTAAAAATCACGAAACTGGAAATCTAACAACTATTTGATATTGCGGATCCAACAAAACTGGTTTCGTCAAATTCCGACTTCGTTTGCAAAAGTGGCTATTTTTAACGCTCTAAATAGCCTATTTAAATATATAAATATATTTAAATATAATAAATAAATTGAATATAAATAAATTTATATCATCGTATATATTCACATATGATATCGTACAGCTCCAGAATATCATATCAGAATATACAGTTTGATATTTCAGATTTTAGATTATCCCGGTATTCAGTTTATACTGAAAATCTCTTTTATAACATATATAAAGCATCACAAATTATAAAGGAATTCTACAGCGACTTTTCTGAAATTTGATTTGGATATAACTCAAAATCTACACGACGAAATCCTGATTTTTCTCTTCCACTAGAAAGATATACTCCACCAGCTCCACACGTTTCTTGTTTCACAGAAATCCGGCTTAAAATGAATCATGTACATTCCGTTGAAGTTCAAATCGCCAAACTGCGAACTGCCGCGACGTTTCAGGTTCATTTTAATTATAATTATAAATTATAAGTTCGAACGTTGTACTTTAAGTTATCGATATCGCCAAATCGATATATAAATCATTAAATAAATTAATTATTCGACAGCTAACAAAACGCGCCATTACAGACTTCCCCCCTTAAAATAATTTCGTCCTCGAAATTGCTAAGTTAGAAAAATGCTACTAACTCTACTAACTAGATTTAAAAATCCTTTTTTTTGTTTACCTCTAAATTTCAGTTTCGACTGGACCTATTTAATTTTAATTTATTTTATTAATTCATTTCCGACCAACTAAAATTTTCAAAAATTCTGAAAATTTTCTAACACCTTAAATTTTCGAAAAATTTCGCCATAACCTCCTTTGTACGCATCAATACGTAAAACCACAACTCGCCTCTCTAGGCCTCCTCCAATCCAAAAGGAAATCAAAATAGCCAAGCGGCTTGCCAATTCGGCTCATAAAATCCAAACTCATATATGATATAAACTTGTACCTTTTTGTCGGGCATTTAACTCTATCCCTTTCATCTGCTACCACTTCAACATATACCAATGTTATTTCCATCAAATTCCAATCAGTTCATATCCTCAAATCCAAATCGAATTTCATTCGAACTCTAATATCAAATTTCAAATTATTGACTTATCAATTTGGTTCCATTCTAGATTATCTCTAATCCAATTAAATTTTATTTAACTCGGTTCAAGTTAAATTTCAATTTATTTTTACCATCTCATTTTATTTAACTTCATTAGTTAAATTTTAATTCCAGAACTTAAGTTCCTGGGTTTCTTTCAAATCAATTTGAAATCATAATGCCAATTCAAAACCTTTGAATTTCTAAACAACTTGTTTTCTCAAAACAATTCAAAAACAAAACCTTTGGTAGTAATCCGTCACTTAGAACTCGAAAATAAACACTGATGATGTCTAGATTCATCATCAGAATCTATTTTCAAGCTATCGAAGTGAGTTCAATACTATATCATTTTCGATTTGAAAAACATTTTCAAAATCCCCAGGAACTTAAAATTTCCTTATTTTAAATACCAAATTCTGATTTAAATTCATATTTAATTCAAACTATTTCATATATTACATCCATATGAATTCTGATTGGTCATTTATAACCATTTCACCCTTTTATAATCTTATTCGATTATAATAACAACCAACACAATCAATATACTATAATAATTTCAAGATATATATTTCTTCTATAAACAAATATATTTTGGGAAAAATTATTTCATTTACCCTCTTTCAAAACATACTATGACGGTTCATCGTATTCGAGTGTTTAGTAACCCTTATCGATACAGTGGATCAAACTGATCGACCAGAATTCATAAGCCACTCAACCAATAAATCTCCACAATATAAAACCATTTTATATTGAATAACAATTACGCGCTCATATATATACACTCAAACTCAATCTAGGATATTACTAATCCCATCTCTATCGAGTTATGCCACAGAGCCAAGGTAATCACTTAACTTAAGCTCTGATACCAACTGTAACGGCTGGAAATTTTCGACTCCTCGAGAGTCGAAAATTCCGAGACGTTAGTGAAAGAAAGTAGAGGGTGAGGAAGAAAAGATAGAACTAATAGAATAGAAGAAGAAGAAGAACTTACATCATCAGAGTAAACACGAATCTCAAAGCGGAACGAATAAAATATAACATAACTTTGAAATACAAATCAGTACTCGTATATACATACCATTTCAAAGTACAACACTTAACAACACAGCGGAATAATAATAGCTATAATCCTGAAGCCTCCTGCTCCAAGCTCTCCAAGTGTATCTGTAAAATCCCGACTACTTGACTGCCCGTACAAATTTAGGCACCCAATAGTTTAGGGGAAACAAAACAAAATAAACTCTGGGTCAGTCATGGGACTGGTGTGAATAAAACTCCAACACTTGGTTAAATAAAGGATATCTTTCTGATATTATAATAATGTCTAAATACAAATAGATATCAATCTAGCAGAACGCTTGCATCTCACGTTCCACATACATAGTATACAAATAAAACCGTGAGCGCTTATTGGAGATTGGATTCCAACAGACAAGGTATGGGAGCACCTTCCGATCAGTGTACTCTAGAGGAGATACACTAGGGTTCGACAAGAACGTCTTGCAACCCGGCCACACATGACCGTCCACTCATTTAGCTTGAGTGTAACGAATATATTATCACCGATGGTAGGGATCAGCAACCATCCTTCCCGATAAGGGACAGCATTGAAATAGATTATAAAGAAGTACAATTGAATATTCTCTAGATGGTGATAATACACCCTGCTTGGGTATGGCCCAACTAGCCATGCTGCCTAGCCCAACTTCTGTTATTTTCCGGTTGTGAGGTTTTGAGGTCACGTTTATCACTTTGACAGATTATTTCTTCAATTACTTTGAATGCCACATCGTCATACCCGCCAAATCATTATCGATTTCTCAAGGCATCACGGGTATAAAAGCTAAGAGAAACGAATTTCTCCGCCACCAACGTAATACGTTTAAAGAGATCAACATATATGATTCGTTAAGAATACTTTGTCAGACACTCGTCCATATACGTTGTCCTGGGACTGAACAAACCGAAGGCACTATTCGGTGAATCCATCCTACCTAGGCTTTTCACAATAGCCCTTGCACTTCACTCCGTCTTCAATTATCTTCAGCGTACTTGATTCACAACGCTTATGCTAATACGGAGTGGTTCTTCGGATAAAAATCCAACCGGTCTCTCCATATTTACAACGTAAATATGGTCAAAACTTTGATAGTCTATGATTCAACTATCAAATGAAAACATGTCGGTGTACAAACAACGATCTTATTTCCAAATGGAAATTCGATCGATCAATCATCATATGTTCGTATTTCCTTATTTCATATATTTAGAAAATATCTGTTATTAATCATTGGAAAACATTTCCATAGCTTATTTTCACATCACTATTATTTCGCAACTATCAGTCCCTAACTGTAACTTGTATGAGAACAATTCTCTAAGTATCAATCCGGAAGGTCGAAACCAACATCAGACCGTCACTTAGAAAACCGTTCAACTTACCCTCTCCAGTCAGTTTCTGAATTTGCTTAACTCTATTTCTTAAATTCTTATCATGAAAACATTTCATTTTCTATGTTTAGAAAACATATCTGACTATATTTGGAAAACGTTTCCAAAACTCATTTACGGATTTCCAATGAACGTTGTATAAAACATCGTTACGCTTAATCCATTAATCGCTTATTACTTAACTATATTTCAAATCAACCTTTTCTATCGAACCACAACTATTCCTTTGTCAATTCTGAAGTCAATCAAGTTGGGGTATAATTACCTCTCAGACCTTAATTGAACAACGTCCTTTACTGTGAAATAGATGAAGCTCGTCACTCACTTTTTACAATCATCTGTTTTACGCAAATTCTCGGATTCAGGTTACGAATCCACTTATTATATGACAACGTTTGATTATAACTATAACGTTATAATTCCTACCCCTAAAATATCTAACCTAAATTATAAATTTATTTCCTAACTCGAATAATTTAACAGACACCTAATTTCTAAATCAATAACTAAATCTTGATTTAAACCCTGGAAAGTAAATAGTACTTTCCCGAATTCGCTATAATCGAATTCGACGTATAACTCTCTTTCGAGTAATCTCTATTCGATTAACTCTCCCTTTTTAATAACTGATATTCGATAAACTCTATTTCGATTAACTCCTATCGAATAACTAATATTCGAATAACTCTTCTTGGTTGGCTCTATTTCATTAACTCTTATCGAATAACAAATATTCGATTTTCTTAAATGTGTCAATTCTTATCGAATAACTAACATCCGATTAACTTAAATGGATTTACTCTTATCGAATAACTTATTCGATTAACTCAACTTGATTTTCTTAACTCGATTATCTCAACTCGATTACTTAACTCGATTACTTAACTCGATAAATCTTAACTCGATTACTTAACTTGATAACTTAACTTAACCCAAATCGATTAACTCAACTCTAATCGATTAACTTAATTTGATTTACTCCTTCGAATGACTCATTCGAATAACTTAATTGGTTAACTCCTTCGAATAAATAATTCGAATAACTTACCTTCGAATAACTAATATTCGATTTACTCTAACTCGATTAACTTAATTCTAATCGATTTACTCCATTTCGATTCAACTTAATTCAAATCGATTTACTTAACTCAAATTGATTAACTCCTTTCGAATAACTAAATTCGATTTAACTCTTCTCGAATAACTAAATTCGATTAACTCAAATTGAATAACTAATATTCAATTAACTCTTACGTGTTTAACTCTATTCGAATAACTAATTCGAATAACTTACCTTCGAATAACTAATATTCGATTTATTCTAACTCGATTAACTTAATTCTAATCGATTTACTCCATTTCGATTCAACTTAATTCAAATCGATTAACTTAACTCAAATTGATTAACTCCTTTCGAATAACTAAATTCGATTTAACTCTTCTCAAATGAATAACATTTGATTTCTCCACTCGAATAAACTATATTCGATTACTCTTCCCTTGAATACACTATATTCGATAACTCTACTTCGAATAAGTGATATTCAGCAACTCTACTCGATTAACTCCACTTGGATAACTCTAACTGGTCAACTCTAACTGGTCATCTCTAACTGAGTAACTCTAACTGATCAACTCTAACTGGTCAACTTTAACTGGTCAACTCTAACTGGTCAACTTTAACTGGTCAACTCTAACTGTTTATCTTTAACTGTTAAACTTTAACTGGTTAACTCAAATGGTTTAACCTAACTGGTTAACTCAAATGGTTTAACCTAACTTGATTTACTTGTCTCGATTAACTGAACTAATCCACTTAGTTTAACTTAGTTAATTCACTTTGATTAACTCTAACCAATTTACTTAGTTTAACTCAGCTAATTCACTTTGATTAACCCAACTAATTTACTTCGATTAACCAATTAGTTTAACTTGACTAATTCACTTAGTTTGACGCAACTAATTCACTTTGATTTACAAATTAGTTTAACTTAACTAAGTCACTTAGTTTGACGCAACTAATTCACTTTGATTTACCAATTAGTTTAACTTAACTAAGTCACTTAGTTTGACGCAACTAATTCACTTTGATTTACCAATTAGTTTAACTTAACTAATTCACTTCGATTAACCGCTTAGTTTATCTTAACTAATTTACTTTGGTTAACTTAACCAATTTCTTTGATTAACTCGACTAACTCGCTTTGGTTAACTTAACCAATTACTTTGGTTAACTCGACTAACTTGCTTTGGTTAATCTAACAAATTACTTTGTTTAACTCGACTAACTTGCTTTGGTTAACCTAACCAATTACTTTGTTTAACTCGACTAACTTTGCTTTGGTTAACCTAACCAATTACTTTGTTTAACTCGACTAACTTTGCTTTGGTTAACCTAACCAATTACTTTGTTTAATCCTTTTATCACACTCTGGTATTTCTTATGGTTTTTACCACATCACCTAACAACGATGACTATCGTCCAACCACACGTAATCACAACAGATTATATACATCACATTTATATATCACAATACATAAATCACAGTAAAAATAACTGTTGAGGAATCCAGTTGGATTCCTCCAACCTGTTTCCCTGCATCCACAGATGTTAAACAACACCAGTATAATATTCTGATAAACAAAATCAACAAATAACTATTTGACGGTTTATATATATATATATATATACATACGTAAACATATATATAAAATCTCTACTAACTGACTAGCAGTTCAAGCAAACAATCAACACACAGTCAAACAGACAATATTTTAACAGTTCTAAGAATACAACGTGAAAATAAAACTATTTAGAGTTTGTGAGATTTACTCACATTTGCACGTTAACCGATAAATATCGGTTTGCGTTCATTGATTCAGTCGAACAATTTATTTCTCCATAAATTGTAATGTGCTCCAGTCGACTCGCGGTCAGTCTCATTGTGTAGTGTCTGTCCATACGATCCCAACGTGACTGACGGTTCGTGATTCTGATTACGTATGATCAAGATATGATCATTACAAGTTAATACATTTTATATAAAATAAAACTTGATTTTATAAAAAGGAATTGGGCTTTAACTTAACTTCCTGGCCCACCTTCACCCATTAACACCCAGACCCGCTCATCACTCCTTTTCTTCCCCGATGACTAACAGATCCCGTCCTCACAAACAACACAGTCAAACCCACATTTTGACCACCAACTGCTCCTCCTCCGGCCATCAACTTCAAGCGCCGCCACCTCCAGAGAACTTGCCACCCAAATCCGCACCCCTCCATCACATTCGTCTGTAGCTCGCGCCCCTTCGACCTGCTCTCGTCGAGGACCATCGACGCAACAAAAAGGACCGAGCTTCCCCAAATTATCACCAACACTTGCGCCACCTCCTCACAAATACTCCAGCGCCATCATCTCAGCCTCACGCTGCACAGATCGACTGAAAGTCGGAACCCTAAGTCCACGGTTCAACACTACAGCGACCCAAAAGCAGCGTCGCACTCCCCACAAAGCATACCAGATCCAAGAGGAAGTTGATGAGAGTGTAAATATATTTACCATATGATTTATAGGATTTTTCTTGCATTTGTTTTTTATTTATGAAGTTGAATATATTTTACTGGAAGGAAGAATATCACTGGCGACTTGAATTTTGTTTATATAAGGGAGGGTTGTTAAGAGTTGTGGTTGAAAACAGTGTGTGCGTGGCCGGTTTTGGGCTTAGGAATAGGATAGGATATTTTCTTATATTTCTTTTATTTATTTTATATTTGTTTTCGCCTTTCTAAAAATCCATGTGATCACACACGATGTTCAAAAATCACCAAACTGGACATGTAGCTAGAGTTCGACATTACGGTCCCAACGAAACTGGTTTCGTCGAATTCCGACTTCGTATGCTCACACAGCGTATTTTTAACTGTCAAAATACTGACTGTTTCTCACTCTAAAAATCCGTACGGCCACACAGTGACTCTAAAAATCACGAAACTGGAAATCTAACAACTATTTGATACTGCGGATCCAACAAAACTGGTTTTGTCAAATTCCGACTTCGTTTGCAAAAGTGGCTATTTTTAACGCTCTAAATAGCCTATTTAAATATATAAATATATTTAAATATAATAATTGAATTAAATATAAATAAATTTATATCATCGTATATATTCACATATGATATCGTACAGCTCCAGAATATCATATCAGAATATACAGTTTGATATTTCAGATTTTAGATTATCCCGGTATTCAGTTTATACTGAAAATCTCTTTTATAACATATATAAAGCGTCGCAAATTATAAAGGAATTCTATTGCGACTTTTCTGAAATTTGATTTGGATATAACTCAAAATCTACACGACGAAATCCTGATTTTTCTCTTCCACTAGAAAGATATACTCCACCAGCTCCACACGTTTCTTGTTTCACAGAAATCCGGCTTAAAATGAATCATGTACATTCCGTTGAAGTTCAAATCGCCAAACTGCGAACTGCCGCGACGTTTCAGGTTCGTTTTAATTATAATTATAAATTATAAGTTCGAACGTTGTACTTTAAGTTATCGATATCGCCAAATCGATATATAAATCATTAAATAAATTAATTATTCGACAGCTAACAAAACGCGCCATTACATTGGTGGTTCAACTAGCCTTAGCATGATTTGTCGTAATGTGATCTTATCGAGTCATAGATGCATGTTTGTTTTTGATTGCTTTGTTTTGGGCTTTACTGGGTTTGGCATTATTTTGGGATTCGATTGGCTCCAAAGGTACGGGGTGGTGGTAGACTGTGAGGGCTTTTTGGTGACAGTTAGAGCGGATGATGGGCGGAGGGTAATGTTTGGTGGTTTACCTAGTGATGGGTAATGGCTAGTTTTCTAAATTCCCCCGACATCCCGCATGATGAGTTGTCAGATGTGCCCGTGGCTGGCCAGTATCCAGACGTCTTCCAGGAAGTGACCGAACTTCCACCACACCGAGAGATTGCGTTTCGTATTGATTTAGTGAAAGATGCCAAGCCTTTAGTGATGCCACTTCATCGTATGGCACCAAGGGAGCAGCGAGAGCTCGGGGTGCAAGTAAGCGATCTGTTGAAGAAGAGATTTATCAGAAGAAGTGTTTCTGAGTGGGGAGCACCAGTTGTGTTTGCTACCAAGGAAGATGGTTCCCTTCGATTGTGTATGGACTACCGCGAGTTGAATAAGGTGACGAGGAAGAATAAGTATCCTCTACCATGGATAGATGATTTGTTTGATCAGTTAAGTGGCGCGAGAGTGTTCTCCCAGTTGGATCTCGCGACAGGTTTCCATCAGCTTAGGGTGGAAGCCGAGAGTACAACTAAAATGGCATTTCGGATGTCGTCTGGATTCTATGAGTGGTTGGTCACGCCGTTCGGGCTGACCAATGCACCAAAATATTTTTTGGATCTTATGAATAGAGTATTCTGAGATCAATTGAATAAGTTTGTTCTTATGTTCGTGGATGACATACTTGTCTATTCGAGAACAGAGGAAGAACACAAGGAACATTTGAAGATATTGATGGATGCCGTCTGGATTCTATGAGTGGTTGGTCATGCCGTTCAGGCTGATCAATGCACCAGCATATTTTGTGGATCTTATGAATAGAGTATTCCGAGATCAGTTGAATAAGTTTGTTCTTGTGTTCATGGACGACATACTTGTCTACTCGAGAACAGCGGAAGAACACAAGGAACATTTGAAGATAGTGATGGAGGTGTTGGAAAACACCAATTGAAAGCAAAGTTTTCTAAGTGTCACTTCTGGAAAAGGGAAGTGAGATTCTTGGGCCATGTTGTTTCAGAGAATGGTATTGTCGTGGTCCTGCGAAGGTGGCGACGGTACAAGATTGGTCTAGGCCCAAGAATGCAACAGACATAAGAAGTTTCTTGGGGTTAGCTAGATATTATCGTAAGTTTATCCAAGACTTCTCCAAGATAGCGGCACCGTTGACTCAGTTGACCAAGAAGAATCAAGCTTTTGTTTGGGATGAAAAGTGCGAGAATGCATTCAAGAGTCTAAAGGAAAAGTTGACATGCGCACCAGTGTTAGTCATTCCTAATTGGAATGAAGGATGACGGTATACACGGATGCTTGTGGTACCGGACTAGGTGCTGTATTGATGCAAGGAGGCAGGGTTGTAGCTTATGATAATCGGCAGTTGAAACCGCATGAGAAGAGGTATCCTACCCATGATTTGGAATTGGCCACGATCGTGTTCGCATTGAAGATGTGGCAACATTATCATTTGGGAGAAAGATTCGAGTTGTTTACTGATCATAAATCGTTAAAGTATCTTTTCTCTCAGAAGGATCTAAATCTCCGACAGCAAAGATGGTTAGAATTCTTGGCTTCCTGCGATTTCGATATCGCATATACACCAGGAAAGGGCAATGCAGTAGCTAATGCATTGAGTAGGAGACATGTCAGTTTAGGGGCTATGTTTCTAGAATGGAAGCAACTGGTGTACATCGCTGGGTATGTGGTCATACCAAAGTACGAATTGGATCCAGAAGTATTAGCAAGTTTGAAGATCAGACCCACTTTGATTGAGCGGATTGGTTCCAGTTAGAGGGACGATCCTTACCTATTGGAAATCATCTCAAAGTTAGAGATGTGAATTGACGAAGAGGTGAACAAATATGGGCTTGATCAAGATGGATGGCTTAGAAAGAATGGTAGACTAGTTGTGCCCAATGTCGATGGATTGAGAGATGAAGTGCTTAGAGAATGTCATCACTCAAAACTGACTATACATCCCGGTGGTAACAAAATGTATCGAGACATGAAGAAGATCTACTACTGGGATGGGATGAAAAGAGACGTTGGGAAGTTTATATTCAAATGCATGAACTGCCAGCTAGTTAAAGCCGAGCAAAAGAAACCTACTGGTTTGTAGCAACCATTAGAAATTACTGAATGGAAATGGGAACAAGTCTCAATGGATTTCATTGATGGGTTACCAAGAACTAGATCGGGGCATGATAGCATTTGGGTGATTGTGGACCGATTGACTAAGAGTGCAAGGTTTATACCCGTCAAGACGAATAGAACAACAACTAAGTTAGCAGAACTGCATATGAAGTGGGTAGTGAGATTTCATGGAGTACCTAAAAGCATTGTGAGTGACCGAGACCCGTTGTTTACTAGTGGGTTTTGGAAGATCTTACAAGAGGCTCTAGGGTCAAAATTATATCTCAGTACCGTGTTTCACACGCAAACTGATGGTCAAACAGAGAGGGTAAATCGTATATTAGAAGATCTCCTGAGAGCTTGCATATTAGATTTTGGTGGATCATGGGATGACCATTTGCATCTAGTAGATTTTGCATATAATAATAGTTATCAGTCCAGTATTGATATGGCTCCATTTGAAGCTTTGCACGGAAGACAGTGCAACTCACCGTCATGCTGGTTAGAAACTAGTGAGAAATTTGTGCTTGGACTAAATGTGATAGGAGAAACTTCAGACAAGATTAAGATCATTCAACAGCAATTGAAGGCTGTCCAAGATAGGCAGAAGAGTTATGCTGATAAGAGGCGAAAGGATTTGAAATTCTCCATTGGCGACCTAGTATTCGTCAAGATCTCTCTATTAATGAATGTCATTTGATTTGGAAGGAGAGGAAAGCTAGTACCAAGATTTGCTGGTCCATTCCCAATCCTCGAGCAAGTTGGGAATTTGGCATATAAAGTTGAATTACCAGAGAAGATTGCAGGAGTTCATAACGTATTTCATGTTTCCCTATTAAGGAAATTCGTGCACGACCCCGATTTGACTATTTCCCCTGATCAGTTGGATGATATCGAAGTAGAACCCGAGGCAGTTGGGAACCGCAAGCCGATTCGTATTGTCGACCACGATACGAAGCAACTTCGAAGGAAAGCAGTGGATCTAGTCAAAGTTCAGTGGGGCGAGGATGAGAATGACTGTACTTGGGAGACAGAGGAGAGCATTAGGAAGACGTGTCCAGAACTCTTTGCCTGGTGAGATTTTAATTGCAACTTAGTTTTACGCATGCTAGGATAGACTTGTTTGTTTGTTTTTGTATGTTTGATTGTTGTGAATGGTTGGTAGGCATGCGGGATCCTTTGCTTGTTTTTTAGTTAAGGAATTTCGGGGGCGAAATTTCTTAAGGGGGGAGAATGTAACGACTTGCATTCTACATATCGAAGGATCATAGAATATTTATTTCTTTCACATACGAAGTCGTATGGTCATGTAACTTTGGGAGACGACTATTGGGGTCATTTCCCATGTTCATGATTTTTGCCTATTTTTAAATGACCATTTTGTCAATAGCTGATCTTGTTTTGGCCTTAACTTTTAATTGGTAAGGAGTTTTGACCTAAAACCACTTCCATTAGATCCGGATGATGGTTTACCTTTCCGTAGAGTGGTCACATGTGAAAAACGGACTTACCGATTGGGAGATATGGCTGAAATAAGGTTTAGAAGGTGAAAAACTACTTAACCGGGACAAATGAGGTGATTAGTGAATGGGCCCATAACCCATTTCGGGATTAGAGTTAAGGAGAGGCTGAAATGAGTTAGGTTTTCATTTTATTTCAGTTTTCTAGCCGCCATTTACCTCTTAGAAACCGTAGGAATGGCCTCCACCTTCTAATTTCATCCCAAATCACCTTATGATCGCTAATTAAGCCAAATCTACATCAAATGAAAGCGGATTAGCACAAAAATCGAGGTAGAGATGCTGGATTGTATTGGAATCCGAACCATTTTATCCAAAAGTTTCAGATCTGAGTTTATTTGTGGCTAAGGTGAGTGATTAACATTTTTTTACACTAATTAGGGTTAATTAAGGGTAATTAGTGATAATTAGTGAATTTATACATTATTAAATTCTGGAAAAATATTTATAAATTTCAAAATATTGTTTTAGGCCTCTGTTAGAAATTTGGGTTAATTTGGTTAAGTTTTGCTAACCCTATCATTAGTTATACTTAGACATGATTGAAGGGAAAACATGGGTTTTGGGGTATGTTTGATCTATATTATCATGATTGTTTGCTGTTTTAGTGTTTGTGGATGACTATACATGTTACTATGACTGTTTGGAATGTTTTGTAATTGTTTAGAACAGTTAGAATGGTCAAAAATACCGTCGTGTGGCGTAAAAACAATCGCTGGAAGTTGCAGGAAAAATATGCAGGAGCCGGACCAGAACGGATTGCCCCTACCTGAACCGACCCACTCGTGACATGCCCCTTCTTCACGAACCACTTACCCGAACCATGGAATACCATACTGCTCCGACCCGACCCATTCTCCACGGACTTCCTGAGAAAGCAAGTCACGATCCAAAGCAGAAGAAGGAGACCAAACCGATAGGGGGATACCGACCCGAACCACTTCAGAAGCCTACGAGCTGATGGCCAATGGAGATCACGAACCGGAGCACCACACCCGAATCGACCCGATGCTCTGGAGCCAGGATCACGAACCGAACAGGCTTGGAGAGGTACCCATGACCCGAACGGGATTGATGACCATGGATAGAACAAAGAGAAGAGGACCAATCTGAATAGAAGCTTGTTCCGAACCGATCCGGAGAAGACCAAAACCCGAGATGCAAAGGTAGTCCAAATGGGAAGTTTGTACTCAGGATCCAGTAGGGAACCAATGAGTTAACTTCATGCTTGGACTTTGCTGCAGGACGTGTGCTAAGGAGCTGTCGACGTCCATAGCTTTGATTCACCACCGAGAGACGATTGTTAGGCTATGGATCAGTGCAGTGGGGTAGTTATTACTCCATGGGGAAAAGTGATCGTAGCATGGCTATGAGCCAGTGCAATGGAGTCGTTATGACTTCATAGGGGCAGAGTGGGCATAGCAAGGACTAGTGTCTATGGATCAGTGCAGTGGAGTCGCCATGACTCCATGGGGCAGAGTGATCATAGCAAGGATATGGGTGATCAAAGTGGTGGATATTGTATGCTTTACCCACTGAGTGAGAGATGTGAGGATGGTTGCTATGCTTGATTTTTTGCCATCATTATGACATGCACACCCCTACCTCCCTATCTTTACACTGTATGTTAGTGTCACCTTAGAGTATTGTACATCTTGTTGTGCTAACTCTTTGGTTGCAGGTCTAGGTATGGTTTAATATACCTGTTATTGTTCTGTTTTGTTGCTTGTCGCTCATACCAGACTTCTGTCTGACCCAGAGTTTTATGTCTCTTCTTATTACTCTAGGTTCTCTTAAACGGGCAGACTAGAGACAGGTCAGGTGATTATGCATGGGTAACTGTGCCGGAGGCGAGCAAGAGGCTTACACGTACTATTCTATATATTCTCCCTGTGTCGCTGCTGGTCACTACTTTGGGCATTAGTAGTGTACCATTCCTTTCTTTTGCTTTAGAGACAGTTTTAAAGTTGTAATAATGATGATGTGGTACATAAGCTGTAATTTTGGATTTTCCGTTGTTATGATGGTTTAGTTTTCAGCTTATGCACTGTCCCGCCTATTTTATGTCAAGTTATGTTATTTTATATTTTATACCATGCGCTGTGAGATATACTACAAGTTCCTTGTTAGTTCAAATTCCTTTCTTTTCCTTTCTTTGGCGACCGTCCCGTGCTGGTTAGACATCTGCACAACGCATTTCTTGGAAATTTCGGCTGGTCTGGGGCGGGCCATCACAATTGGGTTCGCATCGAAAAGAGCATTCCAATGAATACAAGAGATTGGAAATCTAACGGTTAGGTTTGGAGTTACGTCTAAATAAAATTTGGAAAAGGTCGTTGTAAGTGCAGTTCGATGACCGTTTATGGAAATCGACTGTACGGGCCTTGATAAAATTATTAAAAATATCAATAATTTGTGTAAAATCGTAATAAAGGATTTAAAAGAATTGGGATGAAAAATTCTATATCTGAAAAGATAAAAATATATTTTTATCGAAATGAACTAGTTGTTAACTAGAATTATAATCCAATTATTTTTAAATAAATAAATTGGGTTAAGAATGGGTTTTAATATAACAAGAAAGTCTAATATTTGAATTGGAATGGATTTGAATGGAAATCATCTTCGGAATATTTCGATGTTGGATTTCGTGATTATACAGATATTGTTATGGAAATTTGAAATACATATTTATATCGTTATTTCCAATACGATATTTGTTGGTTTCAGAATTTGATATTGAATATAAGCCTATATATTTTCTATCAGAGCCTTGTATTTAATATCAAATGGGATTTTGGGTTTGTCGTGAATGGTGACTTAAATAACACTGTTCTTAAACCCAGTTGAGAAAAGAATAAATCTTTTAATTAAGATTTAGTGAAGTTTTCCAATTAATTAATATTTAATTGGAATTGAATAAAAAAATTGAATTTTGGGTTCGTCGTGAATGGTGTTTTCAGTAACACTGTTCTTAAACCCCGTTTGAAAAGAATAAATCTTTTAATTAAGATTATTAGAATTTCCAGTTAATTAACGTTTAATTGGAGTAAAATGGAATGTGAATTGGGTTTATTGCGAACTGTGTTTTTAATGACATTCGTTCTTTAACCTGATTTACAGTGAAATGTTATTTGGAATATATAAATCTTGTTATTAAGATTTAATGGAAATTTTCCCAGGAAGAGTTTTCCAATTTAATATATTAAATTGGATTGGAATTCGATTTGATAATAATCCAAGTGAGCTTCTGTGGAGGAAGACTGTTACTATATATAGAATTTAAAAGGCTTTACCATTATTCCATTTATATTATTGGTTGGATACAGAAGTTTATATCGATTATATATATTGATTATTTTCCGTGAAGATTCCATAATTAGTGGAATGGGATTTTGGGTTATCGTGAATTGTGTTTTAAATGACATTAGTTCTTTAACCCAGTTAAAGAAAAGATTAATCTCTTAACTTTGAATAACCATTAAGTAATGATTTTTGAGACTAAAACTGAATTAGAGTTTTAATGAATCTTTAGTTAGATTGGAATGTGAATGGGATAATTGAATTTATCGAATTCATGAAATGATCGAGGATGGAGTATCACCAGTTTTGCTCCAAGCGATAGTTAAATCTTTAATTAGATTTGAATCAGAAATGGTAACTAATTTTACCGATAACACCGTGGTGTTAGATATGAAGTATCACCAGTTTTGCTTCATGGGATTAATAGGTTGGGATTGGGAAATATAATAAATGATTACTTCGGTAAGGTTCGCTAATCCCGACTAGTTTGGATAAACCTTAATTTGGTTTGAATTGATGTCCAATGGAAGATTAAAGAATAAATTTAAAGAATTTATCTTTGATAAAATTAATGGGAACCTTTCCCAAAGGATATGAATATTTAAATAAAAGAATATTCAGAATTGGAATGTGGCGTATGTTGTGTTTTTATAGCACTTGTTTATTATATACGCGAGTTATTCGTAAAGGCCGGGCTTATACCCATTCTGAATAATTGATTCGACGACAAATCGACGATGAAGACGGTGGTTGAAGACCGTAGGTCTTCACATCGTTTGGATGATTACTGATGTCTTGATTGGGTTGTACACCCAATACGAGGTAATTAGTGGTGATTGTTCAGACGTACTTGGAGATCGACCGGATATGCGAGGACCTCTCTCATGTATTGGACATATGGGACGAGGAATAAGGTGCCTCCGGTTTCATTCAGACCCTGAACGAAATTGTAAATGGATATGTGTCTGACATTGGATTTCGTTCCGTGTTGATTGATCTCTATTAAATATATATATGTTTGGTGGCGGAGAATTTATTCTCTTGCTTAACACCCTTCTCTGAGATGTACGAGCCCAGAGGTTATATATCGATAGACATCAGTGGCGTGGCGTGAACAGCCTGTGTGGCATGCTGAGATGCAAATGATCAAGGCTTCTATTGAAAAGAAGAGTCTTGTGGTTGATGATCAAAGCATGACTTTAATATAACATAGCTTTGTGTACATCATTAATTAGCAAGCCTCACACCCCGGTGTGAACCAAAAAATGCAGAGGACCTCGGGGTAATGGACATATGCTGGTTTCTAGCTACGAGTGGTGTCATGGTATGGAGCCCAGACATTTTACTCATGTGGATGTTGCCTATTATTACTTGATGGATAGGGAGGCGCCTCGGATATATCAGTCACTATGGGATCGATGGATGACATGGTCGAGATACTGACCAGACTTATGCCCCATAAGGCAGACTAGCATATAGTTTATGGTATTATTAACCAGCTAAGTGTGGCCGACCCTGATGATCCAAGGCTTTCCTGCGTGCTTGTCTGAGGCTCGGGCTGGAGAGTCTCGAAGCTGTAAGGACGATCCCTTGCCTTGGTTCACAGACAGAAATCCAACTTCCAATACGTTACATTTCGGATTTAATTGTAGAGCCTAGTATGGCGACATAGTGGTATGGGGAACTATGCCGTCTATGATTAATACATTTATATTTAAAGTTGATTTCTTCACTTATAGTAATAATAAAAGATGAAATTTCATGTATCAAGCATTATATGGCTATTATAAGATAAAACTCTATCCTTCGGCTTGCGTTACATTGTGTGATGGGACCTGAGTCTTATAATAGCTTCATTGTCCTTTATTTAGCATTGCACTGTTTGTTTTCTACACTGGTATTCTTGGGGATAAACCCGTTCCATGTTATACGGCATGATCTTTTGATATACCTAACTTTAAAATCAAATTAATAACGGTTTTAGTTCTCACACCAGTCACATGACTAACCTGGAGTTTATTGTTTTAACCTAAACTCTGGGTGCCCTTATTTTCCACAAGAGCAGCTAGTAGTTTTGGTTTTGCAGATATTATATTCACAGGATCCTGGTTTACGTATGGAGCTATATTCTGAGCACTTTGTATTTGTGTATTTCTTTCAGTTGTGTTTTGTATTATTTTCCGCTGCATTGTAATTTGTAAATCTCTGATATTTATCAATGTATATTATTTGTTCATACTCTGTATATTCTTGTACTCTAATGTAAATTGTTGTAATAAGTAATGAAATGTTTTTCTGTTTGTGTTCTTATTTGTCATGTTCTCAACTCAATCCAGACTTTCCCGTAAGGGCGAGTTTGGGTCGTTTCAGAACAAGTATGATCAATATACCAAGCTCAATTATTCCTTGCTCGACATCTACCTTAACATACAAGGATCCTTACCTTTCCCAAAACCTTCTCGAAGAAAACCGAACTAGAAAGAACTCGACTCTGGAAAACACTACATGTTCCACAACATTGCTGGTTACAACACCAATAAATGTAGACACCTGCGCGATCTCATTGAGGATAGGGTCAGACGAGGAGAACTTCCCGAGTACGTCAGTAAAAGCACAACGGCATGCTGCCACAATCTTCTACCCAAGCTCCTAAGGCCGGTCCTCTCAGCCCACTTCTTCACCTATAAATACCTCGAAGCTCAAAATGGAAAAGGACCTCTTTGGAGACCTTCTTTCGGATGCTCTATTCATCTAAGTCTTCCGATTCTAAGCTTTCCACATGGCTAACTTTAAGAAATAGCCGATTATTTTTCTTTCTTCAAATAGAAAAAGCATTGTACTTGTAATCAAAAGCAAATTTATACATATAAAGTGGACGTAGGCACCATCTTAGCCGAACCACTATAAAAAGTCTTGCGTGTTCCCTATTTTCTTTACTTTATTGCATTTTGTGATTGTTATTCGTGTGCTCTCCACACGATTGGTGGTTGACTGTCACTAGTGACCAACTTTTGATGTCAACAGAAAGCAAGTGTTAAATTCATGTAAGTAGCAAATAGGTAGCAAGACTAACAAACAAAATTGATGTGTTTAGACTAGAAAGTTATCTTAATTCTCAAATGATAATGAAATTTAAATTAGTGTTCTGGAAAAAAGATATTCTTCCTTACTGTTTTGTTTGCATCAATATCATAATTTACCTTCATGAGATTTGTCCTATATTTTGTAAAATAGAACATGTTTATCGGTTTCGTTTATTATAGAAATTTCAGAATTAGATCTCAAATTTTCCATTATTGAAGAATTTGGTATATTTGTCCCTAAATCAAAGTAAATTACCATATGCTCCTATAATCGACCCCCTTCCTCTCCACACCTTATGTTTTTTGCCAAAAATTCACCAACGAACTTAATTTTCTCAAAATTACGGTTATTTTTCTTTTCTCAATCCATACGCTAAAGGCAGTTTATCATTCTTCATGTCACTTTATTTCTTCATATTCCCAAAACTTGTTTTTTTTTCGTTGCTACAATATCCAAAGATCCATTCTTGCTAGGAGATATTAAAGGTGAAATTATTTTGCGTGCTACTAATGACTACTTCTTACTACTAGGCGTCTATGAAAAAATTGTGAATCCTTTTGCAGTAGCAGCCGATATATTACAAGTTGTCAATGATCTTACAGAGGGGAAATGTCACGTAAATGTTATGCAACCTCCTTCAATAGTAGAACTTGTCCATGGATTATTTTTACATATTACGGACTTTTATGTTTTCATTTTATAGGATCTACTAACTAGGCATTAAAGTGCAGTAAAAGGATTAAGGGTTTTATATTTGTCAAAGAATTCAATGGATGTGCTGAAATGGTGGAGTCTAACCAATGCTTAATCAAATAGTTCATGGTTTCACAGTGAGTAAAGACGCAAATGGAATTAAGGTGGATCCAACATTTTACAGACAAATGATAAGCAACCTTATGTATTTAACAACTACTTGTCCAGATTGGATGTTTGTTTTGAGCCTTGCAACTAAATATATAGAGCAGTCGACAAAGCTACATTTGAATATAATGAAGAGAGTTTTGAGCTATTGTACAGAAGGTATCTATATCATGATTTTGTAAGTAGTTAATTAATTTCTAAAAACTAATAATCAGTCTCATCCTTATATATGCTTTATTCTTATTTAGTAACTTCAACTATATAAAAGTTGGTCAAGGATAGCAGTGATGAGGTTGGCTACATAATATTTTCTATGAAATGAGCATGGTCATCAATAGAAAAAATAAAGGTTGTCCTTTTCACCAGTTTTCATTTATGGATTGCCCCATAAATCCATTGTATGTTGTGTTTATATTTGTAATGTAATGCATTTCATCTTTAATAATTATATCTAATGTTTTGTATTTGAATGATCTGCCATTAGGTTGACATTTTATTTCGTGGTAATTTATGTTGGTTATATAACTAAATGTTCATAATATTTTTAAAATATAACTAATAACATTATTTTAGTGTTTCTATTTTTTTAATGTGACTAATAATGGAGAGTTTGTTAGCTTTTTATTATCAAGAATCCTAGGTGGTAGGTAAAGCGGTAGGGGCATCTGTTTTGGCAAGCCTAAAAGGGTCATTAAAAAAAATTGCATCTGTAGTAGTAGTAAAACAGACGCAAATGCACTGAAGAGTAAAACTACCATACATAGCAATTTGCATCTGTTGTAATATTAAGGAAGACGCAAGCGCATTGGTATTTGCGTCCAATGTACGCTATAACATACGCAAATATGTCAAATTTGTGTCTACTGTAATAGTAAGATAGACGCAGATGCAGTGATATTTGCGTCCAATGTACGCTATAACAGATGCAAATATGTCAAATTTGCGTCTATCCAACAACATAAGCAAAAATATTTTAACATTTGCGTTTGTTAACGTCAAAAGTTTGGTTACTAGTGACGATCAACCCCCAATCGCGTGATCAACACACGGATGAAGATTAAAAATGCAATAAAAAGTAAAAGAGCGGGGAGCACACACAGAATTTTTATAGTGGTTCGGCAAAGACGATGCCTACATCCACTTTACATATTATTTCTTTTTTTTTATTACAAGTACAATGCTTTTTCTGTTTGAAGAAGAGAAAGAAAATGACTGTCTTTTCTTCTTCCTTTTTAGAGAGATTGGAATTATGGAGAAGCGTAAAGATGAAAAGCTTGGAGAAAGCATCTGGCCAAAAGTCCCTAAAAGTCTTTTCTTTTTTTCTCCCCTTTTTTCTTAGCTTAGGGGTATTTGTAGGTGGAGAATGCAGCTTGGGTTGTTGCGGTATGGTCCGGCCATTCCGGGAAGGCCTGGACACGTGGAATTCATCTATTGGCTTGAATTACGGTTGAAGGACTGATTCCATTGTTTTTAAATAGTATCCTCGGAAGTTGTAGATGACGTGGCATCCACGGAGAGGTTTATTAAAAGTAGAGCTTTGTCCGTATATAGTTTGACCGCCTTTATTGCCTTGAAAGTCGGGATATTAGGTGGACTAATTCTGCAAATATCTTCCTTGCTGGCCCGTGATAATCGGTCGACGAGTCCTTTTTGGAAGCAAGAAACTCGGTCGTCCTAGTGAGCGATTCTTCCGGTAATGCATAGTCAATCTGTCTGAGTTGGATTTGGGCCGATGTGCCATTGCTCTAAGTTGCACCCCCGCTGGGCCTCCTGAAGTGCGACTTGTATCTGATTGTGCGTTTGGGCTTGGGCCTTGTTCGTTGAGACTCTTGCCAAAAAGAGGGTTAACACTTTGCCCCTCAGAATGCATCTTCATCGACAGATGGAGGTATGTTCTGAAATCCGAACCGAAGCACAAACGCTCGAACTGCTGTTGTCGCGCCGGACCATATTGAGGCCAGAAAACCGACGGTCCGATGTTGTATTAAGACCGGAAAACCGACGACCACGCCAGGTCGTATTAAGGCCAGAAAACCTACAATCATTGGGAACCGTATTAAGGCCAAGATGATGATGGCCATTTGTACGAGAGTTGGGTCCTGCAAATACAAAACAAACCATCCTTGTTTTAGAGGATGGTGACGAATCGAGCATTTTATTCCACTTGGCTTTGGAGGGTGGCGAGCATCAACCATGCTCGGCTTTGTGGTGAGCATAAACCATGCTCGGCTTAGGGGCGAGCATAAACCATGCTCGGATTAGTGGCGAACGCTAATCTGGCTCGGTTTAGAGAGGGTGAGTATTAACCATACTCGGCTTAGTGGCAAACATAAACCATGCTCGGCTTAGGGAAAGTGTTTCTTATGCTCGACTCGTGTTAGGTTAGTTAGTTTAGCGAGCTATGCGTGCTCGTGGTGTAAAGAAAAGAGAGTAGTCCACACTCGTGTTTAGAAAATGTAACCTCACTCACCTGATGGAGTATGTGTTTGAAATGATGGTGGGCTTTCGCGCTGACCACACAGAACAGGGGGCGAGCATTATCCATGCTCGGTTTAGAGATTTCACAACATGATCTTCTTTTACAAAAAGTGAAATTCATAACTGCTAAGCAATTATTACAAAGAAAAGAAATTCTACGGGTACAGCGATAGATTACAGAGCATTCTTAAGAGCTAAATCCTATGTGCATATCAAGGCGTCCTTGTTACTAAAAAAGGTACATCGAAAGAAAAGATAAAAATCTAATTAATGATAATGCCGTGAGTGCTAGTCTCAGTGTCCTTTCCGTTTCTAGGAGCTCGCGGACCAGCCTGAGGAGCTTGAGCAGAAGGTCGCGGAGGCATGGCCGGGGCGCGATCTTTTACATATTCAGCGAGTTCCCCTTTTCTGACTCGTCCTTTGATGAGATCGCGTAGATGTCGGCAATCATTTGTATTATGTCCAGCTACGTTGTGGAATATACAATGCTTGCCAGAACCGAGTTCCATCTGGGTCGGTTCTCGTCGAGGTGGTCTTAGAGTGGGCAAGGACTCGCGTATATCGAGGTAGATATCGAGCAAAGAAGAACTGAGCTCGGTATATCGATCATACTTGTTTTCATTTCGAGGTCACACATTGCGTTCACTCTTTTCCGAGGCCCTTCCTCTTCCTTTATCTTGGCCATCGCCGTTGAGTGGACCATGTTGTTTGGCCAATAAAACTTCAAGGCTCTCCATTTCAAGGCTGGTGTCCTCTTGTCGGAGGAATCCCTCGGCCTTGGAGTAAAAATCATCTATATCTTTAGGGGGATCTCTGGTTAAGGAGTTTGAGAATTCTGATCTCTTCTGAACTCCCGTGATGGCTGCCATCAGCACCATCGATGGCTCGGGCCGATCGACAGATGCTACAGCTGCGTTGAATCTTTCGAGGAAGGATCTTAGCGTCTCTCCGGATCGTTGTTTGATGGTAGATAAAAACGTGACACTTTTCGGTCGAGAGATATGCACTCGAAACTGTTCGATGAAACGGGTGACTAGAGTATTCCAGCTGCTGATCGACTCCGTTGATAGCTGCCTAAACCACATACCGGCTATATCTATTTGAAAGAGAGGAAAGCACTTAGCCATGAAGCTGGTCGATGCACCAAGTACTTCCATATGTCGCATGTATCGCATGAGGTGAATTTGTCGGGTCAGTACGACCGTTGTATGGCTCGATGGCTGGGAACATGAAGTCCGGAGGATTTCGAGAATTTATGATTTCTCTAGTGAAGGGGCTGCGATTGACATTGTCTATGTCTTGCTGCGAAGAATTGCCCTGAGTGAAGTGTAGGACGATGCTTGCAAGCTAGCTCCCATCTCCGAGGAGTCGTTGCCATGAACTTAGCTCTTCCTCCTGAGAAGGTTCTGAGTGAGGATCCGACAAAAGTACGCTCGGAAGGGCGGCAATTCGACCTCCGAGAATTGAGTGAAGGTGTGAGGGAAGGTGAGATCTGGCAGGTGGTTCTGGGCAGAATGGCCCCTCTGGAACCTGATGAGTTGTGGGTTGAGCCATGCCCATCGCAAAGAGTTTAGGCTGATCCGACGTAGCATGTGATGTTCGGATGCCAGGGTCGCCCCCGCTTGAAGCGAGGTTAGGAGGGTCTACGGTAGCGTCTTCTTCTGCTACGGTGAGGGCCGGTATTGCAGGGTGGCTTCCCTTGTTCGAAGGGAAGGCTACTCCAGCTCTTCGTTGAAGAGGAAGAGTGGTTAGACTGGTCCGTGGTAAGATCCCGGGTTGTAATAGGAATGGCGTTGATTCAGAGGGACCCGGTGGTGGCTCGACCGATTCGATAGGTCGAGATGTTCCAAATAGCGGAGGCATATTTGCCAGACGACCCAGATCTTGATCATCCGTCTCCTGATATTCTGTGGCCACAACCGCGCTGGTCGCTGGAAGCGATACTCCTGGCTGGGCTTGATTGGTTGGTGGGGACAAACCAGGATGAAATAAAGGTATAGCCCGATCGATGGCCTGATTTTGAGTAAACTGAGGGTCGGCTGTTGTCCAAATCTCGGCCTGTGGAGGAATTGATGTTGAAGCGTTCAACCCTGTTTCCAATCGACCGAGAAGGTGATCCATCAACTACTGCTGTCGTTCGAGGACTTTACCCTGAGATGTCATATGGTATCTGAGTTCGACCATGATTTTATCCATGTCGTCTCGGGTAAGGAATCGAGACATGTCGTCATGAGAGGAAACTTCATGGCTTACTTCTACAGCATCGGTACCGACTGCATCGGTGTTTGCGGGAAGAGAGGATGTTGCATCTTTCTTTCGTTTATTTGCCATGACCTGAGATAAGCAGGAGTCTCGGTGCGTTTCCCCTACCTGGCACGCCAAAGTGTTGACGTCAAAAGTTTGGTTACTAGTGACGATCAACCCCCAATCGCGTGATCAACACACGGATAAAGATTAAAAATGCAATAAAAAGTAAAAGAGCGGGGATCATACACAGAATTATTATAGTGGTTCGGCAAAGACGATGCCTATATCCACTTTATATATTATTTCTCTTTTTTTTATTACAAGTACAATGCTTTTTCTGTCTGAAGAAGAGAAAGAAAATGACTGTCTTTCTTCTTCCTTTTGAGAGAATTGGAATTATGTAGAGGCGTAAAGATGAAAAGCTTAGAGAAAGCCGTCTGGACAAAAGTCCCTAAAAGTCTTTTTTTTCTCCCCTTTTTTCTTAGCTTAGGGGTATTTATAGGTGGAGAATGCAGCTTGGGTTGTTGCGGTATGGTCCGGCCATTCCGGGAAGGCCTGGACACGTGGAATTCATCTATTGGCTTGAATTGCGGCTGAAGGACTGATTCCACTGTTTATAAATAGTATCCTCGGAAGTTGTGGCTGATGTGGCATCTACGGAGAGGTTTATTAAAAGTAGAGCTTTGTCCGTATATAGTTTGACCGCCTTTATTGCCTTGAAAGTCGGGATATTAGGTGGACTAATTCTGCAGATATCTTCCTCGTTGGCCCGAGATAATCGGTCGACGAGTTCTTTTTGAAAGCGAGAAAATCGGTCGTCCTAGTGAGCGATTCTTCTGGTAATGCACAATCAATCTGTCTGAGTTGGATTTGGGCCGATGTGCCATTACTCTAAGTTGAACTCCTGCTGGGCCTCCTGAAGCGCGACTTGTATCTGATTATGCGTTTGGGCTTGGGCCTTGTTCGTTGAGACTCTTGCCAAAAAGAGGGTTAACAACGTCCATTGCATTTGCATCCACATTGGAGCAGACACAAATAATGCAAAATATTGGATGCAAATACCCTGTTTTATACTAGTAATCCTTAAACTCATTTGCGATCGGCACCGATGACAAATCTTTTGTGGAATCACAAGCGAATACAAATAGCTCACAAAGACACCATCTTCGGGCTTACACCGAATCACAACCATTTGCCCTTCCACATTCTCGACCGTCACCTCTAGCTTCTCGCAATCTACTTTTGCCGCATACCTCTTAAGCCAGTCCATACCCAATATAATCCCAAACCCAGCGAAGTTCAGAACAAAGCAATCATATACAAAGGAGCATCCATGACTCGACAACACTAGACCACGACAAATCATACACAAACTGGATGAACCCCCAACTGGATTAGTCACAACAGAAGGTCTATCACAAATCTTGGGTCCAAACCCAAGCGACACACAAGCCCATTATAAATAAATGAATGCGATGCTCCAGTATCGAACAATACATGAACTGAAACAACTTTAATGGAAGGAATACCTTGAACGACAACACTTTTCCCTTTCTCCTCTGCCGTAGGAGCCCATGAAGACGATGGCACAACTTCCAAAGCATACGCCTTCACAACCTGCTTACCCTTAGCTAGTTCTGGACAATCCTTTGTGTCATGTCCAGGCTTTCCACATTAAAGCACTTCCTTTCAACTTTTGTATTCTTACAATCCTTGGAATAATGGCCCTTCTTCCAGCAGTTATAGCAAGTCACTTTGCCTTTTTTCTTTTTCTGACCATCCTTCCCTTTCTCCTGTTGCTGCTTCGTGTTTTTGTTATTACCACCTTGTTGTGGTTTCGGTTCTTCCTTAGCTGCAACAACAGTCTCTTCCTTGGGGAACAAACTCTCGTGTCTCAGATCTTTTTCGATGATAAGAGTCATCTAGATGATCAATTAGTTGATTCCTAAGATACTTAACCAAGCCCATGAGAAACATCTCGTTCTTTTGATAAGGTGTCTCGACATATAAACGAGCATACTTCGACAAAGCTTCGAAGTCAGAAACATACTCCAGCACTAGTCCACCATTCTTCCTAAGCTCAACAAACCTCTTGAATAGAATAAAATTTTGAACTGTAGAAATAAACTTTGTCTCAAGCTTGACTTGGAATTGCTCCCATGAAATCTCATATTCCATAGTCTATTAAGTAATAGAGTTCTAGCAATCCATAGCTCTGCCCTGTAGCTATCTCGATGCAAGCTTCCTCTTAGTCGCATCGTCAATTCCCAAGTCTCCAAAGATCAGAATGAAATTATCAAGCCACCCTTGGATCTCTGTAACCGGCTCCGTCCTTTAAACTTCTTGCCTCAAAGAGTGGTGAAGTCTTTGCATAGCTTTGCGAAGTCCACGACCCTAGGAACCAGCACTTGAAATCCTAAATCTACTGCAGCTATCTCTTGAGTGGGTACCCTCCTCATGATCACTTCCATCATGGCCTCAAACATAGCTAGGTATTCTTGTATACCGCCATTACCCCCTACAGGAACAGACTCCTCCATAGCAGCGCGACTCGATAGTCGACGACTCATTTTAAATCTGTAAAACAAATTATTAGTCCATGTACGAGAAAAACTACAAATGAAGTTCAAACGCTATTATACTATACACAAATATATAGTATACATCCATCAGAAATCTACAAATATGTCTCTCATACATAATTACGCCCTTGAATTTTGGCTAAAACCAATAACCAGAGCTCTGATACCAAATGTGACGACCGCCCACAACTCCTGCACTTAATAAGGGAAATAATGCACTAAAAGGTGTGCTACACTACACCAGAAATGCCAATTAGGCAGTGCGTATGGCCGTATCTAAATCTATTTGGTTGTGCTCTGGGCCATATCAAAATATGGCGTCTTTGTTTCTTAGGTACGGGCTTAACCCGTATCAAATTCATAAATTGATACGCCTCAAAACCGTATCAAATTCATGGTTTGATACGCCTCAAAACTGTATCAAATTCATGGTTTGATATGGCTCAGAGCCGTATCAAATTCATGAATTGATACGGCTTTGAGCCGTATCTAATTTTCAAATAGATACGACTCATGGCCATATCTAATTGATAATGAGATATGACTCATGGTCGTATCTATTTGAAAATTAGATACGGCCATGAGCCGTATCAAATTAAAAAAAATTAACTGCTTCAATACAGCAAAGTAGAGAGTATGATATACTGCAAATTCATACAATATATATTACATATGATTCTTGACCAATACATATAGACAATTAAAAGAATACTCTGCAATATAAAGCAAAATAGAGAGTTGGTAGACTGCAAATTCATACAATATATGTTGCATATGATTTTTGACTACATAGTGCTTGTTCGGGAATTCATAACTTCACAAATACTTAGCAATATAAAGCTAAAAAGGGAAGTCCTGAGGTTAGTACAATAGTAGACAACAATGACACGAACTTCCACGGTTTAGATTTCCCCAAAGCATAGACTGAAGACACGGGGTCTCAAATTTACTATGGGTATGAGCACAATCCAATTTGATACAACTTTAAGCTGTATCAAATCTCCTCATCCTGGTGTGTCAAATTTACTATTTTGGTGTAGTGCTAGGCAACTATGTACGATCATCAAGGAAGGATTGATAGGTTTTCTAGATCTAATCGAAACCCTAATTGAACAGTTTAACAATTTAAACTTAAAGATCTATTGCAAAATAGTAAATCGAAATCAAATTTAATTCTAAATTTTGTACCTTTCGTTATGAAGAAACAGATGAATCGTCGCTTCGTAGGAGTTTGGATCGATCGAATCGGAGGCTCGACGAAGCGCCGACCGTCTACTGTATCCACGCGGACAAGATTTTCAATTATCATATAAATCGAAAGTATAGGAGAATTCAGCCATGCTAGCATCCATTCCCAATTTTATTTTAGGGTTTTTCTAAAACGAATGAATAAATAAATGATAGATTATCCATCTGTTTTATAAAAGAAGTGAAGTCCCTTTTTAATACGCATGTACCATAAATAAGGAACTACTCCATATACCCATTCAAAAAAATATCAACGATTGATATTTTAATTTACCCAAAAACAAAACCAGTCTTCCCCTTACAATGTCCTTAGCGTGTGACCCTATACCTATTACAACATTGGCAATGATTTTAAATCGTACTTGAAATCATAACAGTGATTGGCAGCGACGTATTTCAAGATTCAAATCACTGTTTATGATTTTAAATACGATTTAAAATCATTGCCAACATTGTGGTAACCTATAGGGTCATACATTTAGGACGTAATAAAGGGAAAAGGCATTCATTAGGTAAATCAAATATTAATCGTTGATATTTTATCTTGTGTTGAAATGGTATATTGATTGGTTCCTTAGTTTATGGTACATATGTTGATTTTAAAGGTGTAACTCATTCCTTTATAATACACGTGAGAACTATAAAAATAAGATAGATTAGATCGAAATAAAAATGGATAACCGATATCCCTTTCCGAAACCCTAAATTTGAATAGCGGCTAGTACCAAACTTTTCCCCTTCTCTTCGATTTGATTGAGGAGATAGCATCTCGTGGATACCTCTAGAGGCGGCGGCTTTGTGTCATTCTAGGATTTGATATGACTTCGATTTCAATTCATTTTCATGGAATCTCGCAAGATCGAGAAAAGGTATGGTTTTAATCTTACTCGATTTACAAATTTAAAGCATAGATTATGTTAATTTTGGTTGTAATTTTAATTATATGATATGAAATCAAACCAAAATTACTATCACCAAAGGCCAACCATCAACCGCACAATGACTCAAAGCTATTAATAATGAACAGAACGAAAACAGAGCCGAAACAAGAGCAGCCTTCACAAGAAAGGCAATCAAATCGAGCCACACTGAAAGCCCCATCAAAAAATACAGCAACAACCCAACAAGGCGATATCAACATATCAAGCCCTTCAACGCGCACATGACCCACCACTAGTTCCACCGAGGTTGCAACCAAAGTGACAGGGAGCACATACGAAGGCGTGTCATGGCTCAAGTCAACATCACCAAAACCAACAACCAACCAAGCAGATAAATATGCATCCCAAGCTAATAAAACAAAGCAAGAAAAAGGGGAAAAAGGACGAACCTGACCTGAGAACCAAGAAAACAACTGTAATAACCCGCATTTTCAACAATATAATAATTAATTTATCTAATTATTTAAAAGGTGATTAAGAGGATTTAATGGTCGTTGAATTAAAATAATAGTGAATGTTTAATTAAAATAATAATTAAATAATATATTTACTTCTGAAATAATCAGAATTGGCTGAAATGGCGAGATGATGTGAAATGGGGCAAATTCAAAATATATAATTCAGTTTAGAATTGAATTTGAATAACGAATATATTATTTAAACGAAGTTTGAACGTATAATTATAATCGAGCACGAAATGGCGCGGTAGTTCGCGATTTGGCGATTCGAACTTTAAACGAATATACAGAAGCCGTTTTAAGTCGGATTTCTGTGAAACAAGAAACGTTAGGAGCCGGTGAAGTATATTTTTCTAATGAAATAGAAAATTCGAGATTTCGTCGTGTAGATTTTAATTTATGTCCAAATCAAATTTTAAAATAGTCGCTATAGAATCGTTTATCGACCATAACGGTTTATTCGATATAACTAGATAACGGTTTCGAATTTAGACAAGGTCCTTTTGAGACATAGCGATAATTTAATTTTTAGAATTTTACTGTAATTTTTATTTCGTAAAATAAGAAACTTTTTATTTGGGGTATTTTGCACCCTTAATCAGCGATTTTAGGGTTTCACAATATGAGTTAATCTACCGGTATTTTTATATTTTTGAAATCGTGTCACCTTGCTCGTCACAACAGTATTTTTATTTCTATCGTTGGCCGTCCGGATGAGAAAAAACTTCATATAGAAGGATCACCAAAAATGTTATCATTTAAAATATCCATCCCTTAACCTAATTTCTCTGATCAAAACAAACTCCACGTCTTCTATGTGTCAGCCGCCAGTTCTCCTTGGTCTAGAAACAAAAACGTGGTCCTCTAAACATCCACAACAATAAACTATAACCCAACTACAAATTTTATTTGTTTCCCAGTCTTTACTCTTTCTTCCACCAAAACGAATCATAGCAAAACAGTAGAAGGTGTATAACATAGGGGAGGCCGGTTCTACCTTCAAACTGTGGCACGAGCAGATAGACGACTGTTTTTATTTGGAGGAGCACGCATTTTGAAGGGGTATATTTAGTTGAAGAGGCATGTAGTATTTCGAGATGGCGAATATTTTGACTGGAAGCTTGCTGTTCAAACATGGGAGGAAGCTGTGCGGACCAAACCAAGAACTGTGTGTGAGAACAGTGGTGCAACACATTTCAGTGTTGAATGTGGGCGCTCTATGATATGGGGATGGGAAAGGAGAGTTTGTGAAGTATGGAGGTGTGGACTGAAACAGTAAAACTTGTGTGGAACTCGTCGACCAGGAAGGAAGGGACTGCATTTTTCTCATGGAAGGTTCATGTGGAGTTGTTCACGTAAAAAGGGCGGAGGGATGTACATGTGGAGTGGAGCATGACAGTTAAAAATGGGGAGGATGGTCTCGACGCAATTCAAATGGGAACGTCGATCACTGCATTAAGGGTATGAAATGGTAGAGATTCTGAAAAGGGGATTTGTGGTAATTATTGTGGGATTTATCGTTAAGTAGGAAAGGAGTTGTGGATCGAAGAAAGGGCGATAATGGCCAAGGAAATGGAGCAGCGGGTTATGCCAGATCGGGGAAGAAAGGAACAACGAAGTGGGCTTTGCTGGGTAATGTGTGGAAACGGGTTTAAAGGTGGATGGGCTTGATGGGCTCAATGTTGGTGAGGCCCATTTAATTTTAAGTCAAATTATTTCCAATTTAAATATGTATAGAAACTTCAAAATGCGATAACTTTATCAAACGATGTCGGTTTTCAGCGAAAAAAGATCCAACACGATCGTATGGACAGGAGCAACACAATGAGATTGACCGGGAGTGAATCAGAGCTAGTTACAATTTATTGCAAAATACATTGTTCGTCTGAATCAAATCGAGAGATAGTCATCGTTATTAACGATGATTGTCCAATGTGAGTAAAACTCACCAACTCTGAACAGTTATATTTGTATAGCATACTTTTAGAACTGATAATGATCTATTGATTGCTATGTGTTAATTGTTTGGTTGAAATGCTGATTGATTTGGTTGAAAGTATAGATAACGATATTTATATATATCGTTAATCAAATATTGATTCTGTTTAACAGAATATTTTATATTGAAATGAAATCGATGTTAATAATATTGTTTAACATATGTGGATGCAGGGAAATAGGTCGGAGGAATCCAACTGGATTACTCAACATTTATTTTACTGTTTTCATATATGGTGATATATGATGTGATATATAATCTGTTGTTGATTATATGTGTTTGAATGATATCGATCATTGTGATTTGGTATTTTAAATACCGTAAGAAATATTGGGATGTAAAAAGGGGATTTTCAAAGTACATTTTGAAAATAAATTATTTATATAAAATCAACGGATTTTATATATAAAAGGAAAAAGGATTTTATATAAGGAAATAATTATAAAATCAAAAGAGTTATAAAGGAAATATTTATTTGTTAAATAAATAGGAAAGATAAAGGAAATTTTTATTTGTTAAATAAATAAAAGTATAAAAGGATCTTTTATTTAGAAAATAAATAAAACAAATAGAAAGAAATATTTGTAAACCATTTACAAATAAATAGAATAAAGGATTATTTATTTAGAAAATAAATAGAATAAAGGATTATTTATTTAGAAAATAAATAGAGTAAAGGATTATTTATTTAGAAAATAAATAAAGGAGTTAATCGAATCGAGTTAATCGAACATAGTTAATCAAATGGAGTTAAACAGAAAATAGAAACTGACTAGAGATTAGTAAATTGAATGGTTTTCTAAGTGTCTATCTGATGTTGGTTTCGGCCTTCGGGGTTTATACTTAGGAAGTTGTTCTCTTGATAATTTATAGTTAGAGTCTGATAGATGTGGAAGAATAGTGATACGTAATTAAGCATAGAAATGTTTTCCAGTGTTAATAACGCATATTTTCTAAACATAGAAAATAAGGAAATGTGAATATATATATATATATATATATATATATATGTTAAATGATGATTGATCGATATAATTTCCATCTGGAAATAATATCGTTGTTTGCACACGTGTTTTTCTTTGATAGTTAAATCACAGACTATCAAAGTTTTGACCATTTTAACGTTGTTAATATGGAGAGACCGGTTGGATTATTATCCGAAAAACCACTCCGTATTGGCATAAGCATTGCGAATCATATATGCCAAAGATAATTGAAGATAGAGTAAAGTGCAAGGGCTGTTGTATAAATCTTAGGTAAAGATTGCCTAAGATAGATGTACTGAATAGTGCCTTCGGTTTGTCCAGTCCCAGGACGATCTATATGGAAGAATGTCTGACAGAGTATATTTAATAGACCGCGTAAGTTGATCTCTTCAAACGTATTTACGTTTGGTGGCGGAGGAATTCGTTTCTCTTTGCTGTATACCCGTGGTATTTTTGGGGAAATCAATTTGTGATTTGGCGGGTATAACGTTGTGACATTCAAAGTGAATAGATATGTGATCTGTCAAAGATAAGCGTAGCTTCTAGCCTCACAACCGGGAAATGACAAAAATCGTGCAGGCAGTATGGCTATGTAGGTCGCACCTATTAGGGTGTATAATCACCTGATCTAGAGTTTCATTTACTTCTAAAAAATCTATTATTGATGCTGTCCCATTCGGGAAACGGTTGCTGATCCCAACCGTTGGTGATATACATTCGATACACTTAAGAGAAATGAGTGGTCGGTCATATGTGGCCGGGTTGCAAGATGTTCTTGTTGAACCCAGTGTATTCCTCTCTAGAGGTACACTAGCAAAAGGTGGTTCTATACCTTGTCATAGTTGGAAATCCATTACCCAATATGTGCTTGCGGTTTTGCTTGTATACTATATATGTAGAACGTGAGATGAAAGCGTTCTGCTAGATGATTATTATATTGTGGTTGATAGACATTATTATAATATCAAAAGGTTTTTGATATAAAGATAATTTGGATTCTCATAAGGGAAAAACCCGTTCCGTTATACGGCGTGGAATTATGAGATATCGTTTAGTTGTTCAACCTGTTTTTAACTGTTTTACTCATACCAGTCCCATGACTGACCCGGAGTTTATTTTGTTTTGTTTTCCCTAAACTCTTGGGTGCCCAATTTTATACGGGCAGTCAAGTAGTCAGGATTTTACTGATATACTTGGAGAGCTTGGAGCAGGAGGCTTCAGGATTATATAGCTATAGTTTTTTCCACTGTGTTGTAAGTGTTGTACTCTGATAATGTTATTGTATACATATACTGATTTTATTTCAAGGATATGTTATCTATTATATGTTGTTCGTTCTGCTGTGAGATTCATGTTACTCTGATGTTGTTTTTTCTTCTTCTTCTATTCTAAGTTTCTATCTTATCTATCCTCACCCTCTAATTTCTTTCATTAACTTTTCGGTTATTTTTGATCCTTGGATGTTCGATATGTGTTGTATATCGGATAACCAAGATCGCCTTTTCCGGGTCGTTACAACAACGCCAAAGGGTCCAAGCCAACCAATGATATAGGTACAACCGAGTGGCCGACTTCCACCATCTCACTATTATTCAATATCTCGCAACCACAATCCAACGGCCTACGGCTGACTGTCCAGGTGTAATAAAGGAGGGAGTGTCCTCTACTTGACCTAGAAACAAACATCCCTGTAGTGGCTCGAAAGGGTTGGAGAAAACCAAATCAAGGGTAGTCAGCGAACTTATAGAATACTCCACACTCGAACCGAGTGCCTTAGCATCGAGTGACAAAGAGAGGGGAGCTGGAGAAGCCATCTTGGCTCTCTTTGAGCGTCGAGAAAAGCGTCCACATCGTCGAGGACCAGAAGACTTCCCGAAATCTCCCTCCCTCGGCAGTAAAATAGAAAATTATTTTCATTCATTTAGTATAAGAATTAATATGCTAAACGTCTAAAACATTAGTGTAATTTCCAACGCCCTACGGAATCCATTAATAGAGATTTCATTTTTATAATATAACACATTATCAACGCAATTGTAACGACCCGGATTTTCGAACAGTTTATTTTAAATATTTAATATGGTTTTAAATATAAAATGATAATATAAATGAATTTTTATATTAAGTTATCGATTTAATAATCGATTTCAATTTAATATCGAATATATTAAATTATTGTAATACGAAAAATAATTCAATTCGAGATTTAAAACTGAGTCCAAATAGTTCAGATAATAAATATAAATTCTATGTGAATATAATCGATAATAATAATAATATATTATCGAGAAATTTATTTATTTATGAATTTAAATTATTTTATATCGATTTAAAATGATTATTCTATATACATTCAAATTAAATATTAAAATATAATCAATTCAGTTCATAATAGCATTATAATATTAGAACGACGGTCGGTACGCTAAAATAGCGGTTCACATTTTTTAATTGTGAACCCTAATTTATTTGATTAGTGGATAGGATCAAAATTAAATTGATATCTATTTAAAAAGAAATAAAAATCTCTTTAAATCTAATCAAATCAATTTAAAATCAAATCATGTATGTACTTTGGCCAACCACAAGTTAATACTCATGTACGTTATGTTCCCTTTTCCTTCTATAAAACCGCAATACTCTCTTTAATTCTTCCTACTGAAAAACCAAAACCAAAAAAAAATTCAAGTAAATTTTAAAATGGCCGACGCTTCCTCATTGTCCACTCAAACAATTTCAAGCCCGAAATAATTCAAGCAGAATTTCCCTTTTCATTTTTTCTCTAATCAAAATCTACTCCCCAGTATATAAAAAAATAAATATATAAGCATCGAACTCAAATTCGATTTCAAATCGCGTATATGGCAATGAGTGATGCAACTAGGTTTGAAATCGAAGATCTGGTCATGGCTTTGTTTTGGGTTCGACCAGATTTCGTGATGCCTCAACTCGTGCATAGCGTCGATCAGTTCTGCAGCGAGGTCAGGGAAGTTCGCATCTTTTGGTTGTGGAGAGAGGTCGGTCGAGTTTGACTTGGAGGATTGCGATGAGATGGAGCTCGATTTACTAACATGAATTGTAGCTCGATTTCGGTTGTACCTGATAGTGATGGAGGGCATGGATAGTGGATTTGGGAGGTGCCAGAGGTAGCGTCGATCTGTTGGAAGCAAGGAGGGTTCGAATTCCAAAAATGAGTGGATTGTTGTGACAAAAAAGTGAACGGACCCTGAGCTACAGGCTTAAGCCAAGGTCGTGATCTGCTGTGGAAGGTCTGGGGTGGGATTTCGTGACAGGAAAGTCAAACTTCGGGCTCGATCTGGTGGCGCAACGGAGTGGGTGATGTATGGAGAATGATCATCGATGTCTGGGTGTTTGCAGGGATGCGACTACTTCATGGACTAATCATCGATTTTGGGTACTCGCCTGGATTAGTACGGAGGGATTTGTTTAAGATTTGGTTATCGGTTTTGGCTACAAAAAGACTTGCAATTTGCCTATGTATATGTTTGTGAGCTTGGAGGATTATGGCCTAGACGATGCTGAGTGTTCTAGAGGACAACAACAGTAAAGTCATAGTGAATTGGAATTCTAGAAATGGGTTCGAAGTATTTAACTGAGGACTTTTGAGGTGATTAAGTTCTAAAATCATGAAAACAAGATAGAGTGGTCCGTGACTACATCATTCGAGCTAGAGGTGGTGTTCAAGTTTTACGGAAAAGCATGCTTAAGGTATATTTTCTTTACTTAAGCTAAGTAAATCAATTTTGATTATTAAAAATCAAACTTGTAGTTACATAATTTATTTCATATATTTGATTATGAAATTAATAAAGCGAATAAACAAATTACAAGGTCAAATGGATCAAATCAAGTTCATGCGGGGTTTGGAGCTGCAAAAATCTCTGCTAAGGAATAGGAATTTGGAATGAATAACAGTTAAAAACCAGTGTGAGTAAATCTCACTCACCTTTTATTTAAAATTATTTTTATCAGTTAAAAATAGTTATTTGTTGCTTGTTTGGTTGCATTCAATATTTTGTGCATCTTAAATATATTAGTTATTTAGGCTTGGTGTGCTATTATATACATATTGGTGGTTGGATTTCCAGTAGTATCATTAGCGGATGCCCGCGGTACCATTAGCGGATGATTACCCTATACGCCCCATGCTATTGAAACGACCCGAACTTCCCCGGTGAGGAAAGCCCGGATTGAGTCGAGAACAAGCCACATCAGGACGCAGACGGAAGAACATTTCATTGTATATTACAACAATTCATCAGACTACAAGAATATACAGAGTATAAACAAATAATATACATTCGATAAATATCAGAGATTACAATACATTACATAGCAGCAGAAAATAATACAAATACAACTGAAGGAGATATATGGATACAAAGCTTTCCGGATATCGTTCCAGCTGTAAACCAGGATCCTGTGAATATAAATCTGCAAAACCAAAACTACTAGCTGCCCGTGTCAAAATAAGGGCACCCAGAGTTTAGGTTAAAACAATAAACTCCAGGTCAGTCATGGGACTGGTGTGAGAACTAAAACAGTTATTTAAAACTTTACTTTAAATCAGATATATCAAGGGACCACGCCGTATGACACGGAATGGGTTTCCTCCCAAGAATACCAGTGCATATAACAAAACACGCAATGCTTTTTGAAAAAATGAAGCTATTATAAGACCCAGGTCCTATCACACAATGCAACGCAAGCCGGGGGATAGGGTTTTCCCTTATAATAGCCAAACATGCTTAGTACATTTAATTCAAATCTGAAGAAAAACAGCGCCAGAATCGATATATATATAAATAGAATATATTCTATTGTACATTATCTGGTGTATTTATTTAATTCTATTATGCTATTATCTGTTTCTGTGTTATATTCCAAAGATTACCCTTGTCTCCGTCTGTACGGGAAATGGGGTCGTCACAGCTATGATAGTGGATGACCTTCTATACCGCGATATCCTGCCTCGAAGCAGGTTGGGTATTATTTCTATTGACTAACGTCTGTGGATGCAGGAAAAACAGGTTGGAGGGATCCAACTGGATTCCTCAAAAATATATTATCTGTTTGTTTATTTGTTTGCACATATACTGTCATATATGATGTGTTAGAAAACCTGAAATAAATAATTGGTTGTGTGATGTTTAAATATCACTGGGCTTAAATGTTGATATTTTAAAAATATCGAAAAAGGAAATTTCCATAGTTAAAAGGGGAAATTCTATTTGTCTAAAATAGAATTTGAAATTTGAATAGAATAAAAGTATTAACTTGTTTTAAAAGAATAAAAACAATAGTTCTTTTATAAACGAAGCTTATAAATGAAGTGAAAAGAATTATCATTGGATAATTCAGAAATAAAAATACAAGTGTGAAATTGAAAAGGGAAATCTATTTTCCAAAAGTAGAAATATCGATTTAAAAAAAAAATTGAAATCGAGACTTGTTTAAGAATAAATACAAAAAATTCAAATAGAAATTTAATATAGAAACTCAAATGTAATTCAAATATAGAATTTGAATATAGAAAATATAAAGGAAATTCAAATATAGAATTTGAAAATAGAAATTCAAATGGAGTTTGAATATAGAGAATTTGAAATAGAATTGAAATAAAATTTCAATATAGAATTCAAATAGAGTTGAAATGGGAAATGGAATATAGGAAATTCGAATAGAGTTGAAAGGGGAATTTGAATATAGAATTCAAATAAAGTTGAAATGGAAATTGAATATAGGAAATTTTAATAGAGTTGAAATGGAATTTGAATATAGAAGATCGAAGTATAAATAAATATATTACCGAGTAAGGAAAAATCGACAATTATAGATAATCGAAAATATTAGGTTGGATTGGGAAACTGATTTGATATATATATTAAAAATATATTAGAATGGAGTTAGAATTTATACAGAAACGAAGTTCAAACGTTTTTATATATAAATATAATTAAAACGAACTCGCCGCAGCGCAGTAGTTCGTAAATTGGCATTTCGAACTTTAATTGAGTATACAGAACTCAATTAAAGTCGGAATTCTTTGAAATAAGAAACGTCAGGACCAATTTGATAATAGTTTTCTAATGGAGAAGAAAAATCTAGGTTTCGTCGAATAGATTTTGAGTTATGTCAAAATCAAATTTTCAGAGAAACAACGCCAGAACCATTATAAAACCATAACGGTTTATTTAAATAAATAAAATGGTTTTGAGCAAATAAAATCCGAATTTCATTTAGGAAAAATCCAGATTTGAGTTATAAATAATATCTGAACTCGAGTGAAGTAATGAAATGATTTTTGAAACAAAATCAAACCAGATGTTTAATTGTTGAGTAGAATTAACTAATGTAAGGAAAAATTAGTTAATGAAATTTTAAATCGAAATTGGACTTTGGATTAGAAAAAAAGGTTTGTAAATTCATATTCGAAATCGAATATGAAACTTGAATTAGAAATGGAATTCGATTGTTTTGAAAATAAATTAATTTATATTTGAACGTGATACGTTCGAATAACAAGTGAAATAGGCTAAATAGCTAATAAAAGAATAAATGAATGGAACTGAATTCAAACGATTGGATTGAGTTGAATTAAATTGAAAACAGGTAAACATGTGTTAGGAAGGTATGGAATGAAGTATATGAAGAGAATAAAGTTCATAAATTTAGTGCCCAACAAAAAGGTACACGTTTAAATTCCATATGAGGTTTTATGTGCGGTATCGGCATGCCGCTTGGCTTTTTCTTTTTCTTTTTGATTGGAGAGGCCTGTGTGGCGGTTTGGGGATTTTCCCGATGCTCCTGGTACAAAGGAGGTTATGGAGAAATTTTCTGGAAATTTAAGGAATTAGAATATTTTTAAGAAATTTTGATAACTGGAAATCAATGTATCGATATATATATATATATATATATAGAATTCGATAATGAAACGAAATTAAAATAGAATATTATAAACAAATATGGATAAGGAAATGGAGAAGCGTTTTAATTAATAAAATATTAATTTAAAGGCCCAGTGATGGTTTGATATTATGGATGAATGGATGTTTGTTTTTCTTCGATAGTTAAATAACCGACTATCGAAGTGTTTACCAATATCGTTGTCAATATGGAGAGACCAGTTAGATTATTATCCGAGAACCACTCTGTATTGGCAGTAATGTTGCGAATTAGATTATATGAAGATAATCGAAGACGGAGTAAAGTGCAAGGGCTTTTTCTATTAATAGAAATTGTGCCTTCGGTTTCGTTCAATCCCAGAACGAACGTAAATGGACGAATGTCTGACAGAGTATTTCTAATGATCGCATATGTTGTTCTGTATAATTATACATGGTGGCAACGGATTTATTCCCTTAGCATAATATCCAGAATATATTTGTGCAAATCGATTTAGTGATTAAGGGATTTGACAATGTGGCATTCAAAGTGATTGTGCTATCAATGAATAGAAAGTAATCGTAGCCTCAGGCCTCAACAACCGAGAAATGACAAAAATCAGGCAGGCAGCATGGCTATGTGGGTCGCTCCCATTAGGGTGTATAATCACCTATCTAGAGAAATTCCTTTTACTTCTTTAAACTATCGATGTTGTCCCTTTTCGGGAAACGGTTGTTGATCCCAGCCGTTGGTGATATACATTCGATACACTCAAGCGAAATGTGTGGTCGGTCATATGTGGGCCGGGTTGCAAGATGTTCTTGTTGAACCTAGTGTATTCCTCTCTAAAGATACACTATCGGAAGGTGGTTACATACCTTGTCATAGTCGGAATCCAATCTCCAATAAGCGCCATGCGATTTTTGATTTTATATTTTATATGGAGCGTGAGATACAAGCGTTCCGCTAGATTCTATTTATTTGATGTAGACATTATTATAATACCACTGGATTTGATATCAAAGATATTTTGGGTTATCGTAAGGTAAAAACCATCCGTGTTTATGTGGATCGGTCTTACGATCATCATCCCTTTTGAAAATATTTTGAAAGTTAAACAATTGGTTGTAGTTTACTCACACCAGTCCCATGACTGACCTAGAGTTTATTTTGTTTGTTTTCCCAAAACTCTTGGGTGCCCAAATTTGTACAGGCAGTCAAGTAGTCGGGATTTTTCAAATTCACTTGGAAGAGCTGGAAGCAGGAGGCTTCACTAGTTAGCTATAGACTATCATATTTCCGCTGTGTACTACGTGATATCGGAAACATGTGTTTATAACTGTTCCAGGAATAACTGTTGTGCTCTGATAATGGTATGTATATACAGTTACTGATTTGTATTTCAAAAAGTTAAGTTATATAATATATTTTGTTCGTTCCGCTGTGAGATTTGTGTTCTTCGTTTTTCTTCTATTCTAATATTTCTTTCTTTCTATTTCTCATCCTCTAACTTCTTCCTAACAATGATTCGTATTTCTGTGCAATTTGGATTGGACGTGCGGTGTTATCAGTCAACTCAGATAGTACGGATTTGCGGGCCATTACAGCAATTTTAATTTTATAAAAATTTAATTAGTTTTAATTCATTAAAGCATTAATTTTCCCTTTGTTTTCATATGATAAATCAATGAAGATATATACATTCTAGAATACATATTTACATTGTTTCTTCATATATATATATATATATGTTGTCACAAAATTTGGTATTATATCTCAATGGTAAGCATAATGGTATGCCACAGCATGAATGAAATTGATATGAAACTAATGTAGTTGCTTGTGTATGCTGAGCACCATAAAAAAGAGATTATGAGGACCCAACGTACCATAGCCGAATTTAAAAGTTTGAAAAGTTAAATCATAGAGAACATCATATGCTTATGCTATATAGAAAGGTACAATAGAACATATTATGATGCAATAGAGCACATGCACATATCACTTATAGAATAGAAATTTTTATTTAAACATATAACAATGGCAATGCAGAAAGGTTTATTTCCATAGCTTACAGCTGAAAGCACTAATATGATCAATTCTCCAACGGCAGGTATATTGCTAAATTTTAAAAGTAGACACAATGAAACAACTTTTGAATCCACATAATTCCAGCTGCAACGAAGCGATTACTCGGACATGTCACTCTAAATTATTGCAGGTTAGCATCAACAACATCTTATTCAACCTGGATAATACAACATGAGTTTTATGCAAAGGATAGAAACAACAAAACGCTTTTGACTTCAACCACATTGTCTACTTTCTTTTATGCAAATTTATTATCTTCTATAGCATGAAAAAACTGAATTATATATTGAGGAATGTTTTAGTATTAATGTGGTTGTGATCATTTTATCAATATAAGCATCTAAGCTTCCTATTGAGCTGAATGATATGCTTATAGAAATTTCAATGTTGTTACAGCGATATGCATTTATTTAGTTTTTGTGAACTATTAGCAAGATGTCTTCCCACGGTTGTAGTAAAATTATTATTTGGATATTGATCCCATTTATTTTGCTAATTTCCTTAATTTTCCATAATTTTTTTATTTGTGCACAAAATTCTATTATATATTGCTAACCATGAATGCCCATACCAAAACTTGAAGTTTTCATCACGATTACCATCGACCTAAGATTAAGTTAACCTAAATGGTGTAAATTTAATTTAGGATAATAAAATATTCAAACAGAGTAAAACTTGGAATTCGATGTCACAAATTCATTCTAAAACCTACAGTAAGTTTGGTACCTAGTGTAATGTCAACTTTTAGTAAAATATGAGTGTCAATGGACACGAGTCAATGCATTGAAAATGAAAAGCTATCTCCAAAGCAAAATACGTAGAACATACATTTTTCTACCGTACAAATGGAGCATGTGTTGGATCAAGAATGTTAACATGGCTAACAGTAAATGGTAGAATGATCATATAATGCAGTGTAGATAAAAAACAAAAAGGAAGACAAAATATCTTTGGAAAACGCGAACCACGAATATAAACCCATGATACAAAGGCTGCCGAAAGAAGGAAACAGTTGGTTATATCTCTGTATATAAAATGGATACGGATTCATGAACATACTTAATATTTATTCTTCAGTGAAAACTGGATGATGGTAGTAAATTGTGATCGTCTACTTGACAATATGTAGGAAGTTATGTTATATATATATATAATATTTGGGAATATAGTAATAAATTTTAAAGCAGATAATCGTTTTATAAACATCTTTTTGTAATGAGATGTCTGCAAATGCCCAAACAATTTCTTTGCACGTATGAGAAATTGTGACATAAACTTACACATCGCATTGTCAGTAAATCGCTTGGTCATATGGACCAATTGCTTGTTAAGTCAAAAACAACTGGAACCATTGAAAACCCTTTTGAGAATAAATTTCAGACATAAGAGTTTATAAAATTGATTCACTAAAACTAATTTTATCCGCTTATTTGTTGTCCATGCCATTTTTCAATTCAATATTGTGTTATAGGTACAAAAATTCAAAATGTGATAATTAAAACTTTCGAAATTTAGAAACTTGACAAATATACTATTTTCTGGTATTGATTATATTGAAACATTCATTCTTTAAAGCACATTATCAATATTTTAGCCTATTGACTATTGAGTGAATTAATTGTAAATCAAGTTGATATTTTTTCTAAAATTAAGGAGGAAGGTAACTTTAATTCATTTAGTCATTTATTTGTAGAACTAAGGAAAACTGTGAACAATAAACAAACATTAGTGGTCCAAAGCACCATTAATGGTGTTAATACAGTTAAAAAAATTGGTATCTTTTAAACTTGGTACTAATCATATATACTTAAATTAATTTGTCGTGTATTTAAAAGTAATTAGATCTTATTTGGCTTAAGTCTACAGATGTCAAAAACAATCCAATGAACAACGATTTTTATTTTTTTAAATTTCAAAGTGCATAGCGATTAAAATCAACAAATGCTTATGATTTGTATGTCCTATCGTAGTATAAATGGTAGTTGGGAAGGCCAGTAGCATAAATGCAGAACTTAGATGTTCAAACTGGAAAGGGAGAAAAAAGAGAGGAAAAACATGGCCAGATCCAACAGACAAAACTGAAAGCTAAAGGAAATATGGATTCATCCTTGGGGTAGAAATAGAAACAAAGTCATATTTGAAATATTCAAGGTTCAACAAATTTGCTTACTACAAATGAGTACAACCTTATAGGAGCTCAAAGTGAATGACTGTACAGAAAGATGCAGAAAAGTATTACTGTAGATGAGTACTAAGAGAAAAATCTAAATTGTCAACATTTAATTACCAAGCACACAGTTCTCCCCCATAAGCGCCTAAAAATGGAATGCGCCATGAGTTAAACACTGTGGCATATCTTATTTTGTTTGTTCATCTTAGGACATGCAATTAGCATAATATATCATATATAGAGGTGGATGGTTTGCCATACATTTACTCGTATACAAGTAAAATAAGTTAGGCATACATTTAGTTATCAGCTAATACTACAATATCAAGGACAGTAGTGATTATTAAATTATAAAACTATGTGCAATAGTCTAGTAATCATCATGTAACAAAAAAAATAGGACCTATAAATCATACAGACTTCAAACTGACAAATAATATAAATAAATCTCAACATGATGGGATAGAAATAGTAAAAATCTAATTATTTCGGAATTTTCATAGTACATACAGGAACATAATAAAATCAGTAAGAAGACTGAATTTATAGGAAATAGTACAACGAAAAGGGACGTGGCGAAGAGAAAATAGTGGAAGCCACCTACCTATAGTTTAAGTTTTAATAATTCAAGATCTAGTCAGCGCATGCAGTTGTAATAATCAAAGGTCGACATGGTAAGATAATCATAAATATACAAGTAATGATAAAAAAAATCAAACAACTTTTTTTCATTAGTCATTATGAAGTATTTTATTTCAGAGGATAATAATATAAGAAACAGTTAGTTCATAGCAATTTCTAAACTATTTAAGTTGTAAAATTTTAAAACAATAAAATTAAGAATATAATTGACATAATCAACATGTTATAAAAAGCATAAAACATTTTTATAAAGAATTCATGTCTTTCATAAACAATTTTATGTAACTTCTTAACTTTTTGAGACATTGGTAAATTTCAGAAGCAGTAGAAGCAAGTAGTGGAGAGGCAGTTATTTGAAAACAATATTGTTAAACTAAGTTAGAGAACGGTAGCCACCAGAATCGAGGCAGAAGTCTGGGTCCGGCAGACGGCTAAGTAGATCGAAACGGGGTAGCCAATTGTTGTGGCGCAGACAATGAGAAGGGGATGGGAGCGATTTTGGGTTCAATAGACCAGTGGGTAATATGATAATGGGATGGGAGCGATTTTTGGGTAAAAGAGATTTGTAGGTGGAAAGAGAAGAGACGGGGAGCGGTTGATGATGCATATGGTTACTGGAAACGGGTAAATGGAAGAAGAGGAATGATTGATGGAAACTCATGGCAAAATAGAGGCCGAACAATTGTATATGTAGGACAGATGGCACGATCATGATTTTTTGACAAAAATGGAACTGAAAGGCCTTTGAGGAAAGAACATGGCCAGATCCAATAGATAAAACTGAAAGCTAAAGGAAATATGGTTTCATCCTTGGGGTAGAAATAGAAACAAATTCATATTTGAAATATTCAAGGTTCAACAAATTTGCTTACTACATACGAGTACAGCCTTACAGGAGCTCAAAGTGAATGACTGTACAAAAAAATGCAAAAAAGTATTACTGTAGATGAGTATCAAGAGAATAATCCTATTTGTCAACATTTAATTACCAAGCATATAGTTCTCCCCATAAGCGCCTAAAAATGGAATGCGCCATGAGTTAAATACACTGGCATATCTTATGTTATTTGGTCATCTTAAGGCATGCAATTAGCAGAATATACCGTATATAAAGGTGGATGGTTTTCCATACATATACTCGTATACAACTAAGATAAATTAGGAACACATTTAGTTATCGGTTAATACTACAATATCAAGGATCATAATAATTATTAAGTCATAAAACTATGTGCAATAGTTTAATAATCATCATGTTACAAAAAATAGGACCTACAAATCGTACGGACTTCAAAATAAAATAAAAAATAAATAAATCTCAACATGAAGTGATAGAAATACTAAATACATACAGGAACAGATTAAAATTAGTAAGAAGACTGAATTTATAGGAAATAATACGACGAAAATGGAAGAGGTGAAGAGAAAATAGTAAGTGTGCTCAGGGTAAGGTTACTGATATTGTTTTTTTACTTGTCATAAATTCCTTTTATATTATCATGGTTTCTTAAGTTTACGTATATAAGAAGAAGAAAAATGTTGATAGATTCAAATCAACTTAACGAAAAAACATAATTCAAAGAACCTTTTTGTTGTACATTTAATATTTTCTTTCTTTAGAAAACAACAAAGTGAAGGAGATAATAAGTGAAAAAGATGTAAATTGTTATAAAATAAAACAGAACATATGTTAAACAAGAAGCCATTAGAGAGAACATAAAAAGATAGGCGAGAGACTTTTATTTCTCTTGCTTCAAGTGTGTACAGTTTCTGTTACATTGGCTCCTTTATATATAAGCTTCGTAGATGATGTTAAACTTATCACCATGATGTGGTACTATACAAAATATGACAAGAGCATATTCACTCATATATATTACAACACTTCCCCTTGAATATGCGTCTTCAAAATGTTGAATGCTCTGCTAACTTGAAGTTGTCCCTTTTAAAACATATATGATGATTGCTCCCCCTTATAATTATCTTGCTTGCATATTTTCGTTCAGTCAATACAACTATTGTCTGTTGCCTTCAAAACTTTATCAGGAAAACTCAATGGGAAAAACCTTGAACGAGAAAAAGAGTACAACGTCTGACATTATGAATATCATATCAAAATGATATTCCTTAAAAGAGTTTGACACTTCAGGATCAAAACAATGCCTCATTAAAAACCTTACCAAAAAAAACCCAGTGGAAAAAATATTAGTGAAGGAAAAGAGTACATTATAGCATATTTTTATATGCTCTCCCTTATTTATAACTCATTATTCAATTAGTCTATTAATGTAGTCGACGCATGCCAATTTTGTACATCATCTTCTGGAATGTTGATTTTGAAATTGGCTTTGAGAACAGATCTACCCGCTTTTCTTGAACTAAATTTGTTTCTCCTCATTCTTGTTATCCTTTCATTCATGTGTCAAGATAAATTTAGAAGAAATTTGCTCCACCCTATCACCCTTGATATAATTCACTTGAATCTGAGCCATGCAAAATGCCTTGTCTTCTTCATAAATAATAGTTTACTGCATCAAAAGATGTTTGATACTTCTGGATCAAAATGTTGCCTCGTCAAAACCTTACTAAGAAAAAACCAATGGGAAAAATCTTAGTGAAGGAAAAAGAGTACAATATACAATGTCATATTTACTATGTCAAAAGTAATATGATACTTCTGGATCAATGTAATGCCTCGTTAAAACGTTAATAAGAAAAACCCAATGGGAAAAATCTTAAATAAGGAAAAAGAGTACATTATAACTTATTTTTTATGTTATTTTTGGGTGGATACTTCTGGATCATGACCCATGCCTCATTAAAACCTTACTAAGAAAACCTAGTGGGGAAAAACATAGTTAAGGAAAAAGAGTGCATTATATCATACTTATGGATGCTCCCCCTGATTTAATAATTTCCTCTGAATTCGTATTCTTCTTTCAATATCTCAAATTGCTTACAAATACTCCTTAATTAAGTTTTTCTTTTAAAACTTCATGTGCATTTCCATGCTTCAGGCATGTTTTCTTATTTAAAACGCCTTCCTTTTGTGATTTGTATGCTACTAATATTCATTTATGAATACACATCAGGTGCTTATAATTTTCTGTTTCAATCGGACTTCCATGTTGCAATACATATTTGATGAATAAGATAACTTTCGTTACTAAGCAGCAAGTAATCTACTCATCTTGAAGTATATCAAGATTTTCGTTACAACATGTAATAACCCGGAAAATACGGGCCAATTAAAATTTTTTTAATTGGTGATTGCAAAGGAATTTGAACAATTGAAATAGAATATTTCAATAAAATAGTGAATTAGAAATAGTGAGTCAGTTTGAAAATTTGAATTCAAACTTTGGCTGACTGTGCAGGGTGGAAAATATAACGGATTTTAGCAAAACCAAAAATATTTAAATCTGTTTATCAATACCTTTCTAACGAATCTGAAAAATCGAAATTTCATAACGGGAATCAAAAGTTATGGCCGAATGAATTTTCAGAAAAGTCGCTATAGAGAATATATAGCCCTGGAAAATTGATATTTTGCAAATGACCTCAGAATTCGACGAAACCACTTTTGTTGGGTCCGGGATGTCAAACTATTGCTAGGTTCCAAATTTCATAATTTTTCAAGCTAATATGTGAGCATGGCAAAAGAAAATGTGTTTGGTCAATTTCTGTTAAATTGGATCGACCAGAAAATGACCATTTTTCAAACGATCTCAGAGTTCGACGAAACTAGTTTTGTTGGGACCGTAGTGTCAAAACATAGCTAGATTTATTTTTCTGGAATTTTTCAATTCTGTTTGTGGCCCTGGCAAATTAAAATGTACGTTCAGAGTTAAAATTAAATGTTTTATACTTTAATTTGAAAAATAACTGACTGTAACAGTCGAATTGGCCAACGAAACATATCCCATTGTGTCCGGGATGGGGGTATTTAGCTAGGGGCGACAGTCGTTGGGTTTGAATTGGTGTTCGTGTGGAGAAACACTATTTAAAAATTTATTTAAATTATGGGCCAATCAGAAATTTCCATTCATTATTTAAAAAAAATAAAGAAAAGTCAGAAACCCTCGTTTCTCTCTCCCGATCGACGATTCAAATCGACCGCCGCTTCTCCCCCAAATCGCCGCCGCCACAGGCGATTTCCGCCTGCGCCACCCCCTACCTCGACGCGTCTCCTCCTCCTCTTCCAATCCGACCCTACCCCGACCCCTATCGCCTCCTCCTTCACCAGAACCATTGACCCAAAGTCGAACACTTCCCACCGCCGCCCTGATCGCCACCGACCACCGAGCTGCACCTAACCGCCACCGACAGGACCGCCGCTCGAAGCTCTTCCACGTCAGCACCCCCGATCGTCCCCACGTGCCACGGATTTCGCGAAAACCTCAACCCTAGTTTCGAACCATCCTGAAAGGTGATTCCTTTTTGATGTCTGCACTTTGAAAAGTCATATCTTTTTGGTGTGTTGACGAAATTCGATGAAACAGGAAACATCGGGACCGCAAGGAAGCTCTCTACCACATAGAAGAAGCCGCAGATTTTTCTGAGTCCTCTATGATTTTTAGCACTCCGCAAACCAATGTGAGAAATCTAAATTAAAAGAATTTGAATGGAAAATGTCGTGTATAAATTATATAAGTGAAATATAAATTACACACGTGTTGTATACCTCATGTACATGCGTAGTGTAAGCTATATAAGCGAAGTATGAATTATACATGCATAGAATAATTGATATATGTGTTGAATTGCAAGTGAAATATAGCAATAATATATATATATATATATATATATATATACACACACTCCCCTCGTCCACAAACCATGGACGATATTTATTGTTGTGAATTGGTGTGAAATATTGGATGAAAAATACGAGTGGTTGAATAATTGTTTGGTTGTGGTTGAAAAATACCCATTGGTAATTGAAATGAATTGGAAATATTTGTGGAAATAAAAATAAAACATGCCGCCTGCGTGCGAATTAGATGCATGAATCCCCATTGTCAAAAACCGCGAGGTTTTAAGGTAGAGCAAGGAGCCGTACTAGGGACGGTGCCGGTTTTAACTACCCTGCCGTTATGCTGCCGAAATTTTGAATAATCTTTATGTGTTAGAATTATTTTCATATGTTGAAATTATCTTCATGCGTTGAAATTAAAGCCATATGCTGAAACTATATCCATGTGTGGAAATGTTCATGTGTTGAAAAGTGATGTGTGAAAATTAAATTCATTTGTGAAGGAATGAAGTGTTTAAACAATAAAAATCACATTTTTATAATTTATATGAAGTATGTAAAATATTCGCCTTATATATAAATAGTTTCAACAATAAAAATTCCATCTTTCTTATATGAACAACATAAATAAAATATCCATGTGTGGAAATGCTCATGTGTTGAGAAGTGTGTGTAGTGGCAAAGTTCATGTGTTGAATAAAAAAGATCGAACAATAAAAATTACATTTTTATTGAAACTATGAAGTGTTGAAAACATCCATTTGTCGAATAAATATTTTAAATGATAAAAATATCATTTTTATCATATATGTGATATGCTAAAGATATGCGGACGTTGAAATAAATATTTGTGAATGAAATTGTAATAACCCGGAAAATACGAGCCAATTTAAAATTTTTAAATTGGTGATTTCAAAGGAATTTGAACAATTGAAATAGAATATTTCAATAAAGTAGTGAATTAGAAATAGTGAGTCAATTTGAAAATTTGGATTCAAACTTTGACTGACTGTGCAGGGTGGAAAATATAACGGAATTTAGTGAAACCAAAAATATTTAAATCTGTTAGTCAATACCTTTCTAACGAATCTAAAAAATCGAAGTTTCATAACGGGAATCAAAATTTATGGCCGAATGAATTTTCAGAATGGTCGCTATATAGAATATATAGCCCTGGAAAATTGATATTTTGCATACGACCTCGGAATTCGACGAAATCACTTTTGTTGGGTCCGGGATGTCAAACTATTGCTAAGTTTCAATTTCATAATTTTTGAAGCTAGTATGTGAGCGTAGCAAAAGAAAATGTGTTTAGTCAATTTCTGTTAAATTGGATCGACCAGAAAATGGCCATTTTTCGAACGACCTCAGAATTCGACGAAACGAGTTTTGTTGGGACCGTAGCGTCAAAACATAGCTAGATTTATTTTTCTGGAATTTTTCGAATCAGTTTGTGGCCCTGGCAAATTGAAATGTACGTTCAGAGTTAAAAATTAAATGTTTTATACTTTAATTTGAAAAATAACTGACCGTAACAGTCGAATTGGCCTACGAAACATATCCCATTGTGTCCGGGATGGGGGTATTTAGCTAGGGGCGTCAGTCGTTGGGTTTAAAAAGGAGTTCGTTTGAGAAAACACTATTTAAAAAAGTTAATAAAGTCCTCGCCCAATCAGAATTCTCCATTCATAATTTAAAAAAAAACCTCGAACGAACGGCGACCCGAGCTCGAAACTTCCAGCCCCGATCGCCGCCGCTACCGCCACCTACAGCCTTCGCCACCGCCACCCCTCGACGCGCCTCCGTCCCCTCTTCAAATCCGACCAACTTCCTCCACCCCTCGTCGCCTGTGCCGCCCGAATCGAAGCTCCAAAGTTCCGACCTTCCCAACGCCGCCGCCGCCGATCCTGACCACCGAACGCCACCAAACCACCACCGCCAGATAGCCCTCTCCTCCCTCTTCCACGTCCAACTCGCCGATCATGCCCTCGTGCCTCGATTGTCGTGAAAACCGTAAACCTAGTTTAGAACCTTCGTGAAAGGTGAGTTTTTTTTATCTTTACACTTTGAAAAATCATATCTTTTTAGTGTGTTGACGAAATTCGATGAAACAGGAAACATCGGGACCGTAAGGAAGCTCTCTACCCAATAGAAGAAGCCGCGGATTTTTCTGACATCGTATCGATTTTTAGCACTCCGAAAACCAAGGTGAGAAATCTAAATTAACGTGAAATTGAATGGAAAATGTCGTGTATAATTTATATTAGCGAAATATAAATTACATACGTGTTGTATACCTCATGTACATGCGTAGTGTAAGCTATATAAGCGAAGTATGAATTTTACATGCATAGAATAATTGATATATGTGTTGAAATGCAAGTGAAATATAGCAATTATATATATATATATATATATGTGTGTGTGTGTACTCCCCTCGTCCACAAACCATGGACGATATTTATTGTGGTGAATTGGTGTGAAACATTGGATGAAAAATATGAATGGTTGAATAATTGTTTATGGTTGATATTGTTTGGTTGTGGTTGAAAAATACCAATTGGTGATTGAAATGAATTTGAAATATTTGTGGAAATAAAAATAAACATGCCGCCTGCGTGCGAATTAGATGCATGAATCCCCATTGTCAAAAACCGCGAGGTTTTAAGGTAGAGCGAGGAGCCGTACTAAGGACGGTGCCGGTTTTAACTACCCTGCCGTTATGCTGCCGAAATTTCGAATAATCTTTGTGTGTTAGAATTATGTTCATATGTTGAAATTATCTTCATGCGTTGAAATTAAAGCCATATGTTGAAACTATATCCATGTGTGGAAATGTTTGTGTGTTGAAAAGTGTTGTGTGAAAATTAAATTCATTTGTGGATGAATGAAGTGTTTAAACAATAAAAATCACATTTTTACATATATATGAAGTATGAAAAATATTCGCCTTATATAAATAGTTTCAACAATAAAAATTCCATCTTTCTAATATGAACAACATAAATAAAATGTCCATGTGTGGAAATGTTCATTTGTTGAGAAGTGTGTGCAGTGGAGAAGTTCATGTGTTGAATAAAAAGATCGAACAATAAAAATTACATTTTTATTGAGACTATGAAGTGTTGAAAACATCCATTTGTCGAATAAATATTTTGAACGATAAAAATATAATTTTTATCATATATGTGATATGCTAAAGATATGTGGACGTTGAAATAAATATTTGTGAATGAAATATTATTTTTAACATGCATAGGAACTAAATAAAATAGTCATGTGTTGAAATCTATTTTAGTTCGCCAAAATTATCATCTTTGAAATGTGAAGTGTTAAAAATAGCCACTTGTTCAAATAAATGTGCATGAGTTGAAATATACATTAATTAGCTAATGATATGATTTTAGCCTATGCATGCAACATTAGAGTGAATGGTGTTTTTAAACCGAAGTAAATCAAATATCAAATTGAATGGAAAATGATAAATGATAGAAATTGTATATATGTACATGTATATCTATTGAACAAGTTATAGCAAAGGGGCAAGAGAAGAGGAATAAAATTTCGTGCCCGACAAATAGGTACACATTTACTGTTTTGTTTGGGTGATGATTTTATGAGCCTGTTGGCTAGCCGCTTGGCTTTTTCCTTTTCTTTTTGACATGAGACGCCCGTGTGGCTATTTGGGAATTTTCCCAGACCCTCCCGTACAAAGGAGGTTATGGCAAAATTTTCCGAAATTTAAAGGCGTTAGTGAAATAATTGAAGTGGAAACGATATAGGAATTTTTGAATGAACTATATTTATATAAATATATAAATATAAATAGAATTAAAATGAAATGTGGTCGTGCAGTTCGTGTTTTGAAACCGTGATTTCAAATGACTAGTGCGGGAAATCTGACCATTGGATTTTCCCGAAACCTCAACCATTGGGTTCGCCTTGGAAATATCTTTCCAACGGCACCAACTTTGTGAAGATCCAACGGTTGGATTGTCTGGAATGTTCAATTCAAATCTGAAGAAAAACAGCGCCAGAAACGATTATATTTATATATATATAAATATAATTAAAATTAAATCGAATAACGACGCTGCAGTTCGTAAATTGAAATCGTAACTTCGAATGGCTAGTGTGGAAGATCCGACCGTTGGATTTTCCCAAAACTGAAACCGTTGGATTCGTTTTGAAATGACCTTCCCAATGATACCAAATTTGTGAAGATCCAACGGTTAGATTTTCAGATATGTGTAAAACAAAATTAGTGAAAAGCAGCGCTAGTGCATCGACACGACCTGAAACGTCGTTTAATCAAATTTGGCCGTTTTAAATTAAATAAAAATGGCGATATATCGTTATAAAATACTATAGACGATATAGAGTGGAAATAAACCAATTTTGTTGTGTTTGCTTGATATGTGATGGCTGAATGTATTTGACATGAAAATTATAACTAAATAACTGAAATGTGAATGTTGAATAGTCCAACCATATGATTAATTGATTCGAAAATCTAAATATACGTGGGTTATTTGAAAAGGCTGAGTTTACCTCATTTCAAATAATCGATCGACGTTGAGAAGTCGAAGAGTCGAAGACGACTGAAGACCGACGATCTCCACATTGGATGGATGGGCGCTACTGATGCTCGTGATTGGAGTAGCTACGTACCATGAAGGAATTGAAGTAGTAGCCGTCCAAACATACTGTTGATTGTACGGATATGCGAGGAATTGGTGCCTCCGGTTTCGTTCAGACCCAGAACGGACTTGTAAATGGACTGTGTGTCTAACATTGGATTTTGTTCTGTGTCGATTGATCTCTGTTAAATATATATTTGTTTGGCGGCGGAGAATTTATTCTCTTGCTTAACGTCCTTCTCTGAGACGTACGAGCTCAGAGGTTATGTATTGACAGAAATCAGTCGCATGGAGTGGATTGCCTGTGTGGCACGCCTAAGTGGCATATGATCAAGGCTTCTGTTGCAAAGCAAAGTCTTGTGGTTGATGATCAAAGCATGGTCTGTGTGACGTAGCTTTGTGTATAACGTGAATTCGTGAGCCTCACACTTCGGTATGAGTCAAAAACAGGAGAGTGACTGCAGGGAGAGCACGACGTTTCTTTCTAGCTAAGGTGGTGTCAGTGACCTACCAGCCCTGACATTATATATACTTTTCACCTGTGTGGTTGTTGGAATGCGAGGCGCCTCGATATAGGTCTGTAAGGACCGGGAAACGTGTGTTCAGGAATTGCCAATCCTCAAAAGTAAGAGAGGACCGGCCCTGAAGATCCAAGGATCATAGTGGGGTCCTGGGACATTTGCTAGAGTGTCTCGAATCGGAGAGGAGCTTGCCCCTTGCCTCGACTCATGAAGGAATCCAATTTCCAATACGAAATATGCGGATGTGATTGTATTACTAGTATGGCGACATGATATATGGTACCCATGCCGTCTAGGATTGATATTTATGATTGAATTTGCTTTTGAAACATATATGCACTAGTAATAATATCAAACACTTTTGTTTTATTCGTATGAAGCATCTTTGGCCATTATAAGGGAAAACTCTATCCTCCGGCTTGCGTTGCATTGTGTGATGGGACCTGAGTCTTATAATGGCTTCATTTTATAAAAAGCATTGCATTGATTTAATCGTTTACTTTATCTCATGCACTAGCACTCATTGGAGTAAACCCGTTCCGCGAAAGTGGCGTGGTCCTTTGATTTGCCTTATTATTGTTGTTAATAAGTTGAGTAGATTTCTCATACCAGTCCCATGACTGACTCGTAGTTTGATTCACCTTGCAAACTCGGGTGCCCTCATTTTCACACGGGCAGCCTAGTTACAGGTTTCTGACGCACCTTTTGGCTCATGGCGAGGCTTGACTACACTGCGCTGACTTGGATTTTCTCCGCCATTATTGTATCTATATTATGATCCCGCCATTGGCGATGTTGAATGATATTTATTTTGTGTACTCTTTATGTATGATTCCGCCTCAGGCGATGGTGACTGATTATGTATCATTATGCACTAAGTTGTATCATGTACTGTGCTTCTCTGATGTGATGATATCTATATGATTCCACTGTCATATGTGTGTAAATTATTCTATTTTCTGTTTATGCTATTATCTATGATCTGCTAATGATGATTAATGTGTTATATTCCAATGATTATCCTTAACACCGTGTCACGAGGTTTTGGGGTCGTCACAGCTGGTATCAGAGCTTTGGTTAACCTTAGTTCTGGAGTCTAACACATTAAACACTTCGTCAAAATAGAATCAGTAGTATTCTAAGGCGAGTCGCTCATTAGAGATGGGACTAGTAAAGTCCTAGAATGAGCCGAGCAGAATAGCACAAAAACAATTGATCAGTCCATCGTTATCTTTCCGTAAAATTTTCTTCTTAACTATGCAATAGACTATCATTTCTGTTAGCTGACCTTTTCTTGCTTATTCAGAATTTGACAAATGGCTACCAGAGCAGCCGCTGCTAGAGGAGGCCGGGCCGGCCGAGGCCGAGGAAGAGGAGAGGTCCCAGCTCAAGAAGGACCTTTGATACAACCTCCGGCAGCTCAATACTTCAAGCTAGACCGCGTAGCTAAGAGATATAAAAACTTAGGAGGCAAGACCTTCTCGGGTGCTGGCACCGTAATAGAGGCCCTTGCATGGCTCAAAACATGCGAGAAAATTCTTGAAGGCCTAAGGCTTGGAGACGAAGACAAAGCTATTATGGGCGCCTGGCTTATGCAGGAACAAGCTGAACTATGGTGGGAATCTCTTACCGCCGGGAATAGAGAAGCTGGAAGAACATGGGATGGATTCAAAGAACTCTTCAAGGAGAAATATGTCCCAGAACAAGCTCTAGAAAGAATGCACGATGACTTCGCCAATCTCCAGCAGGGGGATCTTTCCGTGCAAGATTATCTGAATAAATTTACACTGTTGTCGCCCTATGCTCCAGAGCTCGTCGCCACTGCGAAATCCAAAAATAAGAGGTTTATCCTTGGGCTAAGACGACAATATCATGATAGAGCCATGGCCCATGTCAAGCTGGAATTCAACGAGCTGGTGGAAATGACATGCAACTATGAAGACCTTGATCAAAGGCGTCTGGATCAGGATCGCGCTAGAAGCCAAGCCGGAACCAAGCACAAGCCTGCTGTAAATCAAGGCGAGTCAAGCCAAGCAGCATCTTCAAAACCTCAGACTGGCAAGCCGCCAAGAGGAAATTGCTTTAACTGTGGTAAGCCGGGGCACTACTCAAACGTCTGCACAGCTCCGAAGAGGCAGAAGACAAATTCTCAAGGCTCGAGCCAAGGCTCCCAGAACCCTCGCTCGTGCTTCAATTTTCGAAAGACCGATCATCTGGTCAAAGACTGTCCTTTGCTGAAGAAAGCTACAGTAGCTCACGTCTATGACGGGTCGAGCCCGCCGGCTGCTTCCGATGGAGCAGGTATACCTGATGTTTTGGGAGGTACCCTTACCATTAAAAATATTCCTGTTTCTGTATTGTTTGACACAGGTGTGTCGCGTAGTTTTATGGCTAATAACACAGTCCACAAATTAAAGTTAAAACAGCGAAAGCTCAAAGAATCGGTGGAAGTACATAACCCGATAGGGGGTCCTGTTACTCTCAGTTCATATTGTAGAGTGCCAGTCTCTTATTCTTCCTACAAGTTTCCTTTTGATTTAATCGTTATGGATTTTCCCGAATTCGATATTATTCTCGGGCTGGATTGGTTAACGAAATACGAAGCCGAAGTGAAGTGTGCGGAAAGAATCGTTAAAATTCGAACGAAGCTTGGATATATTACGGTACCATGTCACGGTTCGAATCCGAATAGAGAAGAATTTTGGTCAGCATTAGAACTTATCCCCACTTCCATAGAAAAGATTCCGATTGTTAGAAACTATGCGGATGTGTTTGAAGAAGTTGAAAACTTACCTCCGCGAAGAGAAATAGAATTCCGAATCGATCTAATTCCCAATGCCAGACCAGTGGTACATCCAATTCGCAGAATGACTCCGAAAGAAAAAGAAGAATTAGGCGATCAAACTCGTCAACTATTGTGGAAGGGTCTAATCAGACCTAGTTTTTCTAATTGGGGTGCAGCTGTTGTGTTTGTCCCAAAGTCAGACGGTACTCTTAGATTATGTGTTGATTACCGAGACCTCAACAAACAGACGCTTAAAAATAAATATCCATTACCCCGCATTGATGACTTGCTAGACCAATTGAATGGGGCGAAAGTATTTTCCCGAATGGACCTAGCTATGGGGTTTCATCAATTGAGAATAGCAGAAGAGTGTGTTCCTTTGACAGCTTTCAGAGGTCCAGACATATTTTATGAATGGTTAGTAATGCCGTTTGGCCTATGCAACGCTCCAGCATACTTTGTCGATCTAATGAATAGAGTGTTCAGGGGAGTTATGAATAAATTTTTCCTCGTCTTCATCGATGATATTTTAATCTACTCCAAATCAAAACCCGAGCATGAAAAACACTTAGAACAAGTATTGGAGATTCTAAGAAAGAACGTCTTCAAAGCCAAATTCTCTAAATGTGTCTTCTGGCAAGAAGAAGTCAAATTTCTTGGCCATGTCGTGTCAGAGAAAGGAATTTCTGTTGACCCAAGCAAAATAACAGCGATTCAAGACTGGAAACAACCCACTACTCCCACGAAAGTTAGAAGTTTTATGGGGTTGGCTAGTTATTATCGAAAGTTCGTTAAGGATTTTTCGAAGATATCCGGTCCGTTAACGAAGCTCACAAAGAAACATGAGAAGTTTAAGTGGACTTCCGACTGTGAAGAAGCTTTCCAGGAATTGAAATCAAAACTGACCACTGCTCCAGTGTTAACCATTATTGATGGCAATCAGGATTTAACGGTTTGGACAGATGCTTCTATTAGAGGTCTTGGTGCAGTGTTAATGCAAAGAGGCCTAGTAGTCGCTTATGCAAGCCGCCAACTGAAACCACATGAGAAAAATTATGTGACTCATGATCTTCAGTTGATAGCCATCGTTTTTGCCTTGAAAATCTGGAGGCATTATTTATTGGGCGAGAAATTTATACTGTACACAGATCATCAATCGTTGAAGTATTTATATACCCAGAAAGATCTGAATCTGAGACAGCAGCGTTGGCTAGAATTTCTTGCAGCGTATGATCTTGATATCCTGTATACGCCGGGGAAGGCTAACGTTGTAGCGGATGCGCTTAGCAGAAAGACCGCAATCGTTGCCCATCTTATAATTACACCTAGCTTGATCGATAAGATTTGTGCTCTCCAGAAAAATGATTATTTCACTCAAAAGATCAAAGGAAGAATCCAGAAGGGAGAGCCCTCAAGCTTTCAAGTAGATAAAGAAGAAGTTCTGAGACTGAATGGGAGGATTTGTGTTCCCAACCTTCCTGAGCTCAAAAGAGAAGTGTTAGACGAATGCCATAAATCCAAATTTTGCATCCATTCTGGGGTGAGTAAAATGTACAACGATATCAAACGCACTTTCTGGTGGAAGGCAATGAAAAGGGATATTTCTTTGTATGTTAGTAGATGTCCTACTTGTCAATTGGTCAAGAGTGACCAACAGAAGCTAGCTGGACTGTTGCAGCCGTTGGAAGTCCCAAGTTGGAAATGGGAACAGATTTCTACGGATTTCATAGATGGTTTGCCGCGAACCAAGAAAGGTAATGACAGCATTTGGGTAATTGTAGATCGCTTCACGAAGACTACCCATTTTATACCTGTCAGATCCAATAGAACCGCTCAAAGTCTAGCGCAGATATACTTCAAAGAAATTGTTAAGCTGCATGGAATTCCCATCAGCATAGTTAGTGATAGAGATCCCCTATTTATTAGCAAATTCTGGGAGGCTTTCCAAACAGAATTGGGAACAAAACTGAATATGAGCACCGCTTATCACCCTCAAACAGATGGCCAAACTGAGCGGGTGAATAGAATTGTAGAAGATTTATTGCGGGCTTGTATAATTGATTTTGGTGGGTCATGGGAAGATCATTTGCATTTGGTAGAATTCTCATATAACAATAGCTATCAAGAAAGTTTGGGAATGTCGCCATTTGAAGCATTATATGGCAGACCCTGCAGATCTCCAGCATGTTGGGTAGAACCTGGCAACAGACTTGTGTTAGGACCCGATATGATTAGAGAAGCATCTGATAAAGTCGACTTCATCAAAAAGCGTTTGAGAACCGCCCAAAGCCGACAGAAAAGTTATGCAGACTCTAGAAGGAGAGATTTGACATTTGCTGTTGGAGATCGTGTTTATTTGAAGGTTTCTCCGATGAGAGGAGTAATCAGATTTGGCAAGACCGGGAAGTTGGCACCGAGATTTATTAGTCCCTTTCCTATACTTGAACGAATTGGAACTCTTGCTTATAGGGTTCAATTACCAGATTGGTTGCCCGGAGTGCACGATGTATTTCACGTATCTCAACTTAGAAGACATGTGCATGATCCGGATCTTGTTGTAGAAGAAGCAGCGCAACATGATATAGACATAACTCTAGAATTATCACTCAGAAGAGAGCCATTAAAGATTGTTGGCAAAGAAACTAGAGAGCTCAGAAGCAAAAAGGTTCATTTAGTTAAAGTGCAGTGGAGCAGTGATCCTAGAGACTGTACTTGGGAAACCGAGGAAAGCATTAAGCAAGCTTACCCCAAATGCAGAGTGGATATCTCTGACTAACTCCGGAGCAAGGTACCTTTACAATACTTTGCATTTACATTTTATTTCCTACTTTACTGTTGTTTCCTTTTCGAGGACGAAAAGTTTTAAATGGGGGGATTGTAATAACCCGGAAAATACGAGCCAATTTAAAATTTTTAAATTGGTGATTTCAAAGGAATTTGAACAATTGAAATAGAATATTTCAATAAAGTAGTGAATTAGAAATAGTGAGTCAATTTGAAAATTTGGATTCAAACTTTGACTGATTGTGCAGGGTGGAAAATATAACGGAATTTAGTGAAACCAAAAATATTTAAATCTGTTAGTCAATACCTTTCTAACGAATCTGAAAAATCGAAGTTTCATAACGGGAATCAAAAGTTATGGCCGAATTAATTTTCAGAATGGTCGCTATATAGAATATATAGCCCTGGAAAATTGATATTTTGCATAAGACCTCGGAATTCGACGAAACCACTTTTGTTGGGTCCGGGATGTCAAACTATTGCTAGGTTTCAAATTTCATAATTTTTGAAGCTAGTATGTGAGCGTAGCAAAAGAAAATGTGTTTAGTCAATTTCTGTTAAATTGGATCGACCAGAAAATGGCCATTTTTCGAACGACCTCAGAATTCGACGAAACGAGTTTTGTTGGGACCGTAGCGTCAAAACATAGCTAGATTTATTTTTCTGGAATTTTTCAAATCAGTTTGTGGCCCTGGCAAATTGAAATGTACGTTCAGAGTTAAAAATTAAATGTTTTATACTTTAATTTGAAAAATAACTGACTATAACAGTCGAATTGGCCTACGAAACATATCCCATTGTGTCCGGGATGGGGGTATTTAGCTAGGGGCGACAGTCGTTGGGTTTAAAAAGGAGTTCGTTTGAGAAAACACTATTTAAAAAGTTAATAAAGTCCTCGGCCAATCAGAATTCTCCATTCATAATTTAAAAAAAAAACCTCGAACGAACAGCGACCCGAGCTCGAAATTTCCAGCCCCGAACGCCGCCGCTACCACCACCTACAGCCTTCGCCACCGCCACCCCTCGACGCGCCTCCGTCCCCTCTTCAAATCCAACCAACTTCCTCCACCCCTCGTCGCCTGTGCCGCCCGAATCGAAGCTCCAAAGTTCCGACCTTCCCAGCGCCGCCGATCCTGACCACCGAACGCCACCAAACCACCACCGCCAGATAGCCCTCTCCTCCCTCTTCCACGTCCAACTCGCCGATCATCCCCTCGTGCCTCGATTGTCGCGAAAACCGTAAACCTAGTTTAGAACCTTCGTGAAAGGTGAGTTTTTTTTATCTTTACACTTTGAAAAATCATATCTTTTTAGTGTGTTGACGAAATTCGATGAAACAGGAAACATCGGGACCGTAAGGAAGCTCTCTACCCAATAGAAGAAGTCGCGGATTTTTCTGACATCGTATCGATTTTTAGCACTCCGAAAACCAAGGTGAGAAATCTAAATTAACGTGAAATTGAATGGAAAATGTCGTGTATAATTTATATTAGCGAAATATAAATTACATACGTGTTGTATACCTCATGTATATGCGTAGTGTAAGCTATATAAGCGAAGTATGAATTTTACATGCATAGAATAATTGATATATGTGTTGAAATGCAAGTGAAATATAGCAGTTATATATATATATATATATATGTGTGTGTGTGTGTGTGTGTGTGTGTGTGTGTGTACTCCCCTCGTCCACAAACCATGGACGATATTTATTGTGGTGAATTGGTGTGAAACATTGGATGACAAATACGAATGGTTGAATAATTGTTTGTGGTTGATATTGTTTGGTTGTGGTTGAAAAATACCCATTGGTGATTGAAATGAATTTGAAATATTTGTGGAAATAAAAATAAACATGCCGCCTGCGTGCGAATTAGATGCATGAATCCCCATTGTCAAAAACCGCGAGGTTTTAAGGTAGAGCAAGGAGTCGTACTAGGGACGGTGCCGGTTTTAACTACCCTGCCGTTATGCTGCCGAAATTTCGAATAATCTTTTTGTGTTAGAATTATTTTCATATGTTGAAATTATCTTCATGCGTTGAAATTAAAGCCATATGTTGAAACTATATCCATGTGTGGAAATGTTTGTGTGTTGAAAAGTGTTGTGTGAAAATTAAATTCATTTGTGGATGAATGAAGTGTTTAAACAATAAAAATCACATTTTTACATATATATGAAGTATGAAAAATATTCGCCTTATATAAATAGTTTCAACAATAAAAATTCCATCTTTCTAATATGAACAACATAAATGAAATGTCCATGTGTGGAAATGCTCATTTGTTGAGAAGTGTGTGTAGTGGAGAAGTTCATGTGTTGAATAAAAAGATCGAACAATAAAAATTACATTTTTATTGAGACTATGAAGTGTTGAAAACATCCATTTTTCGAATAAATATTTTGAACGATAAAAATATCATTTTTATCATATATGTGATATGCTAAAGATATGCGGACGTTGAAATAAATATTTGTGAATGAAATATTATTTTTAACATGCATAGGAACTAAATAAAATAGTCATGTGTTGAAATCTATTTTAGTTCGCCAAAATTATCATCTTTGAAATGTGAAGTGTTAAAAATAGCCACTTGTTCAAATAAATGTGCATGAGTTGAAATATACATTAATTAGCTAATGATATGATTTTAGCCTATGCATGCAACATTAGAGTGAATGGTGTTTTTAAACCAAAGTAAATCAAATATGAAATTGAATGGAAAATGATAAATGATAGAAATTGTATATATGTACATGTATATCTATTGAATAGGTTATAGCAAAGGGGCTAGAGAAGAGGAATAAAATTTCGTGCCCGACAAATAGGTACACATTTACTGTTTTGTTTGGGTGATGATTTTATGAGCCTGTTGGCTAGCCGCTTGGCTTTTTCCTTTTCTTTTTGACATGAGACGCCCGTGTGGCTATTTGGGAATTTCCCCAGACCCTCCCGTACAAAGGAGGCTATGGCGAAATTTTCCGAAATTTAAAGGCGTTAGTGAAATAATTGAAGTGGAAACGATATAGGAATCTTTGAATGAACTATATTTATATAAATATATAAATATAAATTGAATTAAAACGAAACGTGGCCGTGCAGTTCGTGTTTTGAAACCGTGATTTCAAATGACTAGTGCGGGAAATCCGACCATTGGATTTTCCCGAAACCTCAACCATTGGGTTCGCCTTGGAAATATCTTTCCAACAGCACCAACTTTGTGAAGATCCGATGGTTGGATTGTCTGGAATGTTTAATTCAAATCTGAAGAAAAACAGCGCCAGAAACGATTATATATATATATATAATTAAAATTAAATCGAATAACGACGCTGTAGTTCGTAAATTGAAATCGTAACTTCGAATGGCTAGTGTGGAAGATCCGACCGTCGGATTTTCCCAAAACTGAAACCGTTGGATTCGTTTTGAAATGACCTTCCCAATGATACCAAATTTGTGAAGATCCAACGGTTAGATTTTCAGATATGTGTAAAACAAAATTAGTGAAAAGCAGCGCTAGTGCATCGACACGACCTGAAACGTCGTTTAATCAAATTTGGTCGTTTTATATTAAATAAAAATGGCGATATATCGTTATAAAATACTATAGACGATATAGAGTGGAAATAAACCAATTTTGTTGTGTTTGCTTGATATGAGATGGCTGAATGTATTTGACATGAAAATTATAACTAAATAACTGAAATGTGAATGTTGAATAGTCCAACCATGTGATTAATTGATTCGAAAATCTAAATACACGTGGGTTATTTGAAAAGGCCGAGTTTACCTTATTTCAAATAATCGATCGACGTTGAGAAGTCGAAGAGTCGAAGACGGCTGAAGACCGACAATCTCCACATTGGATGGATGGGCGCTGCTGATGCTCGTGATTGGAGTAGCTACCATGAAGGAATTGATGTAGTAGCCGTCCAAACATACTGTTGATTGTACGGATATGCGAGGAATTGGTGCCTCCGGTTTCGTTCAGACCCAGAACGGACTTGTAAATGGACTGTGTGTCTGACATTGGATTTTGTTCTGTATCGATTGATCTCTGTTAAATATATATCTGTTTGGCGGCGGAGAATTTATTCTCTTTCTTAACGCCCTTCTCTGAGACGTACGAGCTCAGAGGTTATGTATTGACAGAAATCAGTCGCATGGAGTGGATTGCCTGTGTGGCACGCCTAAGTGGCATATGATCAAGGCTTCTGTTGCAAAGCAAAGTCTTGTGGTTGATGATCAAAGCATGGTCTGTGTGACGTAGCTTTGTGTATAACGTGAATTCACGAGCCTCACACCTCGGTATGAGTCAAAAACGGGAGAGTGACTACAGGGAGAGCACGACGTTTCTTTCTAGCTAAGGTGGTGTCAGTGACCTACCAGCCCTGACATTATATATACTTTTCACCTGTGTGGTTGTTGGAATGCGAGGCGCCTCGATATAGGTCTGTAAGTACCGGGAAACGTGTGTTCAGGAATTGCCAATCCTCAAAAGTAAGAGAGGACCGACCTTGAAGATCCAAGGATCATAGTGGGGTCCTGGGACATTTGCTAGAGTGTCTCGAATCGGAGAGGAGCTTGCCCCTTGCCTCGACTCATGAAGGAATCCAATTTCCAATACGAAATATGCAGATGTGATTGTATTACAAGTATGGCGACATGATATATGGTACCCATGCCGTCTAGGATTGATATTTATGATTGAATTTCTTTTGAAACATATATGCACTACTAATAATATCAAACACTTTTGTTTTATTCGTATGAAGCATATTTGGCCATTATAAGGGAAAACTCTATCCTCCGGCTTGCGTTGCATTGTGTGATGGGACCTGAGTCTTATAATGGCTTCATTTTATAAAAAGCATTGCGTTGATTTAATCGTTTACTTTATCTCATGCACTAGCACTCATTGGAGTAAACCCGTTCCGCGAAAGTGGCGTGGTCCTTTGATTTGCCTTATTATTGTTGTTAATAAGTTGAGTAGATTTCTCATACCAGTCCCATGACTGACTCGTAGTTTGATTCACCTTGCAAACTCGGGTGCCCTCATTTTCACACGGGCAGCCTAGTTACAGGTTTCTGACGCACCTTTTGGCTCATGGCGAGGCTTGACTACACTGCGCTGACTTGGATTTTCTCCGCCATTATTGTATCTATATTATGATCCCGCCATTGGCGATGTTGACTGATATTTATTTTGTGTACTCTTTATGTATGATTCCGCCTCAGGCGATGGTGACTGATTATGTATCATTATGCACTAAGTTGTATCATGTACTGTGCTTCTCTGATGTGATGATATCTATATGATTCCGCTGTCATATGTGTGTAAATTATTCTATTTTCTGTTTATGCTATTATCTGTGATCTGCTAATGATGATTAATGTGTTATATTCCAATGATTATCCTTAACACCGTGTCACGGGGTTTTGGGGTCGTCACCGAAATATTTAACATGCATAGGAACTAAATAAAATAGTCATGTGTTGAAATCTATTTTAGTTCGCCAAAATTATCATCTTTGAAATGTGAAGTGTAAAAAATAGCCACTTGTTCAAATGAATATGCATGAGTTGAAATATACATTAATAAGCTAATGATGTGATTTTAGCCTATGCATGCAACATTACAATGAATGGTGTTTTTAAACCAAAGTGAATCAAATATGAAGTTGAATGGAAATTGATAAGTGATAAAAATTGTATATATGTACATGCATATTTATTGAACAGGTTATAGCAAAGGGGCTAGAGAAGAGGAATAAAATTTTGTGCCCGACAAATAGGTACACATTTACTGTTTTGTTTGGGTGATGATTTTATGAGCCTGTTGGCTAGCCGCTTGGCTTTTTCTTTTTCTTTTTGACATGAGACGCCCGTGTGGCTATTTGGGAATTTTCCCAGCCCCTCCCGTACAAAGGAGGTTATGGCGAAATTTTCCAAAATTTAAAGGCGTTAGTGAAATAATTGAAGTGAAAACGATGTAGGAATTTTTGAATGAACTATATTTATATAAATTTATAAATATAAATAAAATTAAAACGAAACGTGGCTGTGCAGTTCGTGTTTTGAAACCGTTATTTCAAACGACTAGTGCGGGAAATCCGACCATTGGGTTTTCCTGAAACCGCAACCGTTGGGTTCACCTTGGAAATATCTTTCCAACGGCACCAACTTTGTGAAGATCCGACGGTTGGATTGTCTGGAATGTTTAATTCAAATCTGAAGAAAAACAGCGCCAGAAACGATTATATTTATATATATATATATAATTAAATAAAATCGAACAACGACGCTACAGTTCGTAAATTGAAATCGTAACTTCAAACGACTAGTGTTGAAGATCCGACCGTCGGATTTTCCCAAACCTGAAACCGTTGGATTCGTTTTGCAATGACCTTCCTAATGATATAAAATTTGTGAAGATCCAACGGTTAGATTTTCAGATACGTGTAAAACAAAATTAGTGAAAACAGCGCCAGTGCATCGACACGACCTGAAACGTTGTTTAATTAAATATGGCCGTTTTAAAATAAATAAAAATGGCGATATATCGTTATAAAATACTATAGACGATATAGAGTGGAAATAAACCAATTTTGTTGTGTTTGCTTGATATGTGATGGTTGAATGTATTTAACATAATAATTATGACTAAAGAACTGAAATGTGAATGTTGAATAGTCCAACCATGTGATTAATTGATTTGAAAATCTAAATCTACGTGGGTTATTTGAAAAGGCCGAGTTCATCTCATTTCAAATAATCGATCGACGTTGAGAAGTCGAAGAGTCGAAGACGGTTGAAGACCGACGATCTTCACATTGGATGGATGGGCGCTACTGATGCTCGTGATTGGAGTAGCTACCATGAAGGAGCTGAAGTAGTAGCCGTCCAAACATACTGTTGATTGTACGGATATGCGAGGAATTGGTGCCTCCGGTTTCGTTCAGACCCAGAACGGACTTGTAAATGGACTGTGTGTCTGACATTGGATTTTGTTCTGTACTGATTGATCTCTGTTAAATATATATCTGTTTGGCGGCGGAGAATTTATTCTTTTGCTTAACGCCCTTCTCTGAGACGTACGAGCTCAGAGGTTATGTATTGATAGAAATCAGTCGCATGGAGTGGATTGCCTGTGTGGCACGCCTAAGTGGCATATGATCAAAGCTTCTATTGCAAAGCAAAGTCTTGTGGTTGATGATCAAAGCATGGTCTGTGTGACGTAGCTTTGTGTACACTACAACAAAATGACCCTATTACAACGGTGGAACACCGTTGTAATATACATTTTACAACGGTGGGCAAACCGTCGTGTTTTAAGAAGTTGTAATAGACTCATATCTTTTACAACGTTTTTACACTGTTGCAACACCGTTGTAATATGTATATTTTACAACTTTTTTCCACCATTGTAGTAATTCATATTACAACATTTTTGCACTGTTGTAGTAGTACATATTACAACTTTTTTTCACCGTTGTAGTAATTCCTGCAACAATTAATTATAACAATACGATTTTTGTTTCGTTATACATTACATTTCATATAAAATTAAATATTTATATTGAATAAAATGATACTACACTGATCTGAAATAATCAATTAAATATTTTATTTCAATATTTGAATTAGTACAACTTTCTGATCCACTATCGTACAACTCACTTTTACATAATACAGTCATAACAATACATACATTCCTCACTACAAACTGATCACTCAATGCACTCAGTTACATACGCACTTTCGTATAAATATACATACACACTGACATACACCGAGTCTTTATGCTCCAGCATCCCCAATCGATCATCCATTTCAACATCATGCTCATCGTCAAATATCCTTGTGCATTCATTCATGAGTACAGTGATGCCCAAATGCATATATATATTGCATTTCAACACACATGCGCTATTGCAACGGTGGAATGCACGAAACATACATGCGCTATTGCAACGGTGAAAATCAACAATAATACATCTAAAACAACATGATGCTTGCTCTGCAAAAGGAACAAAAATCAAAACAAGCGCATTGTCTAATTAGAATCAAAATCCCAATCAACGAAAGAATCAAATCAAGCAAAATTACCTGAATTTCAAAATCAAAGGCGTATCGGAAGGAACTCTTTTGGTAACCCAAGGCTGAAACAATGATATGAATTTTCTTGTTAGATTGAAAAGAGAAGAGAAGAATAAAAAACCAAACAAAAATAAGAGAGAACCCAGCTGCCAAAATGGAATGCTGGCATCCATTTCAATCTTTTATTTCTTTGTATTCTTATTATTTCACTCAAATACATTGCTCAAGCTGAACAACAAATAACATTGCTCAAGCTGAACAGATCACTCAAAAGAAGCAATTCAGGCATACAATTACAAATGATATTCATAATAGCAATCTGCATATTAAACAACTACTTGTAGCAAATGACCATCAATTGCCAATATACAAACAGAAAGGAAAAAAAAACAATCTCAAATTGAAACATTGGAAATTTGGAATCATCAAGCTGTGAAATTGAACCATTGGAAATTTGGAATCATCAAGTTGTGAAATTGAAGACATACTTACTGCTATGGAGGAACCCCATTATAGTGATTTCGTTCGTCCCTCTGTGAGCCAAAAATAAAATAAACATTCCACCAAATCAGCAGGTTTTCCTTTGTGGTTTAGATGAAAATAAACTTTCTGCAAGAAATATACAAAACATTATGTCGACTATGGGAAATGGATGTAAATTTAGTCACTTACATCCGGATGATAATAGAAGTTGAATTTTCATTTTACAGGATAATCTCTACTGGTCAAATAGGGGAAACCAGTAAACAAGAAAAATAGGGGAAACCAATTCATTGTTCACAATCTAATATTTACATAGAAGGGAGATAATCGATCAAAATCAAAATAAAATAAAATATACCTAATGTGATTGGAGGTCTTCCAGATGGCGTATGGCCATCCAGTATCACCTTGCCAAACCCAGGAACACCGTGAACGAACAGACGGCACCCCAAACCATTGTTTTCCACAAATAGCGCCTTTGAAAGAGCAAACAAGCTAACACATACCTAGAACATACCAATCCAACTTCAGCTTAAAAAAAATGTAATAACAATATTGAAATTAATACTTACCTAGAACATACCAATCCAACGCATCTCTGCATAAGGAACAACCTGGAAATAGATTTCCTTTTTCAGTCGAATCTTTTATTTATGTTTTCAGCTTAGTGAGTATACCCGAAACGATATTTTAATGCCGATCTAAAATCCATAAAGGGCGCGTGATTCGGCTATTTTAACTCCGTCATTGTTGTATATAACGGTGTTGTATACACAATTATATGATTTTTTGTTTGATGATAACAAACAAATATATATTATTTTGAATGTGTTTGTTATTGTACTGTTATATCACATTACAGACATGAATATAATATTTATATTTAAGTGAAGTGCTACTGTACAGAAGTTCAAATATTAACACAGTATTTTATTTAAATAGAATATTTTATTTCAACATTCAAACAGTACAAATTTTTATAACTCCACTATTTATACTTCTCTGTATTACATATCAAATACAATTTCATATACAGTGCTCTCCATTACAACACTTTATCTTTCAGTTACAGTTTCACTCATTCATTCGTTTACATAGACTCGTATACATATACACTTTTTCACACAATCCTTGTCTTCAATCTTCTGTCTTCACTGCTTCTCTGTCAAACCTGTCTTCAGTCAGTCCAGTCTTCGTACCTGTCACATACAGAAACACACACACAGTATATGGAACAAAAATAATATTCAAAATTCATGCAAATATAAATTTTATTTTAAAAATTTTATTTGCCTCAGTTTTCTGGTTTGTTTCTCATCATTTTTCTGACTTGATCTGATTTGTTAATCCGACTGTGTCTAGACAGTATATAGTACAGGGACAGGAAAATTCGTCTGTTGGCTGCATATACACACGTGTATACACGTGTGCACTGCCTCGCCAATCAGAATGTAACGAGCAACTGAGGAGCAGCCGTGATGACCAACTCAACCCAGTGTATACTCAGCTAACATTAAAAGTCAACAGCAAACTCACGTGAACAAGCCAGCAAATGAAAAATACAATGTTTCAGCCAAAAAGTATACATGACAAGTCAAAGTGGCCGAGGCAACAACATCAAATAGTCAAGACAGTTATTACAATCAAGACATGGCCAAGGAGGTGACAAACATAAGCCAACAATGTTTTCAGCATAAACAAGTGTGCGAAGTACAAGACATGGCAGTAAACATGACAGTGTCAAAGTGGTCGAGCTAGGACGAGTTCAAGTGCATTTCACGCAGTCAGCAAAACAAGAAGTGTGCCAAGTCAAAAATCATGGAAAGACAAGGAACAACTCAAGTATAATGCAAGTTTCAGGCATGTACATACACATACATAGTTCAGGCAAAATGAATCAAACAGGCGCACATGTGATGTTTCAGAAATTCATGTACATGCTCACAACAAAGAAGCAAGGCAACAGTTTGCAAAATTTAGTTTCAAGTGTAAAGTGGTCGAGCAAAGTGATTCAGTCGTGAAAACAGTTCACATGTCAGGCCAGACTCAAGTGTACAGCATGGAATGAATCAGCTATGTGTATACAAGAACAAGTGACATGCAGTGAAGAACACATGTTAAATACAAGCCCAGACAATCACAAACAAGCTCGCAAGTATGGGATACACAGTTGATTTTTTGAAGACCAAAGAAATCAAGTGGTGCAACATCAAGGGACTGGGTCAACATAATTTAGTATGGACGAGCTCATGTGCATGCATGTATGAACAGTGTCGTAATCAATGTCATAAATAAAGTCAGTGACAAGCCTACATGCTCAGCAAAGTTTCAAGCATGAACAGCAACTCATTTATGCACACAAGTCAAGGCAAAGCAAGTGTTAAGCCAGATCGTAATCAACACAGTAACAAGACTAGGTGCATGCATATACAAATGATTCAGGCAACAAATCAGGGGCTAGAAAGTTTTTTTATTTTCTCAATATCATTTTTGGCAAGTGATCAACAATTTCCAGAATTCCATTTGTGGCAACATTTAAGGATTTTCTGAAATAAGTTATGGGACAAGTTAATGGTGACATCTTTATGAAAAAAATCGAATTCAAGAATTCCAGAAATGGTCGAGAATTGATCAAGCAAAAGATTTTCTTTTCAGAAAGCATTTTTATTGTTTCCAAAATGGTTCACAGCAAATGGGGCAAGCAGATTTGAGTTGCAGATTTTACTTAACATTTCTTGGGCAACAAATTATTTCCAGAAATTCAAATATCAACTCAATGCAAATTTGAGGGTGCAGAAATATATATGGCAACGTATTCATGGCTTTTAAATCGACTCCAGTAATCCCAATTTTAAGCCAAGAAATCAAAAGAGGAATAACACGCAAAATCAGTATATGGATCTAAGAAATCAGAGAAAGACTATTCGGTTTATCACAAAAATCACGCAAGGTTTTAAATGCCAAGAAATCCATTTTTTAAATCAAGGATTTTCAAAAAGGGGAAACAGCAATTTCAGATCGAGTCACATGGTATGAAATCAGAGATGTCTAGGGTTCGAATTACCCTATTAATATCACCACTACATCATTGGCATCATAGATCGAAAACTACAATCAACTCGAGAGCAAAATTTTAAATCAGAGAAAACTCACAATTCAATCCATTGTTTTTTCGATCGCCACTTCCCAAATCAAATCATCAGAAAGCAAGCCGCAGTGGATCAAGTTTCAGCAACTATCAATTTCATAAGCATCGATCGATTTGGGGAGTTTAACTGGAAACCCTAGAAATCGCCTTGCCGCCATTATTTTTTCCCAGAGCAAAAGAGAAGGATCGGGTCAAACAAAACAAATGTGGATGCAATTTTTTTCAAATGGGCCGGCTAAGTTATGGACTCAAGTGTTTTAATTAAAAAGGGAATGACCCTTCCTTTTTAACTCCTAGGGTTTAGCTTGTGATATTTTTCAATTTGTCTTGTTGTTTTATTTTGTATTTTTTTTATTTGCGTTGTAAAAACACTGAACCAGTTTTCTAGTCTGTAAAACTAGGGGGTACTGACTACAGGGTTGTAGCCAGGGGAAATCTGATCTTGGGGACAAAGATCAGTCAGGGTTTTTAGTATAAGGTTAGTACAGTAGCAGGTATTGCGAGTGTACAAAACTGTATAGGCGGTTAGCTAGGGTGGCGAGTCTGTAAGTTTGTGTATGCGGGAGTTTGTATAATTCTATAATAAAAACCTTGGGGAATGAAGTAGTAGGCAGGGTTGCCGAAGCTGGGTATTTCTGTGTGTTGTTTATTTACAACATTTATTTACTCTGATCATTATTTGTACTGTGATATTTTTAATATTATATACTCAGTTAAAAACTGTGATAAAACCTATTCACCCCCCCTCTAGGGTTAATCTAGATCCAACATTTGGCATCAGAGCTTGGTTTTTTATTAACTCTAGAATCATGTTTTCTCCTTGTTGTCAGTCTTCTGAGAGTAAGTCCAGTTCATCTCCAACTATTTTCAATGGAATAGATTTTTCAAACTGGAAATCCGAAATAGAATTTTATTTAAAATCTGTTAATATTAAATGTTGGGATACTGTTATCAATGGGAGTGATATGTCTGATAATAGAAACATTGTTTTCGATTCTCGTGCTATGAATATCATATTTGACTATCTCAGTACAGAACAGTTTATTCACGTATCTCATTGTTTGACTGCGCAGGATGCCTGGAGAACTCTCAACAAGCTCTATGGAAAAACTGACGACTGCTCAAAACCCCAGAATGTCAACTCAAATTCAGATCTGTGCTTAAAAGGAGAAACAGATGGATCAAACGATGGAGAATCAACAGATGCTGAAACTGAAAATCTCACATACGATGATTTGGTTTATATGTGCACTGATTTAACTAAATCTCTTGATAAACTCCAATCTAAAAACAAATCTCTGAAATCTATGAATTCTGAGTTAACTGGCAAAATTGATGATTTGGAATCACAACTTAAATCGTTCAAAAACTCTTCAAAGTCTGATTGTAAAAATTGTCTGAAATTGGAAACCAATCTTGTTCATATCAGTAAAAATATTCAAAAGTTTGAAAAAGAAAACAAGATTGAGTTATTAAGTTTGAATAATTTTTTACAAAAGGAATTTGAAAATTTTAAGACTGATATAAATTCCAAATCTGAAATTGCTAAAAAAGAAAACTTGTTGAAATCCGATTTGATTTTGAAAGAACTGGAAAACGAGATTGAAAAATCCAAGAAATTTGAGTTTGAAAAACAAAAATGATTTGAATCTAAAATCATGGAATCCCAAGCCAGAATTAAAACTCTTAAAGATGAAAATTTGTTTTTAAAATCAGATTTTGATAGATGCAAGATCACTAAAAATCATTGTTCAGATTTGTTGAAAGAAAATGGTGATCTTAAACTAAAATTCAACAACTTGAAACAACCCTGGCAAAATTTTCAAATGGTGAGAAATCTTTAAATATGTTGTTGAAAAATCAATTTTCATTGGGAAATAGAAGTGGACTTGGTTTTGGGAAATCTGAGTTTTCTGAAAGGAGAAGCTCAAACGATTTTAAAAATCCTTCAACTTTCTTTGAACAGAATCGTCTTGATAATTTGAACTTTGTTAATTTCGAAGGACTTTTGAATCAAAAGCAAAATTTGAATTTGTTTTGTAATAATTCATCAAAACAATCCTGGATCCCAAAAAGAGATAAAACAAACCTCGTTAAATTCAAACAGATATGGGTTCCAAAGGGAACAAAGGTAAATTCAGATGGATTGTTATACAAGCAAGTCTGGGTACCGAAAGATGTTAATAAAACTACGAGTGGTTTTTCTAATTTTGTTAGACCACTCAATCCTCTCAACTGTTAGGTACCGAAGAAGGGTGGCTGAGGAACTACTGTGCTGAAAAGAAATTTGAAATCAAGCCGATTTATACTTCTGTATCATTAACAGTTCCTTCAACCAAAATCTGTTGAGTTAGAGATTCTGATTTACAATGGATTCTGGTATGATATCTAAACTCACCTCTGTAAATATTTTGTGTTTTGATTTTTTTTGTTTATTTCTTCTTCTTCTCCCGTCTATCTCTTTCTTCTGTCTACTCTAATTTGATTTATCGCTGCCATATTTTTTTTCTTCTTGATCTGCAGTATTTATGATATTCTGGAAATTTGTTTTGCATGTATAGAACTCTGATACTTTTAATCATTTGCAGATACTGAATTTTTTTTTTCTGAAATTGTTTTGAAGTTCATTTTCTGCTTTCTGAATTCCTAACGGTGTTGACGTATTCCTGTTATATCTTGAACACTGTTAATTTGAATTCTAAATTGTTTTGAAGATTTGAAAATTATATGGAAATTCACACACCTTTGTTGTTCTAAATTTATTCTAATTCATTTTAGAAAAGCTCAAAATATTATACTCATTACAACACACTGTTATTTATCAGTTGTGACAATTCCAGAAATTTTCAGATTGGCTTGAATATTTTTTAAAATATCTCGTCTCAGTGATACATCTTAAAATTCATTTTTATTCATGATTAGAACAATTGAAATTAGTTTGTTTGAAATCATCTGAAATTCCTGATATTTTGAATCTCACACACCTCCTAAATTTAAAATTATCAACCTTGTGTGACTGATTCATTATATCCCAGAACTTGACATTGATTCAAGTGATTTCAAATAGATTACTTTAATTTTCTAGTTCATGAATACCTCTCAAATTTGATGTAAATAATCTGAATTTAATCTCACACTTGTCAGAGATACTTGTGAAAATTTCTTTTGTCAAACTGGTCTTAAAATTCTCTGTTATTCCATGATTATTTGGTTTGATATCTGTTTGTTTAAAATCATTTGAAATTATTGATTTACTGAATCACACACATATCTTGAATGTGAAACTAATAATTTGGTGTGATCGATTCATTGAATCTGGAGTTTTTCATATTCCTCAAATGATTTCAAATAAATGGTATTTCTAATCCTGGATCATGAATGATCTTATGTGACCATCCTCTGACAAGTCTGCTGTGAGATTGTTTTCTGTGCTGCTCTGATACTGTTTTCAAATAACTGCCTGCTTTAATCTGACTGCTGCTCTGATAATTGTGCCAAATTTGTAATCTTGTCTGTTTGGGCTTTGTGTTTGAAATTTCTTTAATCTGAGATATCTAGGGTGTGAATAAATTCCTCGATAAAGGAGACTAGAATTGGTATCAGCTTTTTCATCCATCTGCTTTTGAATTTTCACCTTGTATAGACACCATACACATTTTTTTCCCTTTGTATAAATCTGTATAATTTCCTCTTGTAATTGATTTTCTATTTTAAAATTATGTATTGATTATTCATTCAGAAATTGAAATCAATATCCAAAATGAACTGTATATATAATTCATCAAAATTAGTATCATATTTTGAAATTGTGATGAATTGTGATTGCAGTATATTTTCACAACAAGAGGAGATGTTATTTAGATTTTCATGATGGTTGAACGTTTATTATAATATCTTTGAACTTGCAATTATTTCACGACCATCTTCATTACCTATCCTCCTTCTGCCATCCATGATAATTTTACATTAATGTGGAGAGTTAAATTTTTTTTTTTTTAAATATCGTGAATAAACAGTGAAAATATTTGTGATAGAAATTGGACTATGTTATTTTTTTCAGAATTGGTGACAATTGAAAATTTTCAATGATCCTAGTACAATCGAGCATATTTCATAATGTAATTAATTTAGAAATTTATTTCACAGTCTATTTCTGTACTTACCACATTTCTGTCATTCATATTGGTTTTATATGCCGAGGAGTTTTTTATTTTGAAGCTGAAAACGATAAATATATAATTATATTTAAGCTACAACTGATCTCATTTAAAAATCCAAGATCTGGTTATGCGTGGTCAGTGTGCTCTTAAATAATAATAATAAAAAAAAGTGATATGAATTGAAATTAATATGAAATTCTCCTCGGTGTATAAAAACCAGCCTATCAATCCATCTTTCTAATCTGTGAAATGTGTTGAAATCTTATGAAGTATTATGATTTGTTGATTGATAGCTATTGGGATTTGAGATTATTTAATTTTGTCACTTAAGTTGAAATTATAATTATAGTCCAAATCCATCACTGTTTTTGTGCTTTATTTTTATAAAAAATCTTTTGAAAATAATTGGAAATGATTTGTTTTTGAAACTCTCTCCATTATGTATGAAATTCATCGTTAATCCGTCACTCTCTAAAATGTGAAATATGCCACATGTTCTCAGAATATTATGATTTTTGTTTGACTGATTGAGATTTATGATGATCATTCTTCCTCTTAAGCTGAAATTATATTTTTAGTCAATTTTCATCTGTATTTTAAAATCTGTATCCTTTTGATGATAACAAAAGGGGGAGAATGGATTAGATTTTGATTTATGAGTGAATATTTTATAAATATTTTTAATTTTGAAAATTTATTATTATTCATACATTTCACTCATGCACAGTTATAGGGGGAGTTTCTGTTGTAGGGGGAGCATTTAAATAGGGGGAGTTCATTTAAATAAGGGGAGTTCAAATATTCACGAACAAACACATTTATTATATTCAAAAACTTTTATTTGTTTGTCATCATCAAAAGGGGGAGATTGTTGTATATAACGGTGTTGTATACACAATTATATGATTTTTTGTTTGATGATAACAAACAAGTATATATTATTTTGAATGTGTTTGTTATTGTACTGTTATATCACATTACAGACATGAATATAATATTTATATTTAAGTGAAATACTACTGTACAGAAGTTCAAATATTAACACAGTATTTTATTTAAATAGAATATTTTATTTCAACATTCAAACAGTACAAATTTTTATAACTCCACTATTTATACTTCTCTGTATTACATATCAAATACAATTTCATATACAGTGCTCTCCAATACAACACTTTATCTTTCAGTTACAGTTTCACTCATTCATTCATTTACACAGACTCGTATACATATACACTTTTTCACACAATCCTTGTCTTCAATCTTCTGTCTTCACTACTTCTCTGTCAAACCTGTCTTCAGTCAGTCCAGTCTTCGTACCTGTCACATACAGAAACACACACACAGTATATGGAACAAAAATAATATTCAAAATTCATGCAAATATAAATTTTATTTTAAAAATTTTATTTGCCTTAGTTTTCTGGTGTGTTTCTCATCATTTTTCTGACTTGATCTGATTTGTTAATCCGACTGTGTCTAGACAGTATATAGTACAGGGACAGGAAAATTCGTCTGTTGGCTGCATATACACACGTGTATACACGTGTGCACTGCCTCGCCAATCAGAATGTAACGAGCAACTGAGGAGCAGTCGTGATGACCAACTCAACCCAGTGTATACTCAGCAAACATTAAAAGTCAACAGCAAACTCACGTGAACAAGCCAGCAAATGAAAAATACAATGTTTCGGCCAAAAAGTATACATGACAAGTCAATGTGGCCGAGGCTACAACATCAAATAGTCAAGACAGTTATTACAATCAAGACATGGCCAAGGAGGTGACAAACATAAGCCAACAATGTTTTCAGCATAAACAAGTGTGCGAAGTACAAGACATGGCAGTAAACATGACAGTGTCAAAGTGGTCGAGCTAGGACGAGTTCAAGTGCATTTCATGCAGTCAGCAAAACAAGAAGTGTGCCAAGTCAACAATCATGGAAAGACAAGGAACAACTCAAGTATAATGCAAGTTTCAGGCATGTACATACACATACATAGTTCAGGCAAAATGAATCAAACAGGGGCACATGTGATGTTTCAGAAATTCATGTACATGCTCACATCAGAGAAGCAAGGCAGCAGTTTGCAAAATTTAGGTTCAAGTGTAAAGTGGTCGAGCAAAGTGATTCAGTCGTGAAAACAGTTCACATGTCAGGCCAGACTCAAGTGTACAGCATGGAATGAATCAGCTATGTGTATACAAGAACAAGTGACATGCAGTGAAGAACACATGTTAAATACAAGCCCAGACAATCACAAACAAGCTCGCAAGTATGGGATACACAGTTGATTTTTTGAAGACCAGAGAAATCAAGTGGTGCAACATCAAGGGACTGGGTCAACATAATTAAGTATGGACGAGCTCATGTGCATGCATGTATGAACAGTGTCGTAATCAATGTCATAAATAAAGTAAGTGACAAGCCTACATGCTCAGCAAAGTTTCAAGCATGAATAGCAACTCATTTATGCACACAAGTCAAGGCAAAGCAAGTGTTAAGCCAGATCATAATCAACACAGTAACAAGACTAGGTGCATGCATCTACAAATGATTCAGGCAACAAATCAGGGGCTAGAAAGTTTTTTTATTTTCTCAATATCATTTTTGGCAAGTGATCAACAATTTCCAGAATTCCATTTGTGGCAACATTTAAGGATTTTCTGAAATCAGTTATGGGACAAGTTAATGGTGACATCTTTATGAAAAAAATCGAATTCAAGAATTCCAGAAATGGTCGAGAATTGATCAAGCAAAAGATTTTCTTTTCAGAAAGCATTTTTATTGTTTCCAAAATGGTTCACAGCAAATGGGGCAAGCAGATTTGAGTTGCAGATTTTACTCAACATTTCTTGGGCAACAAATTATTTCCAGAAATTCAAATATCAACTCAATGCAAATTTGAGGGTGCAGAAATATATATGGCAACATATTCATGGCTTTTAAATCGACTCCAGTAATCCCAATTTTAAGCCAAGAAATCAAAAGAGGAATAACACGCAAAATCAGTATATGGATCTAAGAAATCAGAGAAAGACTATTCAGTTTATCACAAAAATCACACAAGGTTTTAAATGCCAAGAAATCCATTTTTTAAATCAAGGATTTTCAAAAAGGGGAAACCGCAATTTCAGATCGAGTCACATGGTATGAAATCAGAGATGTCTAGGGTTCGAATTACCCTATCACCACTACATCATTGGCATCATAGATCGAAAACTACAATCAACTCGAGAGCAAAATTTTAAATCAGAGAAAACTCACAATTCAATCCATTGTTTTTTCGATCGCCACTTCCTAAATCAAATCATCAGAAAGCAAGCCGCAGTGGATCAAGCTTCAGCAACTATCAATTTCATAAGCATCGATCGATTTGGGGAGTTTAACTGGAAACCCTAGAAATCGCCTTGCCGCCATTATTTTTTCCCAGAGCAAAAGAGAAGGATCGGGTCAAACAAAACAAATGTGGATGCAATTTTTTTCAAATGGACCGGCTAAGTTATGGACTCAAGTGTTTTAATTAAAAAGGGAATGACCCTTCCTTTTTAACTCCTAGGGTTTAGCTTGTGATATTTTTCAATTTGTCTTGTTGTTTTATTTTGTATTTTTTTTATTTGCGTTGTAAAAACACTGAACCAGGTTTCTAGTCTGTAAAACTAGGGGGTACTGACTACAGGGTTGTAGCCAGGGGAAATCTGATCTTGGGGACAAAGATCAGTCAGGGTTTTTAGTATAAGGTTAGTACAGCAGCAGGTATTGCGAGTGTACAAAACTGTATAGGCGGTTAGCTAGGGTGGCGATTCTGTAAGTTTGTGTATGCGGGAGTTTGTATAATTCTATAATAAAAACCTTGGGGAATGCAGTAGTAGGCAGGGTTGCCGAAGCTGGGTATTTCTGTGTGTTGTTTATTTACAACATTTATTTACTCTGATCATTATTTGTACTGTGATATTTTTAATATTATATACTCAGTTAAAAACTGTGATAAAACCTATTCACCCCCCTCTAGGGTTAATCTAGATCCAACATTTGGCATCAGAGCTTGGTTTTTTATTAACTCTAGAATCATGTTTTCTCCTTGTTGTCAGTCTTCTGAGAGTAAGTCCAGTTCATCTCCAACTATTTTCAATGGAATAGATTTTTCAAACTGGAAATCCGAAATAGAATTTTATTTAAAATCTGTTAATATTAAATGTTGGGATACTGTTATCAATGGGAGTGATATGTCTGATAATAGAAACATTGTTTTCGATTCTCGTGCTATGAATATCATATTTGACTATCTCAGTACAGAACAGTTTATTCACGTATCTCATTGTTTGACTGCGCAGGATGTCTGGAGAACTCTCAACAAGCTCTATGGAAAAACTGACGACTGCTCAAAACCCCAGAATGTCAACTCAAATTCAGATCTGTGCTTAAAAGGAGAAACAGATGGATCAAACGATGGAGAATCAACAGATGCTGAAACTGAAAATCTCACATACGAAGATTTGGTTTATATGTGCACTGATTTAACTAAATCTGTTGATAAAATCCAATCTAAAAACAAATCTCTGAAATCTATGAATTCTGAGTTAACTGGCAAAATTGATGATTTGGAATCACAACTTAAATCGTTCAAAAACTCTTCAAAGTCTGATTGTAAAAATTGTCTGAAATTGGAAACCAATCTTGTTCATCTCAATAAAAATATTCAAAAGTTTGAAAAAGAAATTCTTATCTTAAAAGAAAACAAGATTGAGTTATTAAGTTTGAATAATTTTTTACAAAAGGAATTTGAAAATTTTAAGACTGATATAAATTCCAAATCTGAAATTGCTAAAATAGAAAACTTGTTGAAATCCGATTTGATTTTGAAAGAACTGGAAAACGAGTTTGAAAAATCCAAGAAATTTGAGTTTGAAAAACAAAATCGATTTGAATCTAAAATCATTGAATCCCAAGCCAGAATTAAAACTCTTAAAGATGAAAATTTGTTTTTAAAACTCTTAAAGATGAAAATTTGTTTTTAAAGCCAAAACAAAAATGAGGTCGAATGCCGTTAGCGGGGGCGTTGCCCCCGCACCCCCACCTCGGGGGGTTGCCACCCCCCCGGACCCCCCCTCCGTAGGGATCATATTTGACAAAAGATTTTGGAAAAACTTTCAACAACGATTACTTATTAAAAAATATTATATACTAAATATTAATTACTACTAATAGTCATGATTAATTATAAATTAAATATTTATTAATTGTTATTTACTTATTGATTATTAATTAATTGATTATTAACCGCTCATTAGTTATTACTTACTAATTAATTACTAGTACTTAATAATGAAGTAGTTATAAATAATTATTTTTAATTAAATATTTAATATTTATATATTGATTATTATTAAATAATTACTAATTAGTTGTTAATTAGTAATTAATAGTAGGAATTATTTATTTATTGATGTTTTTTAATTAAATATTTAATATGTATTTATTGATTATTAATTAATAATTACTAATTGGTTGTCAATTACTAATTATTAGCATGAATTATTTATTTATTGAAGTATTTTTAATTAAATATTTAATATTAATATATAGGTTATTAATTAATAATTACTAATTAGTTGTTAATATTAATTATTAAAAATTATTTAATGAAAATAATTAATATTAAAATACAGTCATATATTACAACAGTCAAAAAATAAAAGTTGTGATAGGCTTTTATTACAACGGTGCTTTAACCAGCGTTGTAAAATTAAAGTTGTAATATAGTGTTTTTGTTGTAGTTACAACGGTGTTTATACCACCATTGTAAAAAACCATTTATTACAACGGTGCTTTTACCACCGTTGTAAAAACCCATTTATTACAACGGTGCGTTTACCACCGTTGTAAAATTAAAGTTGTAATATGGTGTTTTTGTTGTAGTGGTATAACGTGAATTCGCGAGCCTCACACCTCGGTATGAGTCAAAAACGGGAGAGTGACTGCAGGGAGAGCACGACGTTTCTTTCTAGCTAAGGTGGTGTCAGTGACCTACCAGCCCTGACATTATATATATACTTTTCACCTGTGTGGTTGTTGGAATGCGAGCCGCCACGATATAGGTCTGTAAGGACCGGGAAACGTGTGTTCAGGAATAACTAATCCTCAAAAGTAAGAGAGGACCGGCCCTGAAGATCCAAGGATCATAGTGGGGTCCTAGGACATTTGCTAGAGTGTCTCGAATCGGAGAGGAGCTTGCCCCTTGCCTCGACTCATGAAGGAACCCAATTGCCAATACGAAACATGCGGACGTGATTGTATTACTAGTACGGCGACATAGTGGTATGGGTCATTTATGCCGCCTAGGATTGATATTTATGATTGAAATCGCTTTTGAAACATATATGCACTAGTAATAATATCAAACACTTGTTTTATTCGTATGAAGCATTTTTGGCCATTATAAGGTAAAAACTCTATCCTCCGGCTTGCGTTGCATTGTGTGATGGGACCTGAGTCTTATAATGGCTTCATTTTATAAAAAGCATTGCAATGATTTAATCATTTACTTTATTTCATGCACTAGCACTCATTGGAGTGAACCCGTTCCGCGAAAGTGGCGTGGTCCTTTGATTTGCCTTATTATTGTTATTAATAAGTTAAGTAGATTTCTCATACCAGTCCCATGACTGACTCGTAGTTTGTTTCACCTTGCAAACTCGGGTGCCCTCATTTTCACACGGGCAGCCTAGTTACAGGTTTCTGACGCACTTTTGGCTCATGGCGAGGCTTGACTACACCGTGCTGACTTGGATTTTCTCCGCCATTATTGTATCTATATTATGATTCCGCCATTGTTGATGTAGACTGATATTTATTTTGTGTACTCTTTATGTATGATTCCGCCTCTAGCGATGATGACTGATTATGTATCATTATGCACTAAGTTGTATCCTGTACTGTGCTCTCTGATGTGATGATATCTATATGATTCCGCTGTCATATGTGTGTAAATTATTCTATTTTCTGTTTATGCTATTATCTGTGATCTGCTAATGATGATTAATGTGTTATATTCCAATGATTATCCTTAACACCGTGTCACGGGGTTTTGGGATTGTCACACAACAATACTTAGAAGAATGAAGTATATCAAGATTTTTATTACAACAACACTAAGCAGGAAGTAATCTACTCACCTTGAAGTATATAAAGGTTTTCATTACAACAATACATAGATGAATGTTGTAATCTATCATCCATGTTCTTGGTATTCTTTATAAAAACAAATGTTATTTATGTTCTTTAGGAACTTGTATATTATAATAATTTTGCATATCGCAACTACCACTTCAATGTATATTAAGAGTTTCATTACAACAATTCTTGAAAGCAGGAACTGATCTACTTATCATGAATTATTTCAAGATTTTCATCACAACAATACTTAAAAGAATGTTGAAATCTACATTTCTTGCTCTTTACCACTACCAAAGTTATTTAAATTCTTCCGGAATTTGTATACTTTCATCATTTATACCTTCAGGGTATTGTAAGCGTTTTAAACACTTTCACCACTTTAATCAATTCAATTATCTCTGAAAATACAATGCTCATGGCACTTAACATGTTGTTGACACTCTATGGTGATTCAGTAACTTCCGTGTGCTTCTGTCATTATATATATTTCTATTTTTACCTTATGAACTACATGTTCATATCTTATGGATTACCGGTCCATATATCTTATTTAGGAGAATTTCATAATGGCCAATCATGTTTCTCTCTAATATGGGATTTTTAATCCATTTATTAATATAAGCGCTTTATAATTAATTAGTTTATCATCGATGATTATTTCTTGTCAGTTCTATACAGAATTTATTGAGATCTCAGAACTTATCATGCTTTAGGCACCTAAACCACTTCCGAGGTTATTTTTACAATCATGTCATGGATTTCTTTCAAAGAACCTTTATGTGTTTCTTCAGGAACACTCACCTCCTTTATTTTGCATTTTTATGACTTACTCCAAAGATATTTTGAACTAACTTTTATACCAAATTTTCAGCTGTGATTTACACATTTTGATCCTTCGGGGATTCAAATGTATATTGAAGAAAGTCTATTAGGGACAAAATTTATAATTTATGCAAGTTACTTAATACTTTGCATAATTCTATATGTTAGCAAATATTTAACATCGATGATTCCTTTATCCTCCCCCTCAACGTTGACAAACATTGTCACTTTAAATAATAAACCTACTTTGGATTCATTTTTGATCCATTATAGCATCATAGCTAGCAAATACATTAGATGTATTTTAATTGTAGAAGGATAATGCTCTTATTGGTTGATAAGATGCATTCATATTTTATTGCTTATTCCCTTTCAATAATCTATTGACTTGAGGAATTTTCTATCGTTTGAATATGCACATGACTTCAGGTCATTCAATATTGATATCAATCAACTTTCTGAAATATAAAATAATATATGCATAATTTATAATATGAGCTCATGACAACTTCAGGTTGTTAATTAAATATTCGTATATATGTGTATATACGTGCGTCTACGTATTACATATGCAATTGATTTGCATATTCTCTCTCATTCAAGTTATTGATTTTAGAACAAATTGTTTATAATGTTCCAATCATTAATTTTTGCTTATCAAGCAATGTCAACGTGAATCTTAAAGATCGTTTCATAATATCCAAAATATCTGATTTGGAACAGTATTGAACTTCTGGTTCAAATGAAATATATTAACAACTTCGAGTTGTTAATCCATATTGAACTTCTGGTTCAAATAATATATAAACAATATCAAGTTTGTTAAACTGTATTGAACTTCTAGTTCAACTGTATTGAACTTCTGGTTCCAGTGTAATGAACTTCTGGTTCAAATAAAATATATAAACAACTTCAAGGTGTTAAAATTTATTCTTCAACATAATATGCAAATATAAATATATAAGCTAGATACAAATCATTTTCAAAATTGTGAAATCTTTGGATATCAATTTTATTAATGTTATTATTTCACATAGTTTCAATAAAGCTTCAGTCTTTTAAATTATGAAGTATTTCAAGTTCATTGATTAAGGAACTTCAAGTTCCTATGCATATATATAAACACACATATTATATCTAGTTTATTTATTTATGAGAACTTCTGGTTCTCAATCTTTTAACATACTTTTAATTTAGAAGATTTTACATTCTTTCTAATTGTCAAGATTTCAGACTGTAAACTTCATCAAAAGTTTCTTTTTTCATAATCCAAGACTTTGGGTCTGAGATCTAAGTTATACAACTTTTTCCATTACATTAGATATTAGTTGTCAAATAAATTGACTAATAATACATATGTCTATTCTTATTTCAAACACAAACATACATCATTTAACTTACAATATCCAATGCTTTTAGTACATTCATAATAATGTGGTAATACAATATATATATATTACCATAAAGATACATTTAATGCATTTATTATAAAAATAACGAAAATAACCATTATACATTCTAAATATATGAATAAAATAAATAAATTTCACTTAATTCAACATAATAAAATTTGGATCTAGATACAGTATTGATCAACGACAAAACCGAAATAAACAACCTATAGTTGTACTGCATTCCAATAATCATATTTTCTAAAATACCATATATATGCATAATGTCTAATCAAGAATTGAATAAAAGTGCATAATTATAGAACCAATATTTTACATTCTTTAATATGAATATTCCATAAACTTGCAGATCTATACATGAAATTCACAACATAAAAATTACATGTTTTAGGTTCAAATTATACAATCCATATAAAAATCTTTTAGATCTTTCTTTTTATATCAAAATTATCTCTTACCATTATAGAAACTGCAGGTTCTAAATTATCCATTTTTATAACAAAAATTACTTCTGCATACACTTCAGGTATTTAAGATCAATATTTAAATCTTAACTTATGATCTTTGAGATGCATATTTTCTTTAGTCATTAAATTTCCAAATGAGACGACCCCAAACCCCGTACTGACGGTGGCACGGGTAATCCGTGGAATATAACACAGAAACAGATAATAGCAGAACCAAATTAAATAAATACACCAGATAATGAACAATAGAATATACTGGATAAAAGTAACCATCGGAGTTACACAGTATACAGGATCTTACTTAGTACAAATACAGTTCAGCTATACATAAATGTCTACAGCGGAAATGAACAAAATATGTACAATAGGAGCTGAACAGCATAAAAAGAGATAAATAATAGAATCCATCCTCAGCTCCAGCTATCCAGAAAGAACCAGCTAAACCTGAATACAAGGCTGCCCGTGTAGAAAAAGGGGCACCCGAGTTTGAAAGTGAAACAAACTACGAGTCAGTCATGGGACTGGTATGAGAAATCTACTCAACACATATATAATATGGCCAATCACAGGACCACGCCACTTTCGTGGAACGGGTTTACTCCATTGGATTGCCAGTGCTTTAAAAACAAATCATTCGTTTTAAACATCGCTATGCTTTTTATAAAAATGAAGCCATTATAAGACCCAGTTCCCATCACACAATGCAACGCAAACCGGAGGATAGAGTTTTACCTTATAATGGCCAAAATATGATTGATATGAATAAAACAAAAGCATTTGATAGAAACAATTTCAATCATAACTATCAATCACAGACGGCATGGGTACCATATATCATGTCGCCATATATATATACAATCAAAACCGCACGATGTCGTATTTGGAGATTGGAGTTCCGTCCTGAACCAAGGCAAAAGATAGTCCTTACCGAATTCGTGACTCTCTAGCCCGAGCCACCGGAACAGCCGCAACTGCCCCTTAGATCGTCAGGGCCGGTCCATCGATGTGGATTATTATGCCTGAACACTACGTCTCCCCGCCCTTTGGGGCGTAAACGAGCCAACGAATGACTCCATCGGACCTGGATAGTCCGATCAAACCGAGGCGCCTCGCAACAGCAACAACCACACAGGTGAAAAGTATATAAATGTCAGGGCTGGTAGGTCACTGACACCACCCTAGCTAGAAAGAAACGCAGGCCCTCCCTGATGTCCTCTCCCGTTTCTGGTTCATACCGAGGTGTGAGGCTCGCAATTTCACGTCATACACAAAGCTACGCCACACATGCGGTGCTTTGATCATCACCTCAAGACTTTGCTTTTCAACAGAAGTCCTGATCATTTGCCACTTAGGCATGCCACACTAGCAATTCATGCCATGCGATTGATGTCCATCGATATACAACCTCTGAGCTCGTGTGTTTCAGAGAAGGGCGTTAAGCAAAAGAATAAATTCTCCACCGCCAAACAGATGTATATTTAATAGCGATCAACCAACACAGAATAAAATCTAATGTCAGACACACAGTCCATTTACCAGTCCGTTCTGGGTTTGAACGAAACCGGAGGCACTAAATAGCTCGCAAACCCATCGATCACCACGTACGTCTGGACGATCACCACTCATTATCCATATTTCGGGATGCCTCCCAATCAGGACCTCGGTTACCATCCAAACGAGGTGAAGATCTCCGGTCTTCGACCACCGTCTTCATCTTCGACTTTCAATCGTCGGTCAATTATTTGAAATGAGAATTAACTCGGCCTTTTCAAATAATTCATGTATATTTAGAATTTCAAATCAATTTATTTCAATGGTTAAATCATTCGACAACACCAATTTTGTTCTTTAATGTAATTTTCACACCAAACACATTCAACCATCAAATACTACATAAATCGAGCAAATTCAGTTTATTTCCATTCCATACCATTTATGATATTTTATAACGATTTATCGCTATTTTTATTTATTTTAAAATAGCCAATTTATTCAAAACGACGCTTCGGGCCATAACACGGCCGTGGCGCTGTTTTTCTTCAGATTTGATTTACACATATCTGAAAATCTAACCGTTGGATCTTCACAAAATTTACATCATTAGAAAGGTCTTTTCAAAACGAATCCAACAGTTCCAGTTTCGGGAAAATCCAACGGTCGGATCTCCCGGTACAATCGTTTGAAGTTTCGATTTCAAAATACGAACTGCAGCGTCGTTATTCGACTAAATATAATTATATTTATATATATAAATATAATCGATTCTGGCGCTGTTTTTCTTCAGATTTGAATTAAACATTCCAGACAATCCAACCGTTGGATTTTTACAAAGTTGGTGCCGTTGGAAAGATTTTTCCAAAGCGAACCCAACGGTTGCGATTTCAGGAAAATCCGATGGTCGGATCTCCCGTACTAATCGTTTGAAATCACGGTTTCAAAACACGAACTGCACGGCCACGTTTCGTTTTAATTTTATTTATATTTATATAATTATATAAATATAGTTCATTCAAAAATTCCTATATTACTTCCACTTATAATATTTCACTAACGCCTTTAAATTTTGGAAAATTTCGCCATAACCTCCTTTGTACGGGAGGGGCTGGGAAAATTCCCAAATAGCCACACGGGCGTCTCATGTCAAAAAGAAAAAGGAAAAGCCAAGCGGCTAGCCACAGGCTCATAAAATCATCACCCAAACAAAATAGTAAATGTGTACCTATTTGTCGGGCACAAAATTTTATTCCTCTTCTCTAGCACCTTTGCCATAACCTGTTCAATAAATATGCATGCACATATATACAGTTCTTATCACTTATCATTTTCCATTCAACTTCATATTTGATTCCATTTGGTTTAAAAACACCGTTCATTCTAATGTTGCATGCATAGGCAAAAATCATATCGTTAGCTAGTTAATGAATATTTCAACTCATGCATATTTATTTGAACGAGTTGCTATTTTTAACACTTCACATTTCAACAATTCATGTATATAATAAAATTGTGATTTTTTATTGTAAAACAATTCATTTCAAAACACTATTATTTTATATAGTTTATATAGGTGATAAAAATAGGATTTTTATTGTAAAACAATTTATTTTAAAACAAGGTCATTTTACATAGCTCATATAGATGATAAAAGGTGATTTTTATTTTAAAACAATTCATTTCAAAACGTGAATACCATTCAACACATGAATTTCAATTCAACGAATGAATATCGATTCAACACATGAAGGTTTTCTATAGTTTCTATATATAGATAAAAATGTGATTTTTATATTTAAAACACGAATACCATTCAACACATGAATTTCTAATCAACGAATGAATATCGATTCAACACATGAAGGTTTTCTATTCAACGAATAAATATAGTTTCAGCCAATGAAAATAATTCAAACACATGAATATTATTCAAAATTTCGGCAGCATAACGGCATGGTAGTTAAAACCGGGACCGTCCCTAGTACGGCTCCTCGCTCTACCTTAAAACCTCGCGGTTTTTGACAATGGGAATCATGCATCTAGTTCGCACGCAGGCGGCATGTATATATTTATTTCATTTCCTCAAACTAATCCTATGTGGTTTCAACCAAATATTTCTCAACCACAAACGGGCATTTTTCAACCACAATCAATATCAACCACAAACAATCCCAAACAACTATTCGCTATCAATCAATTTTCACTCCAATCTCAACCAATTAATATCGTCCATGGTTTGTGGATGAGGGGCGTATATATATATATATATTTATATATAGCAATTCACTTCTATTTCAACACATATATAATTTTTACAACGCATATATAACTTATACATCGAACGTACAACCTATACAACGCTTATACAAGAGGTGTACAACGCTTATATAACTCATACATCGACTATATAATTTATACATCGTCGTTTTCCATATCGTTTATTAATTAGAAATCTCACATTGGGTTCCACTCCACCAAAAATAGCAGAAGGCTCAGAAAAATATGCGTTCTTTTCTAAAATGTAGAAGGCGTCCACACGGTCACGATGTTTCATGTTTCATCGAATTTTGTTAACACAACAAAAAGATATGATTTTTCGAAGTTTGCAACGGTTTTAAACTGTTGAAATCAGTTCAGAAGTTCAAAGCCGTTACCTTTCTGATTGGGTTCGAAACTAGGTTTCAACCTAGCCCGCAATACGAGGCACGAGGGGATGATCGGCTAGTACCACGACGAAGTGCTTGGAGTCAGCCTCCAATCGCTGGTGGCCACCTTCAGATCGACGGCCTGGTGAAGACACGGCTGAGCAACGAAGTGGCCGACTTTGTGGGCTTGTATCTCAACGAACACGCGATGGTAAGGGACGAGGCTTATACGGATTTGAAGAGCTCGGGAAGATCTACAAAAAGCTCAACATCGGCCTTGAATTTCATTGAGTGGATTGGCCAGAAATCGAGAGAGAAGCGGGGTGTTCTTTTCCGCCGTGCGTCGATCGGGGAGAGAGAATGTCGGGGGAGAGAGAAATGATGTGGACCAATGATAGATTTATATTTTATTTTATAATTTTTAAAATCTCCAAAATACCCCTTTAGCCCACGAACCCCAATCCAAACCCAACGACTGTCGTCCCTAGCGTTTTACCCCCATTCCGAACACAATGGGATATGTTTCGAAGGCCCATTCGAATGTTTCAGTCAGTTTTCCTTTAAATTAAAATATAAAACATTCAATATTTGATTTGAACATACATTTCAATTTGCCAGGGACACAAACTGATTCAAAAAAATTCCAGAAAAATAAATCTAGCTATGTTTTGGCGGTACGGTCCCAACAAAACTAGTTTCATCGAATTCTGAGACCGTTTGCAAAAAGGCCCATTTCTGGTCGATCCAATTTAACTATAATTGACCAAAACACGTTTTCCTTTGCCACGCTCACATACTAGCTTCAAAAATTATGAAATTTGAAACCGAGCAATAACTTCACATCCCGGATCCAACAAAAGTGGTTTCGTCGAATTCCGAGGTCGTTTGCAAAATGGCCAATTTCACGGGCTATATAAATTCCATAGCGACCTCTCTGAAAATTCATTCGGCCATAACTTTTGCTTTCCGCTATGAAAATTCGATTTTTCAGATTCGTTAGAAAGGTATTCACTAACAGATTTAAATATTTTTGGTTTCGCTAAAATCCGTTTTGTTTTGCACCCGGTACAGTCCGACAAAGTTTGAATTCAATTTTTGAAACTGCAGCGCCATTTCTGGCCTTGTTTATAATTATAATTAATTATATTCGCTTTCAATTGCCGATTCAAACTCAGTTTTCATTGCTATTATTTAAAATATTTAAAATCCATTATTTTAGCCAATTTAAAAATTTTAAATTGGTTCATATTTTCTGGGTCGTTACAATCTCCCCCACTTAAAACTTTTCGTCCCCGAAAAGGAACAAAGTCGAAAGTGGTTTGATAAATCTACAATCACACAACACAACAACTAATCCAATTGTTTTCAACTTTTCAAAAAATATACTAATCAATTTCTATACTCTTTTTAAAATCATTCAGACTATAGAATTTAAAAGTGCACATCCATGGAAAGAAAATAACAACAGAGTAGAGAATTAAATGGTAATGCAAAGTATGGTAAATATACCTTGCACCGGAGTCAATCAGAGATATCCACTCGGCATCTAGGATAGGCTTTCTGAATGCTCTCCTCAGTTTCCCATGTACAATCTCGCGGATCTCCCCTCTATTGCACTTTGACTAAGCGAACCTTCTTGTTCCTTAGCTCTTTGGTTTCTTTGCCGATGATCTTTAGCGGCTCTCTTCTCACAGCTAATTCTGGAGTAATTTCAATATCCTGCTGAGCTGCTTCTTCCACGATCAAGTCTGGATCATGAAAGTGTTTTCGAAGTTGAGATATATGAAATACATCATGAACTCCAGGCAACCAATCAGGCAGTTTGACCCTATAAGCGAGAGTTCCGATCCGTTCTAGAATAGGAAACGGACCAATGAATTTGGGCGCCAATTTCCCTATTTTACCGAACCGGATTACTCCTCTCATCGGCGATACTTTCAAATATACATAGTCGCCAACAACAAAGGATATATCTCTTCTTCTTCTATCGGCATAGCTCTTTTGTCGGCTTTGAGCAGCAAGTAATCGTTTCTTAATAAAGTCGACTTTATCGGCAGCTTCTCGAATCATGTCTGGCCCCAACACAAGTCTATTACCAGGTTCGACCCAACAAGCAGGGGATCGGCACGGTCTACCGTACAATGCTTCGAATGGCGACATTGTTAGGCTCACCTGGTAGCTGTTGTTATATGAGAATTCAGCCAGATGCAGATGGTCTTCCCATGATCCACCGAAATCTATAACACAAGCCCGCAATAGATCTTCTAAAATACGATTCACCCTCTCAGTCTGACGGTCTGTCTGAGGATGATAAGCGGTGCTCAAGTTCAACTTCGTTCCCAGCTCAACTTGAAATGCTTCCCTGAATTTGCTAGTAAATATTGTATCTCTATCACTGACTATACTGAGCGGCACTCCATGTAGTCTAACTATTTCCCTGAAGTAAATCTGCGCCAGACTCTGAGCAGTTCTATTTGATCTGACAGGTATGAAATGGGCGGTCTTCGTGAAGCGATCTACGATCACCCAAATACTGTCATTCCCTTTTCTGGTTCTGGGCAGACCATCAATGAAATCCATAGAAATATGTTCCCACTTCCAACCAGGAACTTCTAGCGGTTGTAATAATCCAGCTAGCTTCTGTTGATCGCTTTTGACTAGTTGGCAAGTAGGGCATCGGCTAACATATAAAGAAATGTCCCTCTTCATCGACTTCCACCAGAAAGTGCGTTTGATGTCATTATACATTTTGCCTACTCCCGGATGGATACTAAGTTTTGACTTGTGGCATTCATCCAGTACTTCCTTTCGAAGCTCAGGAATGTTAGGGACACAGATTCGACCTTTCAGCCTTAGAAACCCCTCTTCATCAACTTGAAAACTCGAGGGCTCGCCTTTCTGAATTATCTCTCTGATCTTCTGAATGAAGTGATCATCCTTTTGAAGAGCAGATATTTTATCTAGCAAAGAAGTCGTGATAATAAAACTGGCGATCATTTCATTCTTTCGGCTTAACGCATCGGCCACGACATTGGCTTTCCCTGGAGTATATATAATTTCAAAATCGTATGCTGCAAGGAACTCTAGCCAACGTTGCTGCCTCAGATTCAGGTCTTTCTGGGTGAACAGATACTTTAGCGACTGGTTATCTGTAAATAGTTCGAATCTTTCACCCAGAAGATAGTGTCTCCAGATTTTCAAGGCGAATACTATAGCCAATAACTCAAGATCATGAGTTACGTAGTTCTTCTCGTGTGGCTTCAACTGACAGCTAGCATAAGCAATCACTTGACCCCTTTGCATTAACACTGCGCTAAGGCCTTCTCTAGAAGCATCAGTCCAGACTTTCAAATCCTGATTGCCATCGATGATGGTTAACACTGGAGCTGTCGTCAGTCTTAACTTTAGCTCTTCGAAAGCCTCCTCACTTTCTGGAGTCCATTTGAACTTAGAGTGCTTCTTCGTAAGCTTCGTTAAATGACCAGATATCTTCGAAAAGTTTTTAACGAACTTCCGGTAATAGCTAGCCAATCCGAGAAAACTGCGGACTTCAGTGGGGGTACTGGGCTGTTTCCAATTCTGAATAGCCGTGATTTTGCTTGGATCCACAGCGATTCCTTCTTTCGATACTACGTGGCCTAGAAATTTCACTTCATCTTGCCAGAAGATGCATTTGGAAAATTTGGCTTTTAATACATTCCGTCTCAGAATTTCTAGAACCTGTTCCAAATGCTTTTCATGTTCGGCCTTTGATTAAGAGAAGATTAGAATATCGTCAATAAAAACCAGAACAAATTTATTCAAAACTCCTCTGAACACTCTATTCATCAGATCGACGAAGTAAGCTGGAGCGTTACATAAGCCGAACGGCATTACTAACCACTCGTAGAATAGGTCGGGACCTCTAAATGCTGTCATTGGAACACACTCTTCGGCAATTCGAAGTTGATGGAAGCCTGTAGCTAGGTCCATCCTTGAGAATACCTGTGCTCCATTTAATCTATCCAACAAATCATCTATTCTCGGCAATGGATATTTGTTCTTTATGGTCTGCTTGTTCAAATCACGATAATCCACACATAGACGTAGAGTACCGTCAGATTTTGGGACAAACACCACTGCTGCACCCCAATCAGAGAAACTAGGCCTGATCAGGCCCTTCCATACTAGCTGTCGTGTTTGATTGTCTAATTCCTCTTTCTCTTTCAAGGACATTCTTCGAATAGCGTGAACTACCGGCCTTGCATTAGGAATCAAAGCAATTTTGAAATCTATTTCTCTCTGCGGAGGTAAGCGAACAACTTCTTCAAACACATCCGCATAATTTTTGACGACAGGAATATCTTTGATGAGGTCAGGAATATTCTCTGTGACTTCTGGGATATTTTCTATTTGAGCTGGAGAAACATTCAAAGCTTCCCAGAAGTCTTTTCTATTTGAAGTCGGGCCTTCACATGGTATGGTTATATAATTCCCTGATTTAATCTTAGCCCTAACAACTCTCTCCGCGCATCTAACCCCTGCTTCATATTTGGTTAGCCAATCCAATCCCAGAATAAGATCGAATTCATTAAAGTTCATAACGATATAGATGGTAGGGAATTTATAGCAGGAAAAAGAGACAGGTACTGCACAAATCCAACTGAGATCGATGGAACCACCGACCGGATTTTGGACAGTCATTGGTTCTTTAAGCTTCCTCAACTTTAAATCCAACTTCTTAACGGCATTCTTTGCGATAAAGCTTCGTGACGCGCCTGTGTCAAACAGTACTTTGACTGGAACGTTTTTGACAGTAAGCGTTCCTTCTAAAACATCAGATCTTCCCGGACTATCTGTGGGTGCTGACGTTTCTGTTACTTCATTTACATGAGCCTCTTTGGTCTTTTTCAATAGCCAGCAATCTTGCTTTACGTGACCAGCTTGATGGCAAAGATTACACTTTCTATTTTCTTTAACCTTGTTCTTTGATTTAGGTCCTTCCTTTCTTTGTTTCTTTAGAGATCAGCAACTCATCGAGAGATGTCCTTGCTTATTGCAGTTAGAGAATACAGTTGTCGTTACTTGCCCTTTCTCAGATTCAGCCCTTTTTCGATTTGCTTTGGGCTTCTTGCTGACCTCTGATATCGTGCTGGCCTCAGGACGATCCGTTTCAGACTCAATTTTATTACTAGAGCTGACTTCCTCATCGTACTGTAACATACCTTTCTTATCGAGATCCTCGTACTGGTAAGCCATGTATATCATTTCAGAAAAGGGGAGCTCCACATTCCTCATTACATTGTTCTGATATTTTCTTTGCAGGCCATTAATAAATCTCATATTCTTCCTCTTCGGATTTTCAATTAGATGAGGGGCAAAGTGAGAAAGTTTATTGAATTTCTTATGATATTCGGGAATGGTCATATCTCCTTGTATCAAATATGAAAATTCATCACATAGTCTTTCAATTGCTTCTGGAGGAGTAAATCTATCCAGGAAAATCACTTTGAATCTATCCCAGGTGATATCACCTTCTAGATTATTCTTAACAACAGAATCCCACCAGAATAAAGCTTCTTCTTTGAGTGCCCAGGAGGCCAGTAATCTTTTCTGGTCATCCCTCAGCTTTAATCCTTCAAAGATTTTCTCAGCCGAACGAATCCAGGCTTGTGTTTTCATAATTGACTCTTCACCCGTGAAGGGTTTCCCCCCAGATTTCTATATTTCATAAATAGAGCTTCTATATCCGGGTCAGTATTACTTCTTCTGTTTCTGGCACTCATTTTCTAGAGTGTCTGTAATTAGCAGACAAAGTGTCAGGTCAACAGAAAAGATATTTCAAAATATAGAGACAGATACTTGCATGTAAATGTGTCTATCTAGGTGTTATTTCATCCTGCTACTCATACTAGGATATTACTGATCCTATCTGTATTGAGTTACCCGTCCTAGAACACTACTGGTTCTATTTCTGACGAGTTCGTTCAAATGTTATATTCCAGAACTAAGCTTAACCAAGCTCTGATACCAAATGAGACGACCCCAAACCCCGTACTGACGGTGGCAAGGGTAATCTATGGAATATAACACAGAAACAGATAATAGCAGAACCAAATTAAATAAATACACCAGATAATGAACAATAGAATATACTGGATAAAAGTAACCATCAGAGTTACACAGTATACAGGATCTTACTTAGTACAAATACAGTTCAGCTATACATAAATGTCTACAGCGGAAATAAACAAAATATGTACAATAGGAGCTGAACAGCATAAAAAGAAATAAATAATAGAATCCATCCTCAGCTCCAGCTATCCAGAAAGAACCAGCTAAACCTGAATACAAGGCTGCCCGTGTAGAAAAAGGGGCACCCGAGTTTGAAAGTGAAACAAACTACGAGTCAGTCATGAGACTGGTATGAGAAATCTACTCAACACATATATAATATGGCCAATCACAGGACCACGCCACTTTCGTAGAACGGGTTTACTCCATTGGATTGCCAGTGCTTTAAAAACAATTCATTCGTTTTAAACATCGCTATGCTTTTTATAAAAATGAAGCCATTATAAGACCCAGTTCCCATCACACAATGCAACGCAAACCGGAGGATAGAGTTTTACCTTATAATGGCCAAAATATGATTGATATGAATAAAACAAAAGCATTTGATATTATTACTAGTGTTTATATGTTTCAAAAACAATTTCAATCATAACTATCAATCATAGACGGCATGGGTACCATATATCATGTCGCCATATATATATACAATCAAAACCGCACGATGTCGTATTTGGAGATTGTAGTTCCGTCCTGAACCAAGGCAAAAGATAGTCCTTACCGAATTCGTGACTCTCTAGCCCGAGCCACCGGAACAGCCGCAACTGCCCCTTGGATCGTCAGGGCCGGTCCACCGATGTGGATTATTATGCCTGAACACTACGTCTCCCCGCCCTTTGGGGCGTAAACGAGCCAACGAATGACTCCATCGGACCCGGATAGTCCGATCAAACCGAGGCGCCTCGCAACAGCAGCAACCACACAGGTGAAAAGTATATAAATGTCAGGGCTGGTAGGTCACTGACACCACCCTAGCTAGAAAGAAACGCAGGCCCTCCCTGATGTCCTCTCCCGTTTCTGGTTCATACCGGGGTGTGAGGCTCGTGATTTCACGTCATACACAAAGCTACGCCACACAGGCGGTGCTTTGATCATCACCTCAAGACTTTGCTTTTCAACAGAAGTCCTGATCATTTGCCACTTAGGCATGCCACACTAGCAATTCATGCCATTCGACTGATGTCCATCGATATACAACCTCTGAGCTCGTGTGTTTCAGAGAAGGGCGTTAAGCAAAAGAATAAATTCTCCGCCGCCAAACAGATGTATATTTAATAGCGATCAACCAACACAGAATAAAATCTAATGTCAGACACACAGTCAATTTACCAGTCCGTTCTGGGTCTGAACGAAACCGGAGGCACTAAATAACTCGCAAACCCATCGATCACCACGTATGTCAGGACGATCACCACTCATTATCCATATTTCAGGATGCCTCCCAATCAGGACCTCGGTTACCATCCATACGAGGTGAAGATCTCCGGTCTTCGACCACCGTCTTCATCTTCGACTTTCAATCGTCGGTCAATTATTTGAAATGAGAATTAACTCGGCCTTTTCAAATAATTCACGTATATTTAGAATTTCAAATCAATTTATTTCAATGGTTAAATCATTCGACAACACCAATTTTGTTCTTTAATGTAATTTTCACACCAAACACATTCAACCATCAAATACTACATAAATCGAGCAAATTATATTTATTTCCATTCCATACCGTTTATGATATTTTATAACGATTTATCGCTATTTTTATTTATTTTAAAATAGCCAATTTATTCAAAACGACGCTTCGGGCCATAACACGGCCGTGGCGCTGTTTTTCTTCAGATTTGATTTACACATACCTGAAAATCTAACCGTTGGATCTTCACAAAATTTACATCATTAGAAAGGTCTTTTCAAAACGAATCCAAAGGTTCCAGTTTCGGGAATATCCGACGGTCGGATCTCCCGGTACAATCGTTTGAAGTTTCAATTTCAAAATACGAACTGCAGCGTCGTTATTCGATTAAATATAATTATATTTATATATATATAAATATAATCGATTCTGGCGCTGTTTTTCTTCAGATTTGAATTAAACATTCCAGACAATCCAACCGTTGGATTTTTACAAAGTTGGTGCCGTTGGAAAGATTTTTCCAAAGCAAACCCAAAAGTTGCGATTTCAGGAAAATCCGATGGTCGGATCTCCAGTACTAATCGTTTGAAATCACGGTTTCAAAACATGAACTGCACGGCCACGTTTCGTTTTAATTTTATTTATATTTATATAATTATATAAATATAGTTCATTCAAAAATTCCTATATTGCTTCCACTTGTAATATTTCACTAACGCCTTTAAATTTTGGAAAATTTCGCCATAACCTCCTTTGTACGGGAGGGGCTGGGAAAATTCCCAAATAGCCACACGGACGTCTCATGTCAAAAAGAAAAAGGAAAAGCCAAGCGGCTAGCCAACAGGCTCATAAAATCATCACCCAAACAAAACAGTAAATGTGTACCTATTTGTCGGGCACAAAATTTTATTCCTCTTCTCTAGCCCCTTTGCCATAATCTGTTCAATAAATATGCATGCACATATATACAGTTCTTATCACTTATCATTTTCCATTCAACTTCATATTTGATTCCATTTGGTTTAAAAACACCGTTCATTCTAATGTTGCATGCATAGGCAAAAATCATATCATTAGCTAATTAATGAATATTTCAACTCATGCATATTTATTTGAACGAGTTGCTATTTTTAACACTTCACATTTCAATAATTCATGTATATAATAAAATTGTGATTTTTTATTGTAAAACAATTCATTTCAAAACACTATTATTTTATATAGTTTATATAGGTGATAAAAATAGGATTTTTATTGTAAAACAATTTATTTTAAAACAAGGTCATTTTACATAGCTCATATAGATGATAAAAGGTGATTTTTATTATAAAAAAATTCATTTCAAAACGTTAATACCATTCAACACATGAATTTCAATTTAACGAATGAATATCGATTCAACACATGAAGGTTTTCTATAGTTTCTATATATAGATAAAAATGTGATTTTTATATTTAAAACACGAATACCATTCAACACATGAATTTCTAACCAACGAATGAATATCGATTCAACACATGAAGGTTTTCTATTCAACGAATAAATATAGTTTCAGCCAATGAAAATAATTCAAACACATGAATATTATTCAAAATTTCGGCAGCATAACGGCATGGTAGTTAAAACCGGGACCGTCCCTAGTACGGCTCCTCGCTCTACCTTAAAACCTCGCGGTTTTTGACAATGGGAATCATGCATCTAGTTCGCACGCAGGCGGCATGTATATATTTATTTCATTTCCACAAACTAATCCTATGTGGTTTCAACCAAATATTTCTCAACCACAAACGGGCATTTTTCAACCACAAACAATCCCAAACAACTATTCGCTATCTATCAATTTTCACACCAATCACAACCAATTAATATCGTCCATGGTTTGTGGACGAGGGGCGTATATATATATATATATATATATATATATTTATATATAGCAATTCACTTCTATTTCAACACATATATAATTTTTACAACGCATATATAACTTATACATCGAACGTACAACCTATACAACGCTTATACAAGAGGTGTACAACGCTTATATAACTCATACATCGACTATATAATTTATACATCGTCGTTTTCCATATCGTTTATTAATTAGAAATCTCACATTGGGTTCCACTCCACCAAAAATAGCAGAAGGCTCAGAAAAATATGCGTTCTTTTCTAAAATGTAGAAGGCGTCCACACGGTCACGATGTTTCATGTTTCATCGAATTTTGTTAACACAACAAAAAGATATGATTTTTCGAAGTTTGCAACGGTTTTAAACTGTTGAAATCAGTTCAGAAGTTCAAAGCCGTTACCTTTCTGATTGGGTTCGAAACTAGGTTTCAACCTAGCCCGCAATACGAGGCACGAGGGGATGATCGGCTAGTACCACGACGAAGTGCTTGGAGTCAGCTTCCAATCGCTGGTGGCCACCTTCAGATCGACGGCCTGGTGAAGACACGGCGGAGCAACGAAGTGGCCGACTTTGTGGGCTTGTATCTCAACGAACACGCGATGGTAAGGGACGAGGCTTATACGGATTTGAAGAGCTCGGGAAGATCTACAAAAAGCTCAACATCGGCCTTGAATTTCATTGAGTGGATTGGCCAGAAATCGAGAGAGAAGCGGGGTGTTCTTTTCCTCCGTGCGTCGATCGGGGAGAGAGAATGTCGGGGGAGAGAGAAATGATGTGGACCAATGATAGATTTATATTTTATTTTATAATTTTTAAAATCTCCAAAATACCCCTTTCGCCCACGAACCCCAATCCAAACCCAACGACTGTCGTCCCTAGCGTTTTACCCCCATTCCGAACACAATGGGATATGTTTCGAAGGCCCATTCGAATGTTTCAGTCAGTTTTCCTTTAAATTAAAATATAAAACATTCAATATTTGATTTGAACATACATTTCAATTTGCCAGGGACACAAACTGATTCAAAAAAATTCCAGAAAAATAAATCTAGCTATGTTTTGGCGGTACGGTCCCAACAAAACTAGTTTCATCGAATTCTGAGACCGTTTGCAAAAAGGCCCATTTCTGGTCGATCCAATTTAACTATAATTGACCAAAACACATTTTCCTTTGCCACGCTCACATACTAGCTTCAAAAATTATGAAATTTGAAACCGAGCAATAACTTCACATCCCGGATCCAACAAAAGTGGTTTCGTCGAATTCCGAGGTCGTTTGCAAAATGGCCAATTTCACGGGCTATATAAATTCCATAGCGACCTCTCTGAAAATTCATTCGGCCATAACTTTTGCTTTCCGCTATGAAAATTCGATTTTTTAGATTCGTTAGAAAGGTATTCACTAACAGATTTAAATATTTTTGGTTTCGCTAAAATCCGTTTTGTTTTGCACCCGGTACAGTCCGACAAAGTTGGAATTCAATTTTTGAAACTGCAGCGCCATTTCTGGCCTTGTTTATAATTATAATTAATTATATTCGTTTTTAATTGTCGATTCAAACTCAGTTTTCATTGCTATTATTTAAAATATTTATTTTAAATATTTAAAATCCATTATTTTAGCCAATTTAAAAATTTTAAATTGGTTCAGATTTTCTGGGTCGTTACACATCATCACCTTTCTCATTTGCATATGAACTTCAGGTTCTTCATTTGCATATAAACTTCAGGTTCCTCATTTGCATATGAACTTCAGGTTCCTCATTTTCATATGAACTTTAGGTTCCTCATTTGCATTTGAACTTCGTGTTCCTTATTTGAAAAAAAAAATGTATATGAACTTCATGTCATATGAACTTTTTCTACAAAAATTTTATCATTTTTAATTGTAGAAATCTCTTCTGGAGATATTTTATTATTTTCAAATAAACAGATCTCTTCTAGAGATATTTTACCATTTCCAAATATACAAATATTCTCTAAAGATATTTTGTTATCACCGCTTCGGGGATGAACTTATCTCCTCCAGAGATAAATATATACAAACTATTGAAATGTCATATCAATATACAAAATACATATCAAACCTTAAATGCATTAACAAAATTAGGTGCATTAAATAAAAATTGGATTCAAGAGAGAAAAGAAATCACTACTTCTGGAGTCTATGATATTCCTTCAGGGAACATATCTTTTACTTATGTAATTGCAATGCAACAAAAAAATTCTAACATTTCTTCCAGGATGTTTGATTTGATATATGAAATTAAATCTCTAAAACACCTCTTCAAGAGATTAATATGCATACTATATCTTCAGGAAATTCAGTTAATATAAACTGTACATGAAAGATGTCAGTTAGACGAAACCCATTTAGAGATTTTCTATTGAATCCAATGTTATTGTCACATATTATGATGTGTGTGTCTCTTTTAACTTCTTCTGGAAATATAATCTTTTCATGTCACAACATTTAACAAAGCTTCGGGCTTTAATTTTTTTTCTTCATCAACATATGAACTTCAAGTTCATATTATTTCAGATTCCAAAGAATTAATATAATTTATGATTTTTCATTTGTTTATTTTTCATAATTCACTTTTGGTGATATATCAATATTAGATCTGAACTTAATACGATCTTCCAGATACGTATTATATTTATATTTGTTTCTCTAAGAAACGATACAACATTTTTTCCGGAAATATGAATTATGTAACAAAATCAAATTAAATTCAATGGATTTATTTGAATAGAGAAGAACAAAAATTTGTCGAATCCAAAAGGATAAATCACTACAATCAACAGCTCATTTTTAAATCGTACAGGGATCTCAAATGTATATAAATTGAGTATAATTTTGAGATCAACAGTATGATTACATAAAAAAATCAGATCTATAATAGAGTGAGATCTGAAATATGATTAACGAAATAAGAATCAGATCTCAAAGTGTAGATCTATATGAGTTCTAAAATTATAAGACTAAACAAAAAATCGAACACAATAGATTTAAATCTAGAATGAGATGAGATCTAACAAAAATAGAGATTTGAAAAATCAAATCGATCAGGTCAAAAAAATAACCTACCGTTTTGAGATCTATAATTATATCTGTTAGAGCTTCGTGCTGATAACATGTTATAAAATAAAAACAGAACATATGCTAAATAAGAAGCCATTAGTGAGAACAGAAAAAGATAGGGGAGAGACTTTTATTTCTCTTGCTTCAAGTGTGTACGATTTCTATTACATTGGTTCCTTTATATATAAGCTTTGGAGCCGATGTTAAACTCATCCCCATGATGTGGTACTAAATAAAATATGACAAGAGCATATTCACTCATATATATTACAACAAAACTAAATTACTTTCAAAATTTTAGGATTTGTGTATTGTTACTAAAAAGACCATTGCTATATATAACAATTGAGTAAAATGTAAAAACAGAAACTAATTCAGGAAATGGATACGGTAAGATTTTAAATTTTCAAGGGAAAAGGGAAACTTTTTGATTTATTCTTTTAAATATAAAGCAAGTAGAAATGCAAAAATTTGAGAGAAAATAAGTAACAACAATACATAATTACTTTAAAATCTGATGGATGAAATAAAATCCAAATTTTAATAAAGCAATTATCATCTCCAACAAATATGTAATCAAAACATAAATTATTGTGTTTTTGTTATCAATTCAAAAATACGACCTCACCCTCATCTACTTATAAACTATCTCAATGATTTTTGGAATGTATTTTCTCAAAAACTTAAATAAGAAAGATCAAAATTTGGTGTCATAAAAAATGTTGGCTTTCTGCAACGTTTCCAGTATATAAGGGTTGCGGTTATCCAATACAAACAAATCTTTATACAATATGAGAAACTAATTCAGAAAGCATACATCTGAGCTTTTTGTAGAGCTTGTGTAGTGAAACGACCCGAACTTCCCCGGCCTCCGAAGAGAAGAGAAAGAACGAATTGTTTTGAGAACACGACAAAATATAACGCAGACGGAAGAACATTTCATTGTATAATACAACAATTCCATCAGAATACAAGAATATACAGAGTATAAATCAATATTACACAGAAACATCAGAGATTTAAATTACATTTAAATACATAGCAGCGGAAAATAATACAATACACAACTGAAGAAGATATACGGATACAAAGCTTTCCGGATATCATTCCAGCTGTAAACCAGGATCCTGTGAATATAAATCTGCAAAACCAAAACTACTAGCTGCCCGTGTCAAAATAAGGGCACCCAGAGTTTAGGTCAAAACAATAAACTCCAGGTCAGTCATGGGACTGGTGTGAGAACTAAAACAGTTATTAATCTTTATTTTTAAAGTTAGGTAAATCAAGGGACCACGCCGTATAACACGGAACGGGTTTCCTCCCAAGAATACCAGTGCATAAAACAAACAGCGCAATGCTAAATAAAGAAAAATGAAGCTATTATAAGACCCAGGTCCTATCACACAACGCAACGCAAGCCGGGGGATAGGGTTTTTACCTTATAATAGCCAAGAATGCTTGATACGTTTTAAAACAAATCATTTATTATTACTATAAGTGTATAGTGTATAAAACAACTTCAAATCATAAGTATCAATCATAGGCGGCATGGGTACCATATATCATGTCGCCATACTAGGCTCTACAATCAAAACCGCAAATGTCACGTATTTGGAAGTTGGATTTCCATCTATGAACCGAGGCAAGGCATCGTCCTCTACCGATTCGAGACAATCTAGCCTACCATGTCTCAGGAACAGCCGCAACTGCCCCATGGATCGTCAGGGCCGGTCCACACGGAGTGGATTATTATGACTGAACAATACGTCTCCCCGCCCTATGGGGCGCAAATGAGCCAACAAATGACTCCATCGGACCCGGATCGTCCGATCAAACCGAGGCGCCTCGCAACAGCAACAACCACATAAGTCAAACTCGTCAGGGCGTGTAAAACCACTGACGCCACTTCTAGCTAGAAAGAAACGCATGCCCTCCCTGATGTCCTCTCCCGTTTTTGGTTCATACCGGGTGTGAAACTCGCGAGGTAAACGTTACACAAAGCTACGCCACAAAGGCCGTGCTTTGATCATCAACCACAAGACACTGCTTTTCAACAGAAGCCTTGATCATTTGCCACCTAGGCATGCCACACAGGCAATTCACTCTATGCGTTTGATATCCATCAGTATATAACCCCTGAGCTCGTATGTCTCAGAGAAGGGCGTTAAGCAAGAGAATAAATTCTCCGCCGCCAAACAGATGTATATTTAATAGAAATCAATCACACAGATTAAAATCCAATGTCAGACACACAGTCCATTTACAAGTTCGTTCTGGGTCTGAACGAAACCGGAGGCACCTAGTACCCCGCATATCCATCGATCTCCAAGTACGTCTGGACGATCACCAACTATTTCCATCTTCTTGGGTGTACATCCCAATCAAGATCATCAGTGATCACCCAAACGACGTGAAGACCTCCGGTCTTCGACCACCGTCTTTATCTTCGACTTATCGTCGTATCAGTTATTCAGAATGGGATAAACCCGGTCTTTCCGAATAACTCGCGTATATTATAAACAAGTGTTACACAAACACAACATACGCCTCATTCCAATTCATCAGTCACTAACCGTAAATTAATCAAGAGAATAATCCCCCAAATATTAACCCCGAAGGCCAAAACCAACATCAGATCAATATCCAGAAAACCATTCTGCTTAGCTAACCGACAGTTAGTTTCTAAATTTCACATTCATAGGGAAAGGTTCCCATTAATTTTATCAAAGATAAATTCCTTGAATTTATTCTTTAATTTTCTTTTGAATTTCGATTCAACTAGTCAGGATTAACGAACCTTACCGAAGTAATCATTTGTTTTAATTTCCCAATCCCAACCTATTCATCCCATGAAGTAAAACTGGTTATACTTCATATCTAACACCACGGTGTTATCGGTAAATTCAATTACCATTTCACGTTTAAATCTAATTGAAGATTTAACTATCGCCTGGAGCAAAACTGGTGATACTCCTTTCTCGATCTCTTCAATCTAATTAAAGATTCATTAAAACTCCACTTAGTTTTAATCTTTAACTGGGTTAAAGAATCAGTGTCATTTAAAACACGGTTCACGATAAACCCAAAATCACATCACATTTCAATCAGTTCCTAACCGTAAATTAGCAAGTGAGCAATTCCCTAAGTATTAACCCCGAAGGCCGAAACCAACATCAGATAAATACCTCTGAAACCATTCAACTTAACTAATCTCTAGTTAGTTTCTGATTTTCTTAACTCCTTTAGGTCTAAGAACAGTATTATTGAAGATACCGTTCACGACAACCCAAAATCACGTTCCATTAATTATCGGGTTAAAGAACGAGTGTTATTTAAAACACCATTCACGATAAACCCAAGAATCAATTTGAATTCAATTCCAATTAAATATTATTTAATTGGTACACTTCATTAAATCTAAATAAAAAGATTTAATCTTTTTCTTCTATTGGGCTTAAGAACAGTGTTAATGAAGACACCATTCACGACAAACCCAAATCACATTTGATATTAAATACAAGGCTCTAAATAGAAAATATACCGGCTTAAATTCAATATCAAATTCTACGACCAACAAATATTGTATTGGAAATAACGATATATATATATCTTTCAAATTCCCATTACAATATCTGTATCATCACGAAATCCAACATCGTAATATTCCGAAGACAATTTCGATTCAAATCCATTCCAATATAATTATTGGAAATTCTAGTTATTTTCAAAACCATTTCCAATCCAATTCATTTATTTAAAAATAAATAGAATTATAATTCTAGTTCAAAACTAGTTCATTTCGATAAAAAACTATTTTTATCTTTTCAAATATGGAGTTTTTCATCCCAATTCTTCCCAAATCATTTCTTATGATTTTACACAAATTATTACTATTTTTAATAATTTTATCAAGGTCCGTACAGTCGATTTCCATCAACGGCCATCGAACTGCACTTACAACGACCTTTTCCAAATTTGATTTGGACATAATTCCAAATCCAACCGTTAGATTTCAAATTTCTAATATTCGTTAGAAAGCTCTTTTCGATACGAACCCAACGGTTCCGGCTTCAGGAGTATCCGACGGTCGGATCTCCCGTAATATCCATTTGAATTCAGTGGTCGAAATTCGCGAACTGCCGCGGCGCGGCGCGTTCTATTCAGGCCATTATATTATATATATATATAATATATATAATATATACTTCGTCGATTTCCTTTTAAAAAAGTACTTTTTATAATTCGTTTTAAATTCGTTTTCAAAACGATTTCAACTTCATTTCTAATTCAAATCAAAATTGAATTTTTCCTTATAAGTTCGTTTTAAATTCGTTTTCAAAACGATTTCAACTTCATTTCTAATTCAAATCAAAATTGAATTTTTCCTTATAAATTCATATCAAATTGATTTCAATTCAAATGGATTTCTAATTCAATTTCAGTTCGTTTTCAATTCAATTTCAATTCGAATTCATTTATATTCAATTTCAATTCGAAATCATTTATATTCAATTTCTATTCGAATTCATTTCTATTCAATTTCAATTCGAATTCATTTATATTCAATTTCTATTCGAATTCATTTCTATTCAATTTAATTCGAATTTCAATTCTTTTCAAAATATCAGATTTTGAAATCACTTTCGATATTCATTATAAAATGAATAAAATCGATATAAATATCGTTCACGTCAAATTGGCGTCAATCTAATCAACACGGCTTCATATATTTCTATTTTCAAATATTCTATTTCAAATATTTCTATTTCAAATATTTCCTTTTCAAATATTTCTTTTTCCAATATTTCTATTTCAAATATTTCTATTTCAAATATTTCTTTTTCAAATATGGAATGAGGCCCAATCAATTACCATATAATGTTAATTATATGGATTTTCTACAACACATGTATAAAATAACAATGATGAATAATCAACCATCATCCAAAGTGCATTCTACACTGTATAAGCATCGAATATAAATATTTAACGCTTATAACAGTCTGTCAATCAATCGATCGACATACAACTAATTATTGGGATTAGTGTATGTCATATATCATCCCAATACCCGTGTGGGGTTTCAAACAATCAAACACAGATTTTATTTGTGCTGTTGGGCGATGTGTAAAATTTATCGTCCTAATCAATATCAGTCAAATGTGTGTATATAAACAAATCGTCCGATCTGTTTATTTTTATTTCATTTCATATACACGTTAAAAATTCTATTTTTAACTATAAAGTATTTTCCACTATAAAATATTTTATTTCAACTATATAAATATTTTATTTCATTTCACATCACATCACACAATCAACTACACATCAAAATCAAACAAACAAGCATACAAGCCGTCCATGGTCTGTGGACGACGGGTGTCGGGTGCTACTAAACACCGTCTGCATCCTAGTATATATTTATATAACTAGAAAACAAAATTAAAAGGTGATGTAACGACCCGGATTTTGAGCGACTTTGGTTATCGACATAAGCTCGATGTCGATAACCAAAACATAGAAAAATCCCGGTAATTAATGAAAGAAATTAGAGGGTGAGGAAAGATAAGATAGAAACTTAGAATAGAAGAAGAAGAAGAACACGACATCAGAGTAACATGAACCTCACAGGGGAACGAATAACATATAATATATAACATAACTTTGAAATATAATAGTTATGTATACAATAGCACTTATCAGAGTACAACACTTACAACACAGCGGAAATAACTATAGCTATATGATCTTGAAGCCTCCTGCTCCAAGCTCTTCAAGTATATCTGTAAAATCCTGACTACTTGACTGCCCGTACAAAATTGGACACCCAAGAGTTTAGGGAAAACAACAAAGTAAACTCCAGGTCAGTCATGGGACTGGTGTGAGTAAAACAGTTTAAACAGGTATATGAACAAGTAAACGATATCTCATAAGACCACGCCGCAGAACGGAACGGGTTTTTCCCTTATGAGAATCCAAAATATCTTTATATCAAAAACCTTTTGATATTATAATAATGTCTATTTACAAATAGATATCAACTAGCAAAAACGCTTTCATCTCACGTTCTACATAAATAGTATACAATCAAAATCGCAAGCACGTATTGGATAATGGATTTCCAACTATGACAAGGTATGGAACCACCTTCCGATCAGTGTACTCTAGGAACGATACACTGGAGTTCAACAAGAACATCTTGCAACTCAGCCACACATGACCGACCACTCATTTCGCTTGAGTGTATCGAATGTACATCACCAACGGTTGGGATCAGCAACCGTTCCCGTATATATGTGGGACAGCATTGATAGATTTAAGAAACAAATGAATATTCTCTAGATGGGTGATTATACACCCTACTTCGGTGCGACCGACTTAGCCATGCTGTCTGCCCGATTTCTGTCATTTACCGGTTGATGAGGGTAGAAGCTACGCTTTATCATCACATCAGATTCACTTCGAATGCCACATTTTCAGATCCATCGAAAATCACTAATTGACGTCTACAACCATACATTATGTGTCAGCTAAAAGAAGTTGCCTTTTCCGCTTCCACTCTTGGTACGGTTGAAGAAATCGATGTACGTGACCTCTCTGGAAATACTCTGTCAGACATTCATCAACACAAGTCATCCTCATTCACTTAGAATGTCACATCGTCATACCCGCCAAATCACAAATTGATTTATCCAAAAATAACACGGGTATACAGCTTAGAGAAACGAATTCCTCCGCCACCAAACGTGAATACGTTTGAACAGATCAACTTATGCGATCCATTGGATATACTTTGTCAGACCTTCATCCATACAAGTTGTCCTGGGACTGGACAAACCGAAGGCACTATTCAGTATATCCATCTTAGTCACTGTTATCTAAGACTTATACAACAGCCCTTGCATTTTACTTCGTCTTCAATTATCTTTGGCATATATGAATCGCAATGCTTATGCCAATACAGAGTGGTTCTTCGGATAATAATCCAACCGGTCTCTCCATATTAACAACGTTAAAATGGTCAAAACTTCGATTGTCTGTGATTTAACCATCAAAGAAAAACAAGTGTGCAAACAACGATATTATTTCCAGATGGAAATTATATCGGTAAATCATCAACATATATCTATATATATATTCACATTGCCTTATTTTCTATGTTTAGAAAATATATGTTATTAACACTGGAAAACGTTTTCCATTTGCTTATTTACAAATCACTACTCTTCCCCAACTATCAGTCCCTGACTGTGAACTAGTATGAGAACAATTCCCTAAGTATAAATCCCGAAGGCCGAAACCAACATCAGATAGACACTTAGAAAACCATTCAATTTACTAATCTCTAGTCAGTTCTAATTTTACTTAACTCTATTTGATTAACTCTGATTGATGAACTCTAACTGGTTAATTCTAACCGATCAACTCTAACTGGTCAACCTTAATTAATTAACTCTAACTGGTTTTACTTGGTTTGACTAACTCAATTTATTAACTCGACTGACTAATTCAACTCGATTAACTTAACTTGATTTACTTATCTCGATTAACTGAACTAATCACTTTGATTAACTCGACTAATTCACTTTGGTTAACTTAACCAATTCACTTAACTAGTTCACTTAGTTTAACTTAACTAATTCACTTAACTCCTGTCGAATAAACTATATTCGATAACTCCTCTAACTCTATTCGAATAAACTATATTCGATTAACTCATTTACTCTATTCTAATAAACTATATTGGATTAACTCCTCTAACTCTACTCGAATAAACTATATTCGATTAACTCATTTACTCTATTCGAATAAACTATATTCGATTAACTCCTCTTCTCTATTCGAATAAACTATATTCGATCAACTCATTTACTCTATTCGAATAAACTATATTCGATCAACTCATTTGATTTAACTCAAATCGATTAACTCCATCGAATAAACTATATTCGATAATCTCCTCTCGAATAAACGATATTCGAAAGTCTTACCTTTCGATTTAACAAATCGATAACTCCTTTTCGAATAACTAAATTTGACAACTCCTTTCGATTTAACTAATCGATAACTCCTTTCGCTTAAACTATAATCGATAACTCCCTTCGATGAAACTAACGTCGATACTCATTTCGATGAAATTAACATCGATTAACTCCTTTTGATGAACTAACATCGATTAACTCCTTTCGATGAAACTAACATCGATTAATTTAACTCGACGAACTTAACTCGATAATCTAACTCAAGAACTTAACTCGATTAACTTATCTCGATAATCTAACTCAAGAACTTAACTCCTATCGAATAACTAATATTCGATTTAACTCCATTCGCTTGACTCTAGATCGCAGCGATCACAATGGTTACGCCTGACTCCCTCAGAAAACATCCGACCGCCGTAGGCTATTTACAGCCCTGCGAATTACGCTAGCAGTCGTACGAGATGGCAACTTACCCTGAATACTATGTTTGACTAACTCTATCTCAAATAACTATATTTGATAACTTCTACTTCGAATAAGTGGTATTCGATAACTTAACTCGATTATCAACTCGAAAATCTTAACTCGAATCGATTAACTCCTACTGATTAACTTGACTTACTTAACTCACTGGTTAACTTGACTTACTTAACTCACTGGTTAACTCTATTGAACTGGTTAACTCTACTAAACTGGTTAACTCTACTGAACTGGTTAACTCTACTGAACTGGTTAACTCTACTGAACTGGTTAACTCTATTCAACTAACTCGACTTGACTAACCCCTTTCGAATAGCATATTCGTTTTACTAACTTTCAAATACCATATTCGATTTACTCCCTTCGAATAGCATATTCGATTTAACTCCTTTCGAATACCATATTCGATTTACTTTATTCACTTTATAAAGATTTCCTTTTTAACAACGTTTTATTCATTTGAAAAGATTTACTTTTAAATAATGGTTCTACACTTTAAAAATGATTTCCTTTTTATAACGTTTTCCTTTTCAATTCTATTTGTAAATGGTTTACAAATATTTCCTTTTCAAATTTATTCTTGAAATATTCTAACTCCTTAAATTCTCTGAAAAATTAGCCATAACCTCCTTTGTATCGGGAGCATCGGGAAAATCCCCAAACCCGCCACACAGGCCTTTCCATTCAAAAAGAAAATGGTTTGTAATTATTTCCTTTTTGAATATCTCCTATTTATAAATATTCCAATTTATAAACATTTCTTATTTATAAATATTCCACTTTATAAATATCTCTTATTTATAAATATCCCATTTTATAAATATTCTATTTTCAATATCACTTTGAAAATCCCCTTATCAACATTTCGGTATGTTATGGTATCCAATCATATCAAATCACGATGTTCAATATCATCCAAGTACATATAATCGCCCACAGATTTTATATCACATCATATAACAATATATGAAAAACAATAAAATAACTGTTGAGGAATCCAGTCGGATTCCTCCAACCTGTTTCCCTGCATCATAGATGTTAGCCAATATATTTAACATCGATTTCAGTTCACTGTGAAATATTCTGATAAACAGAATCAACATATAAATATTTAACGGTTCATATATATATATATAATTTATACTAACTGACTAGCAGTTCAATCAAACAGTCAACACACAGTCAAACAGACAATATTTAACAGTTCTAAGAATACGTTGTAAATATAGAACTGCTCAGAGTTGGTGAGATTTACTCACATTGTCGTAAATCGTTAAATAACGAATAATGATTTGTCGGTTCTGATCACACAATTTATTTTGCAATAAATATCGACGAGTTCTGAATCATTCCAACTAATTTGCATTGCGTTGATCTCGCCCATAAGATCCTGTCGGATCCGGTTGTGTTAAATTCTGACAACGTAGATAATATATCGCATACATAAGTTTATATACAATTCTAAATTAAATTAAACTTAATTAAAATTGTAGTTGGGCTTTACCCTGCATACTCGGCCCAGTCATTCCTTTAAAGGCCCAGATCCCATTAACTCTTCTCCTTCGTTTTTATCTCCTACTGTTCATGTTTCACAAAGACTGCTCCACGCCTACTCATTCAATGTTCCGACCATCTACACAGTGCAGTACCCACTTCCATGTTTTTTCACGTTTTGCACCCTTCTCGTGCATGCTTGACCACGCACCAGTGAACCGAGAACAAATGCATACTTCCCGCAGTCATAACACAACTCCAACACAGAGAACTACTCCTCCTTAATACCCAAACTGTCCTCAACCCATACATCAGAAATAAACACAAATCCATCTGCGTTCTTCTCCGAATATCACGTCCTTTCTTCTGCGCCTCCTTCTTTCTTCCAACAGAACTTCACCCACAATCCTCATTAAAAACCATACTACCATCGGAACAAACATCCACTTGCTCATCACAGACCTACCCACCCTATACACTCAATTCTCCTTCCCCTCAAACCTTTCCACCCCCAACCGTGAGCTCCAGACAATCAAACTCAACACTCCTAACGTTTCACATGAGCACTTACACCCTGCGATCTCAAACTCCAGGAAACACAGCTATTTCCCTTTTCACCTTCATCCCAAAACATACATTACATTTAAACCCTCACTGCCTTAATTCATTCACCTCAGGTATACGCTGTAAAAGATTCGAACCCGCAGCCTTATGCCTCACCAAACTGCTACTTCCTCACGTTCTCCAATCCCCGACTTCTTCCAGCTGGAAATCCCTCCAAGCTCTCACAAAACATGCGAAAAGGAAAAAAAACCTCAACAAAACCAACTACAACCACTTAATCGATCCCAGCTTCGCATTGTTTTCCGTGCGGTTTCCAGAAGTGAATCGAATCAGCTGAAATTGGTGTAGAACGGAGCACATACACTGATGCATTCATATTTGTTTGTTTTAGATTTTTATTTGTTGATGAGGGAAAACTTTTGATTTTGCTACAAGGGAATAGCGGTGCCGCTTTTAACCTAAGGAGAATGAAAAAATTAGGTCTTAGAAAAATGTATGGTGTATTATATAGATCGAACCATTTGCGTGAACAGGGAGGAGATATTTTCTTTGTTTTTGTGCGGCTGAAAAATGAGGGATACGTGGCCTTTAGTTTGACCAATGAATGGAATGAAAATATCCCTTTGTATTGATATTTTTAATTTAAAGTTTTACATACTCAGTTACGTAAAATTCATCAATATATGAGCTGCCCCAGAGAGAGATAAATATACCGTTGTGATGAGCTCGGTGTCACGATCCCAAAAATATAATAATATCGGTAGGTGGACTCATATTTTGAAACTTCAAAATGTTGATTTCAGGGTGCGAAATACTTCAAATAAAAAGTCGCTTATTAAATTAATTAAAAATTACAGTAAAATTCTAAAAATTAAATTATCACTATGTCCAACCTTGTCTAAATTCAAACCCGATCTCTAGTTATATCGAATAAACCGATACGGTCGATAAACGATTCTATAGCGACTATTTTAAAATTTGATTTGGACATATCTCAAAACCTACACGACGAAATCTTGATTTTTCTCTTCCACTAGAAAGATATACTATACCAGTTCCACACGTTTCTTGTTTCACAGAAATCCGCCATAAAACGAATCCTGTACATTCAGTTGAAGTTCGAATCGCCAATTCACGAACTACAGCGCCATTTCAAGCTCGATTTTAATTATATTATAATTATACGTTCAAACTGTCGTTCAAATAATTTATTCGTTATTCAAATTTAATTCTGAGCTGAATTTAATATCACAGATGATCCAGTTCACACCATATCGCCATTTCAGCCAATTCTGATTATTTCAAGATTAAATATATTATTAAATTTATTATTTTAAATTAAATATTAACCATTATTTAATTAACCACCATTTAATCCTTTTAATCACCTTTTAAATAATTAAATAAATTAATTATTATACCTTTGGAAATGCGGGTCATTACATTCTTCCCCACTTAAAATAATTTCGTCCTCGAAATTGCTAAGTTAGAGGACGACCCTATCTATTGGAATTCCTAAGATTTGTTTACCCCTTATTTCTGATTTCAACTGAATCAATAAATATCGAATAAAATATTTATTCATTCCGACTAACTAAAATTTTCAAAAATTCTGAAAATTTTCTAGCACCTTAACTTTTCGAAAAATTTCGCCAGCACCTCCTTTGTACTGGTCAATAGCTCAAACTCCAACTCGCCTCTTTGGGCCTTCTTCAACCCAAAAGAAAATCAAAACGCCAAACGGCTTGCCAATTCGGCTCATAAATTCCAAACTCATATAAAATATAAACTTGTACCTTTTTGTTGGGCATATCATTATATCCCTACCATCTGTTATCAACTCGGCATATACAAATGCCATCCCAATCAACTCCAACCAAGTTATTCTAAACACAACCATTCGCTTATTCAAGCCGAATTTAATTTCAAATTCGAGTTTCAAATTCCAAACTCTCAACTTATCATTTCAAATCCAGATTATTCTCTAATCACTTCAGTTTTTCTTAACCTATCATCTCAAGTTAAATTCTGGTTTATTATTTACTTTTACCATCCCAGTCGAATTAACTTCACAAGTTAAATTTTAATTTCTAGAACTTAAATTCCCGGTTTTATTTCAAATCAAATTTGAAATCATAATACCAATTCAAAACCTTTGAATTTCTAAACAACTTGTTTTCTCAAAACAATTCAAATCAAAATCTCTGGTAGTAATCCACCACTTAGAACTCGAAAATCACACCGATGATACTGCGCAGTCATCATCGGAATTATTTTCCAGCGACCCAAGTGATTTCAATACTATATCATTTCAAAACCCTTACTAAATACATCCATTTTGAAAACAACTCAAAATCTCCCAGGAACTTAAAATTTCCTTATTTTAATTCCAAATCTGATTTAAATTCATATTTAATTCATATTATTTCATATACTTTACTTATATGAATTCTGATTGGTTATATATAACCATTTCACATGTTATAATCTTATCTGATTAAAATCACTACCAACACATCCTATATATGATAATATATCACATATCCATACTATGTCGGTCCATCGTATTCAAGTGTTTATTTACTCCTACCGATACAGTGGATCAAACTGATCAACCAGAACTCATAAACAACTCAGCCAATGAATCTCCACAATATTAAACCATTTTATATCAAATACAAATACGCATTCGTATATATACACTCAAACTCAATCTAGGGTATTACTAACCCTATCTTTACCGAGTCACGCCACAGAGCCAAGGTAAACTTAACTTAAGCTCCGATACCAACTGTAACGACCTGGATTTTGAGCGACTTTGGTTATCGATGTCGATAACCAAAACATCGAAAAATCCAGGTAATTAATGAAAGAAATTAGAGGGTGAGGAAAGATAAGACAGAAACTTAGAATAGAAGAAGAAGAAGAACACAACATCAGAGTAACACGAACCTCACAGCGGAACGAATAACATATAATATATAACATAACTTTGAAATATAACAGGTATGTATACAATAGCACTTATCAGAGTACAACACTTACAACACAGCGGAAATAACTATAGCTATATGATCTTGAAGCCTCCTGCTCCAAGCTCTTCAAGTATATCTGTAAAATCCTGACTACTTGACTGCCCGTACAAAATTGGACACCCAAGAGTTTAGGGAAAACAACAAAGTAAACTCCGGGTCAGTCATGGGACTGGTGTGAGTAAAACAGTTTAAACAGGTATATGAACAAGTAAACGATATCTCATAAGACCACGCCGTAGAACGGAACGGGTTTTTCCCTTATGAGAATCCAAAATATCTTTATATCAAAAACCTTTTGATATTATAATAATGTCTATGTACAAATAGATATCAACTAGCAGAAATGCTTTCATCTCACGTTCTACATAAATAGTATACAATCAAAATCGCAAGCACGTATTGGATAATGGATTTCCAACTATGACAAGGTATGGAACCACCTTCCGATCAGTGTACTCTAGGAACGATACACTGGAGTTCAACAAGAACATCTTGCAACTCAGCCACACATGACCGACCACTCATTTCGCTTGAGTGTATCGAATGTACATCACCAACGGTTGGGATCGGCAACCGTTCCCGTATATATATGGGACAACATTGATAGATTTAAGAAACAAATGAATATTCTCTAGATGGGTGATTATACACCCCACTTCGGTGCGACCGACTTAGCCATGCTGCCTGCCCGATTTCTGTCATTTACCGGTTGATGAGGCTAGAAGCTACGCTTTATCATCACATCAGATTCACTTCGAATGCCACATTGTCAGATCTATCGAAAATCACTAATTGACGTCTACAACCATACATTATGTGTCAGCTAAAAGAAGTTGCCTTTTCCGCTTCCACTCTTGGTACGGTTGAAGAAATCGATGTACGTGACCTCTCTGGAAATACTCTGTCAGACATTCATCAACACAAGTCATCCTCATTCACTTAGAATGTCACATCGTCATACCCGCCAAATCACAAATTGATTTATCCAAAAATAACACGGGTATACAGCTTAGAGAAACGAATTCCTCCGCCACCAAACGTGAATACGTTTGAACAGATCAACTTACGCGATCCATTGGATATACTCTGTCAGACCTTCGTCCATACAAGTTGTCCTGGGACTGGACAAACCGAAGGCACTATTCAGTATATCCATCTTAGTCACTATTATCTAAGACTTATACAACAGCCCTTGCATTTTACTTCGTCTTCAATTATCTTTGGCATATATGAATCGCAATGCTTATGCCAATACATAGTGGTTCTTCGGATAATAATCCAACCGGTCTCTCCATATTAACAACGTTAAAATGGTCAAAACTTCGATAGTCTGTGATTTAACCATCAAAGAAAAACAAGTGTGCAAACAACGATATTATTTCCAGATGGAAATTATATCGGTAAATCATCAACATATATCTATATATATATTCACATTGCCTTATTTTCTATGTTTAGAAAATATATGTTATTAACACTGGAAAACGTTTTCCATTTGCTTATTTACAAATCACTACTCTTCCCCAACTATCAGTCCCTGACCGTGAACTAGTATGAGAACAATTCCCTAAGTATAAATCCCGAAGGCCGAAACCAACATCAGATAGACACTTAGAAAACCATTCAATTTACTAATCTCTAGTCAGTTCTAATTTTACTTAACTCTATTTGATTAACTCTGATTGATTAACTCTAACTGGTTAATTCTAACCTTTCAACTCTAACTGGTCAACCTTAATTAATTAACTCTAACTGGTTTTACTTGGTATGACTAACTCAATTTATTAACTCGACTGACTAATTCAACTCGATTAACTTAACTTGATTTACTTATCTCGATTAACTGAAATAATCACTTTGATTAACTCGACTAATTCACTTTGGTTAACTTAACCAATTCAATTAACTAATTCACTTAGTTTAACTTAACTAATTCACTTAACTCCTGTCGAATAAACTATATTCGATAACTCCTCTAACTCTATTCGAATAAACTATATTCGATTAACTCATTTACTCTATTCGAATAAACTATATTCGATTAACTCCTCTAACTCTACTCGAATAAACTATATTCGATTAACTCATTTACTCTATTCGAATAAACTATATTCGATTAACTCCTCTTCTCTATTCGAATAAACTATATTCGATCAACTCATTTACTCTATTCGAATAAACTATATTCGATCAACTCATTTGATTTAACTCAAATCGATTAACTCCATCGAATAAACTATATTCGATAATCTCCTCTCGAATAAACAATATTCGAAAGTCTTCCCTTTCGATTTAACAAATCGATTTAACAAATCGATAACTCCTTTTCGAATAACTAAATTTGACAACTCCTTTCGATTTAACTAATCGATAATTCCTTTCGCTTAAACTATAATCGATAACTCCCTTCGATGAAACTAACGTCGATACTCATTTCGATGAAATTAACATCGATTAACTCCTTCCGATGAACTAACATCGATTAACTCCTTTCGATGAAACTAACATCGATTAATTTAACTCGACGAACTTAACTCGATAATCTAACTCAAGAACTTAACTTGATTAACTTATCTCGATAATCTAACTCAAGAACTTAACTCCTATCGAATAACTAATATTCGATTTAACTCCATTCGCTTGACTCTAGATCGCAGCGATCACAATGGTTACGCCTGACTCCCTCAGGAAACATCCGACCGCCGTAGGCTATTTACAGCCCTGCGAATTACGCTAGCAGTCGTACGAGATGACAACTTACCCTGAATACTATGTTTGACTAACTCTATCTCAAATAACTATATTTGATAACTTCTACTTCGAATAAGTGGTATTCGATAACTTAACTCGATTATCAACTCGAAAATCTTAACTCGAATCGATTAACTCCAACTGATTAACTTGACTTACTTAACTCACTGGTTAACTTGACTTACTTAACTCACTGGTTAACTCTATTGAACTGGTTAACTCTACTGAACTGGTTAACTCTACTGAACTGGTTAACTCTACTGAACTGGTTAACTCTACTGAACTGGTTAACTCTATTCAACTAACTCGACTTGACTAACCCCTTTCGAATAGCATATTCGTTTTACTAACTTTCGAATACCATATTCGATTTACTCCCTTCGAATAGCATATTCGATTTAACTCCTTTCGAATACCATATTCGATTTACTTTATTCACTTTATAAAGATTTCCTTTTTAACAACGATTTATTCATTTGAAAAGATTTACTTTTAAATAACGGTTCTACACTTTAAAAATGATTTCCTTTTTATAACGTTTTCCTTTTCAATTCTATTTGTAAATGGTTTACAAATATTTCCTTTTCAAATTTATTCTTGAAATATTCTAACTCCTTAAATTCTCTGAAAAATTCGCCATAACCTCCTTTGTATCGGGAGCATCGGGAAAATCCCCAAACCCGCCACACAGGCCTTTCCATTCAAAAAGAAAATGGTTTGTAATTATTTCCTTTTTGAATATCTCCTATTTATAAATATTCCAATTTATAAACATTTCTTATTTATAAATATTCCACTTTATAAATATATCTTATTTATAAATATCCCATTTTATAAATATTCTATTTTCAATATCACTTTGAAAATCCCCTTATCAACATTTCGGTATGTTATGGTATCCAATCATATCAAATCACGATGTTCAATATCGTCCAAGTACATATAATCGCCCACAGATTTTATATCACATCATATAACAATATATGAAAAACAATAAAATAACTGTTGAGGAATCCAATCGGATTCCTCCAACCTGTTTCCCTGCATCACAGATGTTAGCCAATATATTTAACATCGATTTCACTTCACTGTGAAATATTCTGATAAACAGAATCAACATATAAATATTTAACGGTTAATATATATATATATATATATATAATTTCTACTAACTGACTAGCAGTTCAATCAAACAGTCAACACACAGTCAAACAGACAATATTTAACAGTTCTAAGAATACGTTGTAGATATAGAACTGCTCAGAGTTGGTGAGATTTACTCACATTGTCGTAAATCGTTAAATAACGAATAACGATTTGTCGGTTCTGATCACACAATTTATTTTGCAATAAATATCGACGAGTTCTGAATCATTCCAACTAATTTGCATTGCGTTGATCTCGCCCATACGATCCTGTCGGATCCGGTTGTGTTAAATTCTGACAACGTAGTTAATATATCACATACATAAGTTTATATACAATTCTAAATTAAATTAAACTTAATTAAAATTGTAGTTGGGCTTTACCCTGCATACTCGGCCCAATCATTCCTTTAAAGGCCCAGATCCCATTAACTCTTCTCCTTCATTTTTATCTCCAACTGTTCATGTTTCACAAAGACTGCTCCATGCCTACTCATTCAATGTTCCGACCATCTACACAGTGCAGTACCCACTTCCATGTTTTTTCACGTTTTGCACCCTTCTCGTGCATGCTTGACCACGCACCAGTGAACCGAGAACAAATGCATACTTCCCGCAGTCATAACACAACTCCGACACAGAGAACTACTCCTCCTTAATACCCAAACTGTCCTCAACCCATACATCAGAAATAAACACAACTCCATCTTCCTTCTTCTCCGAATATCACGTCCTTTCTTCTGCGCCTCCTCCTTTCTTCCAACAGAACTTCATCCACAATCCTCATTAAAAACCATACTACCATCGGAACAAACATCCACCTATTCATCACAGACCCACCCACCCTGTACACTCAATTCTCCTTCCCCTCAAACCTTTCCACCCCCAACCGTGAGCTCCAGACAATCAAACTCAACACTCCCAACGTTTCACATGAGAACTTACACCCTGCGATCTCAAACTCCAGGAAACACAGCTATTTCCCCTTTCACCTTCATCCCAAAACATACATTACATTAAAACCCTCACTGCCTTAATTCATTCACCTCAGGTATACACTGTAAAAGATTCGAACCCGCAGCCTTATGCCTCACCAAACTGCTACTTCCTCACGTTCTCCAATCCCTGACTTCTTCCAGCTGGAAATCCCTCCAAGCTCTCATAAAACATGCGAGAAGGAAAAAAACCTCAACAAAACCAACTACAACCACTTAATCGATCCCAGCTTCGCATTGTTTTCCGTGCGGTTTCCAGAAGTGAATCGAATTAGCTGAAATTGGTGTAGAACGGAGCGCAGACACTGATGCATTCATATTTGTTTGTTTTAGAGTTTTATTTGTTGATGAGGGAAAACTTTTGATTTTGCCGCAAGGGAACAGCGGCGCCGCTTTTAACCTAAGGAGAATGAAAAAATTAGGTCTTAGAGAAATGTATGGTGTATTATATAGATAGAACCATTTGCGTGAACAGGGAGGAGATATTTTCTTTGTTTTTGTGCGGCTAAAAAATGAGGGATACGTGGCCTTTAGTTTGACCAATGAATGGAATGAAAATATCCCTTTGTATTGATATTTTTAATTTAAAGTTTTACATACTCAGTTACGTAAAATTCATCAATATATGAGCTGCCCCAGACAGAGATAAATATACCGTTGTGATGAGGTCGGTGTCACGATCCCAAAAATATAATAATATCGGTAGGTGGACTCATATTTTGAAACTTCAAAATGTTGATTTCAGGGTGCGAAATACTTCAAATAAAAAGTCGCTTATTAAATTAATTAAAAATTACAGTAAAATTCTAAAAATTAAATTATCACTATGTCCCAAAAGAACCTTGTCTAAATTCAAATCCGATCTCTAGTTATATCGAATAAACCGATACGGTCGATAAACGATTCTATAGCGACTATTTTAAAATTTGATTTGGACATATCTCAAAACCTACACGATGAAATCTTGTTTTTTCTCTTCCACTAGAAAGATATACTCCACCAGCTCCACACGTTTCTTGTTTCATAGAAATCCGCCTTAAAACGAATCTTGTACATTCAGTTGAAGTTCGAATCGCCAATTCACGAACTACAGCGCCATTTCAAGCTCGATTTTAATTATATTATAATTATACGTTCAAACTGTCATTCAAATAATATATTCGTTATTAAAATTCAATTCTGAGCTGAATTTAATATCACAAATGATCCAGTTCACACCATATCGCCATTTCAGCCAATTCTGATTATTTCAAGATTAAATATATTATTAAATTTATTATTTTAAATTAAATATTAACCATTATTTAATTAACCACCATTTAATCCTTTTAATCACCTTTTAAATAATTAAATAAATTAATTATTATACCTCTGGAAATGCGGGTCATTACAGGTGAGGAGTTCTCACCGATTAGCTAATCCAATCCTACGACTCTTCAAATGTAGAAGTCTTCGCCGTTTCGTCTTTCGTCACCTTCGTCATCCGTATTCACTACATATATAAAAATCACAATTTTACTTCGCTATTCAATATATAAAAATCGAATTTTTACTTTGCTATTCAATATATAAAAATTGAATTTTTACTTTGCTATTCAATATATAAAAATCGAATTTTTACTTCGCTATTCAATATATAAAAATCACATTTTTACTTCGCTACTCAATATATAAAAATCACATTTTTACTTTGCTATTCAATATATAAAAATCGAATTTTTACTTTGCTATTCAATATATAAAAATCGAATTTTTACTTTGCTATTCAATATATAAAAATCGAATTTTTACTTCGCTATTCAATATATAAAAATTGAATTTTTACTTCGCTATTCAATATATAAAAATCGGTTCTTTTGCTGTGTAAAGATCATTTCTTTTGCTATGTAAACATCATTTCTTTTGCTATATAAAAATCATTTCTTTTGCTATGTAAAGATCATTTCTTTTGCTACATAAAGATCATTTCTTTTACTACATAAAGATCATTTCTTTTGCTACATTACTGATTAAACAAACCAGTTAGGATTAATGGTTTAAAGAAGAAAAAAAATATAAAAGAGTAAAAATAAAACTTATAAATTGAATTGGGAGGAGGGGGAGGTCTGATGGTCATCGGGGGGGTTCAGAGGGGTGCGGTGGTTGCTGATGTCGGCGCAGGGGTTCGAGGGCTAGGGGGAGGCGGCGGTTGTGGGTGGCGGCGGGTTCGATTGGGGTCTCGATTGGGGCCAGGCTTCGAGGGGGAAGGGGTTGCGCGAGCGAGGAGGTGGTGCGTCGGGTCTTGGAGCGAGGGAGGGGGATGGTGGCCGCGCCTGTGGCGCGGTGACGATGAGATCGAGGGGGGGCGATTTACTTTTTTTTTTCTATTCGACTATAAATGAAAGGGAAAAAGGGGAGGGGGTGGGATATCATATGAATAAATATATATTTTTTTATTATTAAATTCTCTAAAAAGCAACTTTTATTTTTGACCTCGAAACGAGACCCACCGCCTGTCGCCCATAGCTAATTACCCTCATTGCGAACACAATGGGATATGTATCGTAATCTGATTCGATCGTTTGGATCAATTTTTGTCAAAATCAACATATAACTCTATATATTGAATTTGAACGCGCATTTCAATTTACCGGGGTCACATACTAACTCGAAAAATTCCAGAAAAATATTTTCTAGCTTCGTATTGATGATACGGTCCTAACAAAACTAGTTTCGTCAAATTCCGAGACCATTTGAAAAATGGCCAAGTTCCAGTCGATTAAAATCAACTAAAACTGGTCAAACGCGTTTTCCTTTGCCACGCTCACATATTGAATTGGAAAATTATGAAATTTGAAACCTAGCAATAACTTGACATCACGGATCCAACAAAAGTGGTTTCGTCGAAATCCGAGGTCGTTTGCAAAATTTCTTTTTTTAAGGGCCTGAATTCCATAGCGACTATTCAGAATTTTCAACTGGACATATCTTTTGATCCCCGCTATGAAATTTGGATTTTTCTGTTTCGTTGGAAAGATATTCACAAATAGATTCTAATATTTTTGGTTTCGTTAAAATCCGGTTTATTTTGAATCCTGCACATCCATTTGAAGTTTGAAATCGAATTATCGAACTACCGCGCCATTTTCAATTCCTTTTATAATTATAAATAAATATTTATATTCCAACGACGATCTATATAACTATATACGTTTGAATTATATTCAAAATAAATTTCTCGTCGATATTATTTTAAAATAATTCACTTTAAATAATCAAAATTCGCTAAAATTGTCAAAATAAAATTTTTAAACTGGCCCAAATTTCCGGGTTATAACAATCTCCCCCACTTAAAACTTTTCGTCCTCGAAAAGGAACGAAGCCGAAAGTTGTTTTAAATACTAACTCAACTTTCATTATTTTTATTATGGCTTAAGTTCTTCAACTTTTCAGTTTCTAAGAACTTTTCAAATTTTTCAAAAATTTGGCTAACACCCTAAATTTTCGAAAAATTTCACCATAACCTCCCCTGCACCGGGAGCACGGGAAAATCTCGAAATTGCCATACAGGCCTTCTGTTCTTAAAAAGAAAAAGAAAAAGCCAAGCGGCTAGCCAATCGGCTTATAAAATCATCATCACCCAAACAAAACAGTAAATTATGATAAACATGTACCTATTTGACGGGCAAACAAATTTATTCTTCTGCTCTAGCCTCTTTGCTATGACCTGTTCAATGTAAGTACATGTATATGCAAGCAAATACGACTAATTTTCAATACAATTCACTATTTGATTCTATTAGGCGTAATGGTTCAAAATTTCAAACAAATAACCAAACAACACAAACATCAATCAATTAGTTGGTTATCATTTCAAATGCATAACTTTGATATATAGTCAAAAATCAGATTTTTGATGCCAAATCACAACAATAAGTCCTATCTAGTTTCGGTTCCCACACCAGTCAATAGGAAATATATAGAAAGCCCACTTTCGTCACTCGAACATAAATTCTAATGATGGAGCTCCATCATCAAAATCATCTCCGGGCGATTAGAGTGTAATTCTATATCTATCCAGTATATTAAAATTTCAAATACACGTGGATCAGACGTATACGCAAAATCTTTATATACTGGACTATCCAACTCAATATAAATAGATAATCAAATACGAATAATTGATTTAAATTTTCAAAACAAAAATTTGTTTTCATTTTAAAAATATACTCTTCACACTCGTTCTAGGATACTACTGATCCCATCTCTAACGAGTCATTCCCATTGGATATTGCTAATCCAATATCTGATTGATTCTTTCGTAAGGTTCTAATGTGTCTTGTTCTCTGAGCTTTGTAAACCAAAGCTCTGATACCACGCTGAAACGACCCGAACTTCCCCGGTCTCCGAAGAGAAGAGAAAGAACGAATTGTTTTAAGAACACGATAAAATAGAACGCAGACGGAAGAACATTTCATTGTATAATACAACAATTCCATTAGAATACAAGAATATACAGAGTATAAATCAATATTACACAGAAACATCAGAGATTTAAATTACATTTAAATACATAGCAGCGGAAAATAATACAATACACAACTGAAGAAGATATACAGATACAAAGCTTTCCGGATATCATTCCAGCTGTAAACCAGTATCCTGTGAATATAAATCTGCAAAACCAAAACTACTAGCTGCCCGTGTCAAAATAAGGGCACCCAGAGTTTAGGTCAAAACAATAAACTCCAGGTCAGTCATGGGACTGGTGTGAGAACTAAAACAGTTATTAATCTTTATTTTTAAAGTTAGGTAAATCAAGGGACCACGCCGTATAACACGGAACGGGTTTCTTCCCAAGAATACCAGTGCATAAAACAAACAGCGCACTAAATAAAGAAAATTGAAGCTATTATAAGACCCAGGTCCTATCACACAATGCAACGCAAGCCGGGGGATAGGGTTTTTACCTTATAATAGCCAAGAATGCTTGATACGTTTTAAAACAAATCCTTTATTATTACTATAAGTGTATAGTGTATAAAACAACTTCAAATCATAAGTATCAATCATAGGCGGCATGGGTACCATATATCATGTCGCCATACCAGGCTCTACAATCAAAACCGCAAATGTCACGTATTTGGAAGTTGGATTTCCATCTATGAACCGAGGAAAGGGATCGTCCTCTACCGATTCGAGACAATCTAGCCTATCATGTCTCAGGAACAGCCGCAACTGCCCCATGGATCGTCAGGGCCGGTCCACACGGAGTGGATATTATGCCTGAACAATACGTCTCCCCGCCCTATGGGGCGCAAATGAGCCAACAAATGACTCCATCGGACCCGGATCGTCCGATCAAACCGAGGCGCCTCGCAACAGCAACAACCACATAAGTCAAACTCGTCAGGGCGTGTAAAACCACTGACGCCACTTCTAGCTAGAAAGAAACGCATGCCCTCCCTGATGTCCTCTCCCGTTTTTGGTTCATACCGGGTGTGAAACTCGCGAGGTAAACGTTACACAAAGCTACGCCACAAAGGTCGTGCTTTGATCATCAACCACAAGACACTGCTTTTCAACAGAAGCCTTGATCATTTGCCACCTAGGCATGCCACACAGGCGATTCACTCTATGCGTTTGATATCCATCAGTATATAACCCCTGAGCTCGTACGTTTCAGAGAAGAGCGTTAAGCAAGAGAATAAATTCTCCACCGCCAAACAGATATATATTTAATAGAAATCAATCACACAGACTATAATCCAATGTTAGACACACAGTCCATTTACAAGTTCGTTCTGGGTCTGAGCGAAACCGGAGGCACCTAGTACCCCACATATCCATCGATCTCCAAGTACGTCTGGACGATCACCAACTATTTCCATCTTCTTGGGTGTACATCCCAATCAAGATCATCAGTAATCACCCAAACGACGTGAAGACCTCCGGTCTTCGACCACCGTCTTCATCTTCGACTTATCGTCGTATCAGTTATTCAGAATGGGATAAACCCGGTCTTTCCGAATAACTCGCGTATATTATAAACAAGTGTTACACAAACACAACATACGCCTCATTCCAATTCATCAGTCACTAACCGTAAATTAATCAAGAGAATAATCCCCCAAATATTAACCCCGAAGGCCAAAACCAACATCAGATCAATGTCCAGAAAACCATTCTGCTTAGCTAACCGACAGTTAGTTTCTAAATTTCACATTCATAGGGAAAGGTTCCCATTAGTTTTATCAAAGATAAATTCCTTGAATTTATTCTTTAATTTTCTTTTGAATTTCGATTCAACTAGTCGGGATTAACGAACCTTACCGAAGTAATCATTTGTTTTAATTTCCCAATCCCAACCTATTCATCCCATGAAGTAAAACTGGTTATACTTCATATCTAACACCACAGTGTTATCGGTAAATTCAATTACCATTTCACGTTTAAATCTAATTAAAGATTTAACTATCGCCTGGAGCAAAACTGGTGATACTCCATTCCCGATCTCTTCAATCTAATTAAAGATTCATTAAAACTCCACTTAGTTTTAATCTTTAACTGGGTTAAAGAATCAGTGTCATTTAAAACACGGTTCACGATAAACCCAAAATCACATCACATTTCAATCAGTTCCTAACCGTAAATTAGCAAGTGAGCAATTCCCTAAGTATTAACCCCGAAAGCCGAAACCAACATCAGATGAATACCTCTGAAACCATTCAACTTAACTAATCTCCAGTTAGTTTCTGATTTTCTTAACTCCTTTAGGTCTAAGAATAGTATTATTGAAGATACCGTTCACGACAACCCAAAATCACGTTCCATTAATTATCGGGTTAAAGAACGAGTGTTATTTAAAACACCATTCACGATAAACCCAAGAATCAATTCGAATTCAATTCCAATTAAATATTATTTAATTGGTATACTTCATTAAATCTAAATAAAAAGATTTAATCTTTTTCCTCAACTGGGCTTAAGAACAGTGTTAATGAAGACACCATTCACGACAAACCCAAATCACATTTGATATTAAATACAAGGCTCTGAATAGAAAATATATCAGCTTATATTCAATATCAAATTCTACGACCAACAAATATCGCATTGGAAATAACGATATATATATATCTTTCAAATTCCCATTACAATATATGTATCATCACGAAATCCAACATCGAAATATTCCGAAGACAATTTCGATTCAAATCCATTCCAATATAATTATTGGAAATTCTGGTTATTTTCAAAACCATTTCCAATCCAATTCATTTATTTAAAAATAAATAGAATTATAATTCTAGTTCAATACTAGTTCGTTTCAATAAAAATCTGTTTTTATCTTTTCAAATATGGAGTTTTTCATCCCAATTCTTCCCAAATCATTTCTTATGATTTTACACAAATTATTACTAATTTTAATAATTTTATCAAGGTCTGTACAGTCGATTTCCATCAACGGCCATCGAACTGCACTTACAACGACCTTTTCCAAATTTGATTTGGACATAATTCCAAATTCAACCGTTAGATTTCAAATTTCTAATATTCGTTATAAAGCTCTTTTCGATACGAACCCAACAGTTCTGGTTTCAGGAGAATCCGACGGTCGGATCTCCCGTAATATCCATTCGAAGTCAATGGTCGAAATTCGCGAACTGCCGCGGTGCGGCGCGTTCTATTCAGGCCATTATATAATATATATAATATATATAATATATACTTCGTCGATTTCCTTTTAAAAACGTATTTTTATAATTCGTTTTAAATTCGTTTTCAAAACGATTTCAACTTCATTTCTAATTCAAATCAAAATTGAATTTTTCCTTATAAATTCGTTTTAAATTCGTTTTCAAAACGATTTCAACTTCATTTCTAATTCAAATCAAAATTGAATTTTTCCTTATAAATTCGTTTTAAATTCATTTCAAATTGATTTCAATTCAAATGGATTTCTAATTCAATTTCAGTTCATTTTCAATTCAATTCAATTTCAATTCGAATTCATTTATATTCAATTTCAATTCGAATTCATTTATATTCAATTTCTATTCGAATTCATTTCTATTCAATTTCAATTCGAATTCATTTATATTCAATTTCTATTCTAATTCATTTCTATTCAATATTATTCGAATTTCAATTCTTTTCAAAATATCAGATTTTGAAATCACTTTCGATATTCATTATAAAATGAATAAAATCGATATAAATATCGTTCACGTCAAATTGGCGTCAATCTAATCAACACGGCTTCATATATTTCTATTTTCAAATATTCTATTTCAAATATTTCTATTTCAAATGTTTCCTTTTCAAATATTTCTTTTTCCAATATTTCTATTTCAAATATTTCTATTTCAAATATTTCTTTTTCAAATATGGAATGAGGCCCAATCAATTACCATATAATGTTAATTATATGGATTTTCTACAACACATGTATACAATAACAACGATGAATAATCAACCATCATCCAAAGTGCATTCTACACTGTATAAGCATCGAATATAAATATTTAACGCTTATAACAGTCTGTCAATCAATCGATCGACATACAACTAATTATTGGGATTAGTGTATGTCATATATCATCCCAATACCCGTATGGGGTTTCAAACAATCAAACACAGATTTAATTTGTGCTGTTGGGCGATGTGTAAAATTTATCGTCCCAATCAATATCAGTCAAATGTGTGTATATAAACAAATCGTCCGATCTGTTTATTTTTATTTCATTTCATATACACGTTAAAAATTCTATTTTTAACTATAAAGTATTTTCCATTATAAAATATTTTATTTCAACTATATAAATATTTTATTTCATTTCACATCACATCACACAATCAACTACACATCAAAATCAAACAAACAAGCATACAAGCCGTCCATGGTCTGTGGACGACGGGTGTCGGGTGGTACTAAACACCGTCTGCATCCTAGTATATATTTATATAACTAGAAAACAAAATTAAAAGGTGAGGAGTTCTCTTCAAATGTAGAAGTCTTCGCCGTTTCTTATTTCGTCACCTTCGTCATCCGTATTCACTACATATATAAAACTCACATTTTTACTTCGCTATTCAATATATAAAAATCGAATTTTTACTTTGCTATTCAATATATAAAAATTGAATTTTTACTTTGCTATTCAATATATAAAAATCACATTTTTACTTCTCTATTCAATATATAAAAATCACATTTTTACTTTGCTATTCAATATATAAAAATCGAATTTTTACTTTGCTATTCAATATATAAAAATCGAATTTTTACTTTGCTATTCAATATATAAAAATCGAATTTTTACTTCGCTAATCAATATATAAAAATTGAATTTTTACTTCGCTATTCAATATATAAAAATCGGTTCTTTTGCTATGTAAAGATCATTTCTTTTGCCATGTAAACATCATTTCTTTTACTATATAAAGATCATTTCTTTTGCTATGTAAAGATCATTTCTTTTGCTACATAAAGATAATTTCTTTTACTACATAAAGATAATTTCTTTTGCTACATTACTAATTAAACAAACCAGTTAGGATTAATGGTTTAAAGAAGAAAAAAATATATATAAGAGTAAAAATAAAACTTACAGATTGAATTGGGAGGGGGGAGGGAGGTCTGATGGTCATCGGGGGGGTTCAGAGGGGTGCGGTGGTTGCTGATGTCGGCGCAGGGGTTCGAGGGCTAGGGGGAGGCGGCGGTTGTGGGTTGTGGGTGGCGGTGGGTTCGATTGGGGTCTCGATTGGGGCCAGGCTTCGAGGGGGAAGGGGTTGCGCGAGCGAGGAGGCGGTGCGTCGGGTCTTGGAGCGAGGGAGGGGGATGGTGGCCGCGCCTGTGGCGCGGTGACGATGAGATCGAGGGGGGGTCGATTTACTTTTTTTTTCTATTCGACTGTAAATGAAAGAGAAAAAGGGGAGGGGGTGGGATATCATATGAATAAATATATATATATATATATTTTATTATTAAATTCTCTAAAAAGCAACTTTTATTTTCGACCTCGAAACAAGACACACCGCCTGTCACCCATAGCTAATTACCCCCATTCCGAACACAATGGGATATGTATCGTAAGCTGATTCGATCGTTTGGATCAGTTTTCGTCAAAAGCAACATATAACTCTATATATTAAATTTGAACGCGCATTTCAATTTACCGGGGTCACATACTAACTCGAAAAATTCCAGAAAAATATTTTCTAGCTTCATATTGATGATACGGTCCTAACAAAACTAGTTTCGTCAAATTCCGAGACCGTTTGAAAAATGGCCAATTTCCAGTCGATTAAAATCAACTAAAACTGGTCAAACGCGTTTTCCTTTGCCACGCTCACATATTGAATCGGAAAATTATGAAATTTGAAACCTAGCAATAACTTGACATCACAGATCCAACAAAAGTGGTTTCGTCGAAATCCGAGGTCGTTTGCAAAATTTCTTTTTTTAAGGGCCTGAATTCCATAGCGACTATTCAGAATTTTCAACTGGACATATCTTTTGATCCCCGCTATGAAATTTGGATTTTTTGGTTTCGTTGGAAAGATATTCACAAATAGATTCTAATATTTTGGGTTTCGTTAAAATCCGGTTTATTTTGAATCCTGCACATCCATTTGAAGTTTGAAATCGAATTATCGAACTACCGCGCCATTTTCAATTCCTTTTATAATTATAAATAAATATTTATATTCCAACGACGATCTATATAACTATATACGTATGAATTATATTCAAAATAAATTTCTCGTCGATATTATTTTAAAATAATTAATTTTAAATAATCAAAATTCGCTAAAATTGCCAAAATAAAAATTTTAAACTGGCCCAGATTTCCGGGTTATTACATGTAGTGTCACGAATTTCCGGTACCATATGAGCTGCCCAAATAACACAAGTCCAACCCAAATTTGCACTGGAAACCAGGAAACTAATAGAAAGAAAACAGAGGGTGAGAATAGATAAGATAGAACTTATAATAGAAGAAGAAGAACATACATCATCATCAGAGTAACCCGAAATTCACAGCGGAACGAACAATATATAATAGAAACATAACTTTGAAATAAAACTAGTATATGTATACAGTAACATTATCAAAGTACAACACAGCGGAAATAACTATAGCTATATAATCATGAACCCTCCAACTCCAAGCTCTCTAAGTATATCTGTAAAACCTGACTACTTGACTGCCCATACAAAATTGGGCACCCAAGAGTTTAGGGAAAACAAAACAAAACAAACTCTGGGTCAGTCATGGGACTAGTGTGAGTAAAACAATTTAAAAACAGTTGAGTAATTAAACGATATCTCATAAGACCATGCCGTATAACGGAACGGGTTTTTCCCTTATGAGAATCCAAATCAATTTGATTTAACTTTCAAATCATTTTGAAAGAAACAATGATCCTTTATATCAAAACTCTTTTGATATTATAATAGTGTCTATCAACCACAATATAATAATCATCTAGCAGAACGCTTTAATCTCATGTTCCAAATATATAGTATACAATCAACACCGCGAGCACTTATTGGATAACGGAACACCAACTATGACAAGGTATGGAACCACCTTCCGATAGTGTACCTCTAGAGAGGAATACACTGGGTTCAACAAGAACATCTTGCAACCTGGCCATACATGACCGACCACTCATTTCGCTTGAGTGTATCGAATGTATATCACCAATGGTTGGGATCAACAACCGTTTCCCGAATGGGACAACATTGAATAGATTAAAGAATGAAATGAATACCTCTAGATAGGTAATAATACACCCTAATTGGCAGCCAACCACTTAGCCATGTTGCCTTCCCGATTTTTGTCATTTCCTGGTTGTGAGGCTAGAGGCCACGCTTATCTCTGACAGATCACACAATTATTCACTTTGAATGTCACATCGTCATACCCGCCAAATCACAAACTGATTTCCCCAAAAATACAACAGGTATACAGCTAAGAGAAACGAATTCCTCTGCCACCAAACATACATACGTTTAAAGAGATCAACTTACATGATCTATTAAATATACTCTATCAGACATTCTTCCATACAGGTTGTCCTGGGACTGGACAAACTGAAGGCACTATTCTATAAACAGGACGGCCCTTGCATAACTCCGTCTTCAATTATCTTCATCGTATTTGATTCGCAACGCTAATGCCCATACAGAGTGGTTTTCAGATAATGAGTCTGATCCCGGTCTCTCCGTATTGACGACGGAAAAATGGTCAAAAACTTCATAGTCGGAGAGTTAACTATCAAAGAAAAACACGTGTGCAACTAATGATATTATTTCCATATGGAAATTCTACCGATCAATCATCAATCATCTTAAATTAGTCTATCATTAATTTATTCATTTACCCATTTCCTATTTCCATATATATACAAAAATTCTTATTTTCTAAATTTAGAAAATATACCTTATTATTACTGGAAAACGTTTCCATTTTTATTCTCATCTCTTATTTTCTATATTAGAAAACATTTCTGATTCTTATTTGGATAACATTTCCAAAACTCCTTCATTGGATTTAAACAGATGTTTAAATAAAACATAGCTATGCCAACTCAAACCATTACCCTCATTAACTATATTCACTTTACCAAACTTTACTATCAAACCTTAACCATTCCTTAGTTAAAAATGAAGTCAACCAAGTTGGGGTATAACTACCTATCAGACCTTTATTGAACAACATTTCTAACTTTGAAATAAACAAAGTTCACCTTCTAAATCTTTAACAAACTTCCTTACGTAACTCTCGGATTCTATTTACAAATCCACTCCTTTTACAAAAATCATTTTGATTATAACAATAGTGTTATAATCCCATGCTTCCGAATTATAATAACTTAAATATAACTTTTATTTATTAATTTGGATAAATAAACAAATAACTAATTTATTAATAATAAATAAATCTTGATTAAAAATGGAAAGTGAATAGTACTTTCCCGAATTCGATATAATCGAATTTCAACGTATAACTCTCATTCGAATATTTTCTATTTGATAACTCCTTTTCGAATAAACCATATTCGATTAACTTCTTTCGAATTAACTATATTCGATAATCTCTCTTTCGAATAAACTATATTCGATTACTTCTTTCGAATAAACTATATTTGATAATCTCTCTTTTGAATAAACTATATTCTATTAACTCCCTTCGAATAAACTATATTCGATAACTCCTTTTTTTTGAATAAACTATATTCGATAATCGTTCTTCGAATAACTATATTCGATAATCTTTCTTCGAATAAACTATATTCGATAATCTCTCTTTTCGAATAAACTATATTCGATAATCTTTCTTTCAGATAAACTATATTCGATTACTTCTTTCGAATAAACTATATTCGATAATCTCTCTTTCGAATAAACTATATTCGATAATCTCTCTTTCGAATAAACTATATTCGACTAACCCTAACTTGATGAACTCTTATACGATTAACTAATATTCAATTAACTCTATTTGAATAAGTAATATTCGATTAACTCTAATTGATTAACTCTAATTGATTTAACCTAATCGATTAACTCTATTTGATTAACTCTAATCAATTAACTGTATTTGATTAACTCTAATACAATTAACTAATATTCAATTAGCTCTAACCGATTAACTCCAATTGATTAACTCTAACTCGATTAACTCCAATTGATTAACTCTAACACGATTAACTCTAACTGATTAACTCTAACTCGATTAACTCTAACCGATTAACTCCATTCCGATTAACTCTATTCGATTAACTCTTATCAATTAACCCTATTGGATTAACTCTAACTCGATTAACTCTATTGGATTAAATCTATTCGATTAACTCTAATCGAATAACTCTAATTCCTTTTATAATCATACTTACTTTCCAAATATTTCCTTTTATAATATCTTATTTATTTTCTAAATAAATATTCATTTTATCTTTCTATTTATCTTCCCAATATATATTCCTTTTATCTTTCTATTTATTTTCTAAATAAATATTCCTTTCATCTTTCTATTTAATTTCTATCTCCTTTTCTATTCTATTTGTTTAACAAATATTTCCTTTTCTATTTGTTTCACAAATATTTTCCTTTTATATTTGTTTCACAAATATTTTCCTTTTATAACTCTATTTATTTTAAAAATGTTTCTTTTTATAAATATTTCTTTTCAATATAACATTGAATATTTCCTTTTTATCATTCCAGTATTCCTCATGGTATTTAACAACAATGATCGGTATCATTCAAACATACAAAATCAGCACAGATTTCATATCACATCATATATGAAAAACGGTATAATAAATATTGAGGAATCCAGTTGGATTCCTCTGACCTGTTTCTCTGCATCCACAGATGTTACACAATATAATTCATATCAATTTCATTTTAATATGAAATATTCTGATAAATAGAATCAATATTTGATTAACAATATATATAACTATATCGATATTTTTCAACCAATCAATTTATAGTTCAACCAAACAGTCAACACACAACAATCAATCATCATTTATCAGTTCTAAAAATACGTTATAAAAATATGAACTGGTAGAGTTGGTGATTTTTACTCACATTGGACGATCATCGTTAAATAACGATAATTGTCACTTGATTCAGACAGATAATTTATTTCGCTGTAAATTGTAATGAGCTCTAATCCACTCCCAATCAGTTCCATTGTGTAGCCACCGTCCATACGATCCCAACGGGTATGACCGTTCGTTAATTCGACACCGTATGGAAAGGATATTATAAATACAAGTTAATACCTAATTTAGATTTAAATAAAAACTTAGCTTTAAAATTCCAAGTGGGCTCACTACATCAGATTAGGCCCATACCAAATTTAAATATCAAAACCGGCCTGTGTTTCCTTCTTCTTCAAAACGTGAAATGCCGCTCCAGTAATCCTCCTCCATTGCCAATCTTTCAAGCCTCCACCGATCCTTCCGTAATCCACCATTTTTCACGCAACTACCGCCATCGTTCATCACTCAAACTCCTCTCCAAGCTCAACCACAAATACCATAACTCGCACTTTGATTGAAGAACGCAACTTCTCCATCCCCGCGTCACTACTGAGAGGACATCGACTTCAACCTTCACCGCTTTAACCCAAAATCCACCGCGACTTCCTACCCAACATCAGAAACCCCAAAACGATTTCGAATTCAAGCCTTAGCTTCTTAAATCCACCAAAACGTTGAACCCTAGTTTACTATTCCTATTCGAGCTCGACGAAAATTGGATCGCACCAAAATCTGAGGCCACTATTGCGAAGCTCTCCCAATCCAGAATCCATTTATACATATATGATGATTTTAGAGATTTTATTCTATTTGTTTTGATTTTCTTTTCGATTTTTGAAACTCGTTTCCACATTTTGAGTAAAGACAGCTGCGAAAAAAATCCTGTTGACCTGTCAATGAAAGAATTAGGGTTTGCAACAGGTTAGTGGAATTTATAAGGAGATTTAAATTTTTTAATATTCGATTATTTTACTTGTTTTTGTTCCTACGCTGTTTGTATTTGTCCTTTAAAATCCGTGTGATCACACACGATATCCAAAAATCCCGAAAATGGGCGTGCACCTACAGTTTGACATTACGGACCCAACGAAACTAGTTTCGTCGAATTCCGACTCCGTTTGCTCACACAGCGTATTTTTAATCGTCGAAATATCGACTGTTTTTCACATTAAAATCCCGCATGCCACATACTGACTTCAAAAATCATGAAAATTGAAATCTAGCAATAATTTAATATTGCGGATCCAAAAAAATTAGTTTCGTCAAAAACGAAGGTCATTCGCAAAACTGGTTATTTTTAAAGCTCTAAATAACCCATTTAAATATATAAATATATTTAAAAATAATTAAATTAAATATTTAAAAATAAATATTATCGTATATATTCACAATAGAATACCATACAGCTCCAGAATAATCCTATATGGATTTCTAACTCGATATTTCAAATCCCGATTAAATCGATATTTGATTTATAATGAAATTCCTTATATATATCGTTATAGATTATAAAGAATTCCATAGCGAATTTTCGAAAATTTGATTTGGACATCAATTAAAATCTACACAATGAAATCCTGATTTTACTCTTCCACTAGAAAAATATACTTCACTAGCTCCGAACATTTCTTGTTTCACAGAAATCCGATTTAAAACGGATTCTGTATCAAATCGCCAAATTACGAATTGCCACGCCATTACGGGCTTGATTATAATTAAATTATAATTAATACGTTCTAACATTGACTAAATAATATATTTGCTATTCTAATCCAGTTCTAATCTATATTATACCTTATATATGATCCAATTCACACTGTATTGTGAATTTAGCTATTTTCAACTATTTCGGAACTATAATATATTATTATATTATAAATATTAATTAAATATTCAATATTATTTAATTCTGACCATTTTAGATTACCAAAACATTATTTAAATAATTAAATAAATTATTTATAATACCGTAAAAATACGGGTCGTTACAGCTTGAAGCTGTTGGTGGCTCCTTTCTCACCACCAGGAATAGCAGGCTCTAACTACCACCTTTTTGTTAATGCTTTTCTTATATATGCAGTTTTCCAAACAACATATTTCATCATTTGTTCATCTGTACAATAAAATGAGCTACTTATATTTTCCAGTAAAATAACTTGTTTTTTTCATCGAAACAAAAGTCAAACTGGAGGAAAAAAATCATAAAAGAATATTACTAACGTCAGGCTGAGGTTTAGTAGCTCAATTTATCAAAGAAGATGCTTGCAGCATAGAATGTTAATTTCAACAATATACAAATAACTAAAAATATAATATAAATTGGTCAGGTACTGTTGTGTAGGTATGAAATCATGTATACCATTGAAAAATTAAAGAACATATTATCCGCATTTTTTTTAAGGATTCTATGAGAAATATTTTGTGCATGTTACGTTGCATGGAGATGCAAATTTTTAACAATAGATAATAATTATTATTTATTTCACTATTAATTAAGTTTAGTAATATGCCACTGGTTAGTGTATTAAAAGGCGTTATAAAAAAAATCCAAAACCAAATATTTGATTTTTAATCCCATTATCAATATAAAATTGATTATTAATAGTTAATTCTCTAATTAATTCCACATTCTAGTTGTTGAAATTTCTAGGATGTTACAATTTCTCATGCTCTTTCACAAAGCAATTGATTTCAATCAATATTGCATTAATTAAGTATGTAAATATGTACGTAATTCAAACAAAATGATTAAGCCATTGTTATATTCAATACTCTTTTGTAGCTCAGCCAATTTCCAAGTTCTCCATGATCATATCTCAGCCTCAAGTGGGTTGACATATTTTTAAAATAAATATGTATGTGGTTCTACATTTGATATTACTTTTCTTAAATGAAATACGCTATATCGATAAAACTTAGGAAACTACCAATGAAATATCTTTCCATTGAGAAATTTTCAGACCTGCAGAGGAAAGATTTATAATTTCAGACCTGTTCTTGCAGTAATCCTATACCATAAAGTTTCATTCATGTTAGATATTAAGTGGAGAAAGTGATAATTGTTTCAAGTTTAATTTTACATACACGGACGTTGTGATTTATAATAATAGCGAACATCATGTAGTTACAAATATCTTAGTAATCATAATATTTCAAGTGTGGTGTACAAAATTAAAATTATAAACATAGTTTGTCATATTGCTTTCTACCTCTGCCACTTAAGATAGAATACTTTATGAGAAAATATATCTTGCATTTGCACAATCAGCCTGCCACAAATAATTTTATGAAAATTGTTAAAAGATTAATTTATGATGTTACGATAAAGCATACAACAAATCTGAATTGGTCAGGGCCAAGCGAAGATTTGAAAATTTTCTCTAATTTGAGGGCTGGATTGTTGTTGTTATTTGAACTTCTCCATCCTTTTCTAGATCGGGGTGCTGGTGCTTGGGTGTTGTTCTTTTAGGTTCGGGGAGGGAGGGGAGGGGGGTTGGCAGTGAAATGGCTTTGGTTGTCTTCGGATTTTCTATAGATCTAAGTCATCACCATGCCTTTTCTCCGTAGTTACCAAACGACTGCTCGGTGGTTTCTTCTGCTACAGATGTCTTAATTCACTTATTAAGTTCATCTAAAACAAGTATGTTCCTAGTATCAACAAAATTTACATTCATCTAATGTATTATCTACAAACTTTGTTAATATTTTAATATTTCTATTCTTAAATGCATGTGGTTTAGTATTACCCTTCACTTAATCACCAATCCAGCAAGCATATAATTTCTTCTTTGTAAGAAACTTTGGTTTCATAACTGTTCCAGTAATCATTCTTACCCAAAACTACTTAACTTCAAATTATTTTTTATTTATGGGAAAATATTCATAGCAAATCATACGAAAGGCAGGAAGTTTTTCTTCTTCTTTTTCAGTATACAACTAAGGTCAGACAATACTTTCAGTTGTGTATAGAAAGAGTGATAAGATTTTAACACATTACCAAGAAAATGTTACAAACTATCAAGAAATAATTCTTAATAGAAGAATTAAATCATTAGATGTGAAATCATAGTACTTATAAGTTACCTCAAAAATTGAAGTCCACCACGCTACATCAATATGTAATTCACATCCTCTACCCTATGCAGGACTTATGCTTCTTTAAGATCTAACATGTACTCTTGTCAAAATACAAAAAGGAATAAAATTAGGATTTCAGATCTATAAGAAAAAATACAAAAAAGAGATGGAACTGTACTACTGAAATGTGACAAATAACTTAGCTACTAAATAAAGAAATATCCACTGCAAAGAAGAAGTATACAAAACCGAGAAAAACATTAATAAGTGAATTAAAAAAAATATAAGCAACATCAGGTAAATTGGGAGAAGAAATATTTGTACCTATTGCAGGGTGGAGGAGGAGGGCAGCCAAGTCAAAGGGTGAATGTGATCAGCGGCGCGGTCTGGAAAGCAGACACCGGTTGAAGTTAGAGAACGGTAGCCACCAGAATCAAGGCAGTAGCCTGGGTCCCGCAGTAGGCTAGGTTGATCGAAACGGGGTGGGCAGGTAGTTGCAACGTAGGCAATGAGAAGGGGAGGGGAGCGATATTGGGTTTAATAGACCTGTGGGCAATATGAGAATGGGATGGAAGCGATTTTTAGGTAAAAGAGATCTGTAGGTGAAAAGAGAAGAGAAGGGGATCGGTTGATGCATACGATAACTGGAAACGGGTAAATGAAAGAAGACCAATGATTGATGGAAACACGTGGCAAAATAGAGACGAAACGATTGTATATGAAACGACCCAAACTTCCCCTTACGAGGAAGCGCAGATTGAGTTGAGAACACGACAAATCAGAACACAAACAATAGAACATTTCATTGCTATTATAACAATTACATCAGAGTACAAGAATATAACAGAGTATGAATAAATAATATACATCAAAAAAAAATATCAGAGATTTAAATTACAAAGAAGAGGAAAAATAATACATAACACAACTGAAAGAGATACACGGATACAAAGCTTTTCGAATATAGCTCCAGCTGTAAACCAGGATCCTGTAAAAAGAAATGTGCAAAACCAAAACTACAAGTTGCCCGTGTGGAAACTATAGGCACCCAGAGTTTAGGTAGAAACAATAAACTCCGAGTCAGTCATGAGACTGGTGTGAGAACTAAAAATAGTTATTAAAACTTTACTTTAAAATATAGTAAATCACGGGACCACGCCATCACAGAACGGTTCACCCCCATGAATACCAGTGCATAAACAATAACTAATAATAGTCATATGGATGTACAATGCATCAAACAACATGCAATTCCTCAATCTACCCATTTAGGCTTAATCCCAAATTTATATTTTTCGAAATCCAATTAATTTTATAGAAATTATTCCTTTGGACTTTATTTCTCGATTTCTTATTTCAAATCTTTTGAAATACATATCTAGCTTTTAAATCAAAGTAGATTTCACTTCGGGATCTCAAGCCAAAATCTTTGGAAATATGAATTCCAAAACATAACAATGCATACAAACAAGTATGCAACTAAATATTGAGCTCCCCTTAGACAAGGAAAAGGGTACGCACCTCACCAACTCGAAATATAAATGTGCACCTCCCACGATGGAGCAGGCTACAATAAGGATGCACAATCCCACGCCCTCGGGGACTACACCGTCATCTCACCTATGCTTTTAGTCGTCCGGCTTACCAGAATCTTTAGCCACATACTAAATCATTTCATGTCCCGAAGCGAGGAAAATCATTTCACCACATAATAATCACAAGAACTTTCCAAAATATAGTACTTTACATTAGCAATTCACACATATGATCAGTCACTATTAATCACATAACCTTTGAGCTCGTATGTCTCAAAGAAGGGTGTTAAGCAAGAGAATAAATTCTCCATGACCAAACAGGTATATCATCAATATCAACTAATTGGTAATGTGATGAACTACAATGTCAAACACATAATACATTTCGAAATCATCGGGTTTAGGCCTCGAAATCTTTTCTGTTTTATAAAACATTCCCTGTCCAAAATTGGGAATACATTTCTTCACTTAAGAAAAATATCATTTCAAAAACATTCATTAAATTTGAAATGAACTCAACAACACCACTAAACCTCTTATATTCAAATTGTGAAGTGTTTCACAAGATTTATCATACACATATTTGTACCCAACCCAATGCTAAATGTAAAAGCATATCTTGCTCATAAACTTGTCGAGCATAATCCAAACAGTCAATCAATCACAATCAATATCAACAACCAAGAATATTTTGTTTATATCACATCTCATGTTTTGGTTAATTTAATCACCATTCTTTCATTCAAATCTAATTAAAGATTTATTAGAACTCTTCTTAGTTCTAATCTTCGAAAATCATTACTTAATGATTATTAAATTTTCTAAAAATTAATCCTGCCTTTAATTGATTTAAAGAAAACATGTTATTTAAAACACAGTTCACGATAAACCCAAAATCATCTTCCATTAAAATGGAATCTTCACGGAAATCATAACAATTTATAATCAATACAAATTTCCGTATCAAACTAATATTATAAGTGGAATAGCGGCAAGGCCTTTTAAATTCCATAAATAGTAACGGTCTTCATTCATAGAAGCTCATCTCGATTATTACCAAATCGAATTCCATTCAATTCCAATTTAGTTTATTAAATTGGAAAAATTTACTTTGGAAAATTCCATTAATCTTCGTAAAATGATTTATAAATTCCAAATCATATCTTCACTGTTAATTGGGTTAAAGAACGGCTATTATTAAAAACATTGTTCACTATGAACCCCAAAATCCAATTGGATATTAAATACAAGGCTTTAAATAGAAATTATATCGTCTTATATTCAATATCAAATTCTGAAACCAACAAATATCGTATTGGAAAAAATGATATATCTTCCAAATTCCTCAACAATATGTGTATAATCACGGAATCCAATATCGAAATAAACCGAAGATTATTTCCATTCAAATCCATTCCAATTTATTCATTGGAAAATTTTGGTTATTTCAAAACCATTTCAAATCCAATTTAATTATTTAAAAATATTGGATTATTATTCTAGTTATTAACTTGTTCTTTTTTGATAAAAATATATTTTTATCTTTTCAAACTTGGAATTTTCATTCAAAATCTTTCCAAATCATTTATTATGATTTTACACAATTTTTCCATAATTTTAATAATTTTATTAAGGTCCGTACAGTCGGTTTCCAATTACGGCCACCGAACAACATTCATAACGATCTTTTCTGAAAAAGATTTGGACACAATTCCAAATCTAATCGTTCAAATTTAAATCTCATATATTCGTTGGAAATATCTTCTTGATACGAACCCAACGGTTCCGATTTAGGAAAATCCGACGGTCGGATCTCCCGTTACGTCCATTTTAAGTTAATGGTCGAAATTCGCGAACTGTCGCTGTACGACGCGTTCTATTCAAACCATTATATATAATATATATATATATCGTCGATTTCCATTTAAAACGTATTTTATAAATCGTTTTAAATTCGTTTTAAGAACGATTCCAGCTTCTTTTCAATTTTAAATCAAAATTGAATATTCCATTATATGACAATTTCATACCGTGCATATATATGTTAAAAATTATATTTTAACAATCCAATAATTACTCCATTACATGCCAATTTTATATATCTCATATATAAGCTAAAAATAATATTTTCAGCGAACAAATAATTATTTCAATACATGCTAATTTTATTCATCGAATATATACGTTAAAAATTATATTTTAACGAACAAATATTTATTCCATTTTATGACCATTTTATATATCTCATATATAAGCTAAAATAATATTTTTTGCGAACAAATATTTATTCTATAGCATGACGATTTTATATATTGCATATATGATTTTATACAACGCATATGTTATTTTACTTCACAACGCATATATATAATTCCACAACGCATTTATATTTTAATAAAATGCATATGTATATTTTATTTCACAACGCATATATATATATATATAATTTCACAACGCATATATATATATATATATAATTTCATAATGCATATATACATAATTTTCACAACGCATGTATATATTTTATTATACAACACACACACACATATTTTTTTTTTTCACAACGCATTTATATATTTTATTCACACCGCATATATATATTTTATTCACATCGCAGATATATATTTTAAACAACCGTGTATATATATACACATATATATTAAACAACACATATATACGTTGTTTACTCCATTTCACATCACAACACAATACAATCAATCAAATCGTCCATGGTCTGTGGATGAGGGAGGTGAGCTAACATGCACCGTATACAATTTATAATGATTAAAGCTGATAAAAAAACTACACTGGCAATTCTATATATTTTTACACATGAATACAATAACATGATAAAATATAATTTAGTGAGAATGAGTTCTTACCTTGATTGGTTTTGAAATCATTATATAACGATTATTTTAATAAAATTTTATCAAAAACCATAACGAACTGTTAGAGAACCCCGAATTATCACAAAACCAATTGGCAATGTGAAGGGTGAACTCATTATAGTTATACAAGATTCATTTTACAAATTCCCCAATGTGGGACTTGTCTCAACACGCCCCCGCACGTGTGGCATATCATGAGCCTAACACGTGGACCTTTATATTGGGTGACGTGGATAAGTGTGGCATTGTGCACACGAATTAAACCTGCTCTGATACCATGTTAGAGAACCCCGAATTATCACAAAACCAATGCCACACTTATCCACGTCACCCAATATAAAGGTCCACGTGTTAGGCTCATGATATGCCACACATGCGGGGGCGTGTTGAGACAAGTCCCACATTGGGGAATTTGTAAAATGAATCCTGTATAACTATAATGAGTTCACCCTTCACATTGGCAATTGATTTTGTGATAATTCGGGGTTCTCTAACACGAACTCCAAATTTGTTCCAATTTGTTCTGAAATGTAGTGTTCATCCTCATGATTCCAGTGAGTTTGAAATCGTCGAATTCTGATGTCAAACGAACAAGTTATAACATTTTACTATTTAATTACCTTTTTAAACAATAAAATATAATTAATTTTAATCAATTTCTTAATCCCCTCTAACATCTAATTCCTCGTTCACTGCTGTTTCTGGAACCCAAAAAAAACCGCCATTCGATTTCTAGGGCATCTAATCGCCATCACCACGCAAGGCCGGAGGATGATCGACCTCCTCTACATGAAAGGCCTCCAGACCTACTCCACGTGCCTCTAATTGGGTGCAGCTCGCACCTGTATTAGCTCCAGAATTCGAACCCAAAGTCGGCAGCTTCCAAGCGCCACTGGGACCTAATCCGTCTGTGACGACCCCAAAACCCCGTACAACAGTGTAAAGGGTAATCTTTGGAATATAACACATAAACAGAATATAGCAGAACAGAAATAAATAAATACACCAGATAATGTACAATAGAATACACTGGATAAACATAATCATCAGAGTTACACAGTATACAGGATCATACTTAGTACAAAATACAGTTCAGCTATACATAAATGTCTACAGCAGAAAACAAAACATAATATGTACAACAGGAGCTGAACAACATAAAAAGAGATAAATGATAGAATCCGTCTTTAGCTCCAGCTATCCAGAAAGAGCCTGCTAAAACCTGAATACAAGGCTGCCCGTGTAGAAAGAGGGGCACCCGAGTTTGCAAGTGAAACAAACTACGAGTCAGTCATGGGACTGGTATGAGAAATCTACTTAACATATTCTAATAAATGGCTAATCACTGGACCACGCCACTTTCGCGGAATGGGTTTACTCCATTGGATTGCCAGTACTTTAAAACAAGTAAATCTTTAAATATCGCAATGCTTTTTATAAAAATGAAGCCATTATACGACTCAGTTCCCATCACACAATGCAACGCAAACCGGAGGATAGAGTTTTACCTTATAATGGCCAAAATATGCTTGATACGAATAAAACAAAAGCATATGATATTATTACTAGTGTTTATACGTTTCAAAAACAATTTCAATCATAAATATCAATCATAGACGACATGGGTACCATATATCATGTCGCCATATATAGGTATACAATCAAAACCGCAAAGTCACGTATTTGGAAACTAGATTTCCGTCATGAACCAATGCAAAAGATAGTCCTTACCGAATTCGAGACAATCTAGCCCATGTCTCCGGAATAGCCGCAACTGCCCCTTGGATCGTCAGGGCCAGTCCACCGATGTGGATTATTATGCCTGAACACTGCATTTCCCCGCCCTTTGTGGCATAAATGAGTCATATGACCCCATCGGCTCGACATAGTCACCGATATATCCGAGGCGCCTCGCAACAGCAACAACCACACAGGTGAAAATAATATAAATGTCAGGGCCGGTAGGTTACTGACACCACCCTAGCTAGAAGGAAACACATGCCCTCCCTGATGACCTCTCCCGTTTCTGGTTCATACCGGGGTGTGAGGCTCGCGAATTCACGTTATATACAAAGCTATGCCACACAGGTCGTGCTTTGATCATCAACAACAAGACTTTGATTTTCAACAGAAGCCTTGATCATTTGCCACTTAGGCATGCCACACAGGAAATTCTGTAAGAACCCGTAACTTCCCCGTGAAGGAAAGAGCGGATACTTTGAGAACAACACACAAAAGGACGCAGACGGGAGATCATTTCATTGTTATTACAACAATTCCATCAGATACAAGAATGTACAGAGTATAAGTGAATAATATACATTCGATAAATATCAGAGATTACAATAAATAACATATAATTACATCGCAGCGGAAAATAATACAAAAGCACAACTAGAAGTAATGCACGGATACAGAGCTTTCCGAGCATCGTTCCAGCTGTAAATCAGAACCCTGTGGATATAAATCTGCAAAACCAAAACTACTAGCTGCCCGTGCGGAAAATAGGGTCACCCAGAGTTTAGGTTAAAACAATAAACTCCAGGTCAGTCATGTGACTGGTGTGAGAACTAAAACAGTTATTAATCTTTATTTTTAAAGTTAGGTAAATCAAGGGACCACGCCGTATAACACGGAACGAGTTTCCTCCCAAGAATACCAGTGCATAAAACAAACAGCGCAATGCTAAATAAAGAAAAATGAAGCTGTTATAAGACCCAGGTCCCATCACACAATGCAACGCAAGCCGGAGGATAGGGTTTTTACCTTATAACAGCCAAAGCATGCTTGATACGTTTAAAACACATTATTTGATACTATTATAGGTGTATAGTGTCAAAACAATTTCAATCATAAATATCAATCATAGGCGGCATTAATGACCCATACCACTATGTCGCCATACTAGGTTCTACAAATAAAACCGCACTATCACGTATTGGAAATTGGATTTCCGTCATGAACCGAGGCAAGGGGCAAGCTCCTCTCCGCGTTTGAGACACTCTAGCAAATGTCCCAGGACCCCACTATGATCCTTGGATCTTCAGGGCCGGTCCTCTCTTACTTTTGAGGATTAATTATTCCTGAATACACGTTTCCCGGTCCTTACAGACCTATATCCGAGGCGCCTCGTATCCAACAACCACACAGGTGAAAAGTATATAAATGTCAGGGCTGGTAGGTCACTGACACCACCCTAGCTAGAAAGAAACGTCGTGCTCTCCCTGCAGTCACTATCCCGTTTTTGACTCATACCGAGGTGTGAGGCTCGCGAATTCACGTTATACACAAAGCTACGCCACACAGGCCATGCTTTGATCATCAACCACAAGACTTTGCTTTTCAACAAAAGCCCTGATCAATTGCCACTTACGCGTGCCACATTGGCAATTCACTCCATGCGACTGATGTCCATCGATATACAACCTTTGAGCTCGTACGTCTCAGAGAAGGGCGTTAAGCAAGAGAATAAATTCTCTGCCGCCAAACAGATGTATATTTAATAGAGATCAATCAACACAGAATAAAATCCAATGTCAGACACACAATCCATTTACAAGTTCGTTCTGGGTCTGAACGAAACCGGAGGCACTTTCCTCGCATATCCATCCATCTCCAAGTACATCTGGACGATCACCAACTGTTTCCCTCATCTTGGGTGTACAGCCCAATCGAGATCATCAGTAATCACCCAAACGATGTGAAGACTTCCGGTCTTCTACCACCGTCTTCATCTTCGACATCTCGTCGAATCGGTTATTCAGAATGGGTATAACCCGGCCTTTCTGAATGACCCACGTATATGATAAACAAAGGTTACACAAACACAACAAACGCCTCATTCCAATTCAGAATATTCTTTTATTCACAAAATCACATTCTTAGGGAAAAGTTCCCATTAATTTTATCCAAGATAAATTCTTCTAAATTTATTCATTAATCTTCCTTTGGATATCATTTCAAACTAGTCGGGATTAAAGAACCACACCGAAGTAATTATTTATTTTATTTCCCAATCCCAACCTATATATCCCATGGAGCAAAACTGGTGATACTCCATTCCTAACACCACGGTGTTATCGGTAAAATTAATAACCATTTCACGTTCAAATCTAATTAAAGATTTAACTATCGCTTTGGAGCAAAACTGGTGATACTCCACTCTCGATCACTTTTCAGATTTGATAATTTAAATTATCAATTCACATTTTTAATCTAATTAAAGATTCATTAAAACTTCACTTAGTTTTAATCTTTTCAAAATCAACATCTTGCCTTTAACTGGGTTAAAGAACCAAGGTCAAACCCAAATCACATTTGATATTAAATACAAGGCTCTGAATAGAAAATATATCGGCTTATATTCAATATCAAATTCTGAAACCAACAAATATCGTATTGGAAATAACGATATAAAATATATCTTTCAAATCCCCATAACGATATTTGTATGATCACAAAATCCAACATCGAAATATTCCGAAGACAATTTCGATTCAGCTCCAGTCCAATCCACGTATTGGGAATATTAATTATTTTTAAAATCACTTCAAATTCAATTTATTTATTTAAAAATAAATTGATTTTAATTCTAGTTCAAAACTAGTTCATTTCGATAAAAATCTATTTTTATCCTTTCAAATGTGGAATTCTTCAGCCCAATTCTTTCCAATCCATATATTATGGTTTTACACAAATTATTGATATTTTAATAATTTTATCAAGGCCCGTACAGTCGATTTCCATCAACGGCCGTCGAACTGCACTTACAGCGACCTTTTCTAAATTTGATTTGGACATAATTCCAAATCCAACCGTTAGATTTCAAATTTCTAATATTCATTGGAAAGCTCTCTTCGATACGAACCCAACGGTTCCGGTTTTAGGAGAATCCGACGGTCGGATCTCCCGCAACGTCAATTCGAAGTCAATGGTCGAAATTCACGAACTGCCGCGGAGCGGCGCGTTCTATTCAGGCCATTATATATATAATATGTATATATTATATATGTTTCGTCGATTTCCTTTTTAAAACGTATTTTATAAATCGTTTTAAATTCGTTTTCAAAACCATTTCAACTCTATATTCAATTTCAAATCAAAATTGAATATTTTATATCATTACTATATAAATGATAATATTTTCAAAACGTTATATTTTGAAATCACTTCTTTTCTATATTCATTATAAAAATGAATATAATCGATATAAATATCGTTCACGTCAAAATAGCGCAACTCTAATCAACACGGCTTTATATATTTCAAAAAATTCTTTATTTTATTCAACAAATGAATATTTATTCCATTCAACACATGAATCTATATTTCTTCCAACACCTGACTAATCTCAACACATGAGTACTGTCAACACATCACTATTTTTGTTATGTAAAATATTTTATAAAACTATGGTATCTATCGTTTGATTTTTAATTAGAGTTCTACTGGGAAGTAGTTCTAATTTTAAATATGATAAAGATGTAAATTACATTGTATAAAATATTTCACTCAACACATGAACATCGTCAACACATGACTATTTTTATATTCAACACATGAATTTTCTTTTATAATATTCATTGTTGTCCCGATTGGAATGAGGCCCAATCAATCACCATATAACGTTAATTATATGGATTCCATACAACACATGTATATAATAGCATTGAAAAATAATCAACCATCAACCAAAGTGCACCACACTGTATAAGCATCAAATATAGATATCTTACGCTTATAACAGCCTGTCAATCAATCGATCGACATATTTAATCAATCAGGATGAGTGAACTTCCAAATTTCATCCCAACACCCGTGTGGGGTTTCAAACAATCAAACACAGATTTTATTTGTGCAGTTGGGCGATGTGTAAAATTTATCGTCCCAATCAATGTCCTTCAAATAGGTGTACATAAACAAACCGTCCGGTTTGTAAATGAATATTTTATTTTATTCACTTCCACGTTAAAAATTATATTTTTAACGATAAAACATTCTTTTTCAACACATGAATTTCTATTCAGTTTATTTACACAATAAAAATGATATTTTTATTTTTCTAACATATTTTGGGAAATTTCGGCGGCATAACGGCACGATACTAGAAACGGGACGAGGCCTAGCCTTATCCCCGGTCTAGTGAAGGCCCACGCCATTCACACATCAATCAAATCCATTTCATTTCACCAAACAATTCAAGTCAAACCAAATAATCTAACCAACTACACAACCAAACAATTTTACAAACAAGCCATCCATGGTCTGTGGATGACGGGTGTCGGGTGCTGCTAAGCAACGTCTGCATCCTAGTATGTATATATATATATAACTAGAAAAAGAGGCTTAGAGTGAGAAGTTCTCACCAATAGCTATCCAACTTCACGACACTTCATTTATAGAAATCTTCGTCATTCTCGCCTTTTGTCACCTTCGTTGCCCGTATTCTCTACATATGTAAAAATCGAATTTTTACTTTACTATTCAATATATAAAAATCGAATTTTTACTATGCTATTCAATATATAAAAATCGAATTTTTACTATGCTATTCAATATATAAAAATCGAATTTTTACTATGCTATTCAATATATAAAAATCCCGCCCTTTCAAATATAAAGAATTCGCCTTTTCAAAAATAAATATTTCTCCTTTTCCTACTTTAAAAATGTCGTCTTTCACTACATAAAAATATCGTCTTTTTATATCCTACCATATAAAGATCACATTTTTATCATCTATATAATATGAAAATTATATTTTCTACCTTTACATACGATAAAAATTATATTTTTAACCTCTACATACGATAAAAATTATATTTTGAACTTCCTTATCATATAAAAATCATATCTTTAACTTTCCTATCGAATAAAATTCAGTTTCAACTAATATAAAAATTCAGTTTTAACTTAAAAATAAAAAGTGGGGAAAACTTACTGTAAAATGGAAGAGGGGGGCTGTGCTGCGTTGACGGAGGGAGGAGAAGAAGAAGGTGGCGGCGCGGCAGATGAAGGGGAGGCGGAGGTGGTGGCGTGCGGTGGCGCGCCCCTGGGCGGCGGCGAACTAATCGAGGGGGGGCTGTGAATCGCGATTCCCCCCCTTTCTCTTCTTTTTTTTGTATTTTGAACGGCAGAAATAATGAGGAGAGGGAGAGAATAAAGGGGGGCCAGAGAGAAATAAGGGAGAGATTTTAATTTTTAATTTATTTAATTAATTAATTTTCAAAAAGTTGACTTTTACATACGACCTCGAAACGAGGCCCACCGCCTGTCGTCTATAGCGTTTTACCCCCATTCCGAACACAATGGGATATGTATCGTAGGTTGATTTGATCGTCTTGATCAGTTTTCATCAAAATCAACATATAACTCTATATATTGAATTTAAACGCGCATTTCAATACACTGGGGTCACATACGAATTCTAAAAATTCCCGAAAAATATTTTCTAGCTTCGTATTGACGATACGGTCCTAACAAAACTAGTTTCGTCGAATTCTGAGACCGTTAGAAATATGGCCATTTTCCAGTTGATTAAAATCAACTGAAACTGGTCAAACGCGTTTTCCTTTGCCATGCTCACATATTGATTCGAAAAATTATGAAATTTGGAATCTAGCAATAATTTGACATCACGGACCCAACAAAAGTGGTTTCGTCGAAATCCGAGGTCATTTGCAAAATTCCTATTTTTAAGGGCCTGAATTCTATAGCGACTATTCAGAATTTTCAACTGGACATATCTTTTGATTTCCGCTATGAAATTTCGATTTGTCGGATTCGTTGGAAAGATATTATCAATTAGATCCTAATGTTTTTGGTTTCACTAAAATCCGTATTGTTTTGCACCCGGTACATTCAATTGAAGTTTGAAATCGAATTATCGAACTACCGCGCCGTTTCCAATTCTATTTATAATTATATAAAATTATTTATATTCTAACGACGACGTATATAAAATATACGTTCTAATTATATTCAAAATAAATTTCTCGTTGATTATATTTAAAATAATCTATTTTAAATATTCGAAATTCACTAAAATTGCCAAAATAAAAATTTTAAACTGGTTCAGAATTTCCAGGTTATTACAATCTCCCCCACTTAAAACTTTTCGTCCCCGAAAAGGAACAAAGTCGAAAGTGGTTTGATCTATCAACTCTACGTTTGATTTGGCTTCCATTCTCCAACCTTTCAGTTTCTGAGAATTTTCAAATTCTTCAAAAATTTGGCTAACACCCTGAATTTTCGAAAAATTTCGCCATAACCTCCCCTGCACCGGGAGCCACGGGAAAATCCCGAAATTGCCACACAGGCCTTCTGATCTCAAAAAGAAATAGAAAAAGCCAAGCGGCTAGCCAATAGGCTCATAAAATCATCATCACCCAAACAAAACAGTAAATTATAGTAAACATGTACCTATTTGTCGGGCAAACAAATTTTATTCTTCGGCTCTAGCCTCCTTGCTATGACCTGTCCACTGTAAGTATATGTATGTGCAAGCAAATGTGACCAATTTCAATACAATTCAATATTTGATACAATTAGGCATAATGATTCAAAATTATCAAACAAATAAACAAGCAACTCAAACATCAATCAATTAGTGAATTTAACGTTTCAAATTCATAATTTGATATATATACAGAAAATCTTGTTTTTGATGCCAATTCACAACAATGTGTTCTAACTATATTGGTTTTGGTTCTCACACCAGTCTAATGGAAATATATAGATATCATACCTTCGTCACTCGAAAATAAATACTGGTGATGGTATACTTCATCATCAGGACCATGTCCGGGCGACTAGAGTGTGACTCTATATCTATCTAATATATTAAAACTTCGAATATACGTTCATGACGCGTATATGCAAAACCTTTATATACTAGATTGTCCACATTCAAAATAAATAAATATTCAAATACGTATAAAATGGTTTAAATTTTCAAAACAAAATTGTTTTCATTTGAAAAATATACTCTTCACACTCGTTCTAGGATACTACTGATCCTATCTGTAACGAGTCATTCTAATTGGATATTACTAATCCAATATCTGACGAATTCTTTCGTATGGTTCTAATGTGTCTTGTTCTCGAGCTCTGTAAACCAAAGCTCTGATACCAACTGTAAGAACCCGTAACTTCCCCGTGAAGGAAAGAGCGGATACTTTGAGAACAACACACAAAAGGACGCAGACGGGAGAACATTTCATTGTTATTACAACAACTCCATCAGATACAAGAATGTACAGAGTATAAGTGAATAATATACATTCGATAAATATCAGAGATTACAATAAATAACATATAATTACATCGCAGCGGAAAATAATACAAAAGCACAACTAGAAGTAATGCACGGATACAGAGCTTTCCGAGCATCGTTCCAGCTGTAAATCAGAACCCTGTGGATATAAATTTGCAAAACCAAAACTACTAGCTGCCCGTGCGGAAAATAGGGGCACCCAGAGTTTAGGTTAAAACAATAAACTCCAGGTCAGTCATGTGACTGGTGTGAGAACTAAAACAGTAATTAATCTTTATTTTTAAAGTTAGGTAAATCAAGGGACCACGCCGTATAACACGGAACGGGTTTCCTCCCAAGAATACCAGTGCATAAAACAAACAGCGCAATGCTAAATAAAGAAAAATGAAGCTGTTATAAGACCCAGGTCCCATCACACAATGCAACGCAAGCCGGAGGATAGGGTTTTTACCTTATAACAGCCAAAGCATGCTTGATACGTTTAAAACACATTATTTGATACTATTATAGGTGTATAGTGTCAAAACAATTTCAATCATAAATATCAATCATAGGCGGCATTAATGACCCATACCACTATGTCGCCATACTAGGTTCTACAAATAAAACCGCACTATCACGTATTGGAAATTGGATTTCCGTCATGAGCCGAGGCAAGGGGCAAGCTCCTCTCCGTGTTCGAGACACTCTAGCAAATGTCCCAGGACCCCACTATGATCCTTGGATCTTCAGGGCCGGTCCTCTCTTACTTTTGAGGATTAATTATTCCTGAACACACGTTTCCCGGTCCTTACAGACCTATATCCGAGGCGCCTCGTATCCAACAACCACACAGGTGAAAAGTATATAAATGTCAGGGCTGGTAGGTCACTGACACCACCCTAGCTAGAAGAAACGTCGTGCTCTCCCTGCAGTCACTATCCCGTTTTTGACTCATACCGAGTGGTGAGGCTCGCGAATTCACGTTATACACAAAGCTACGCCACACAGGCCGTGCTTTGATCATCAACCACAAGACTTTGCTTTTCAACAGAAGCCCTGATCAATTGCCACTTACGCGTGCCACATTGGCAATTCACTCCATGCGACTGATGTCCATCGATATACAACCTCTGAGCTCGTACGTCTCAGAGAAGGGCGTTAAGCAAGAGTATAAATTCTCTGCCGCCAAACAGATGTATATTTAATAGAGATCAATCAACACAGAATAAAATCCAATGTCAGACACACAATCCATTTACAAGTTCGTTCTGGGTCTGAACGAAACCGGAGGCACTTTCCTCGCATATCCATCCATCTCCAAGTACATCTGGACGATCACCAACTGTTTCCCTCATCTTGGGTGTACAGCCCAATCGAGATCATCAGTAATCACCCAAACGATGTGAAGACTTCCGATCTTCTACCACCGTCTTCATCTTCGACATCTCGTCGAATCGGTTATTCAGAATGGGTATAACCCGGCCTTTCTGAATGACCCACGTATATGATAAACAAAGGTTACACAAACACAACAAACGCCTCATTCCAATTCAGAATATTCTTTTATTCACAAAATCACATTCTTAGGGAAAAGTTCCCATTAATTTTATCCAAGATAAATTCTTCTAAATTTATTCATTAATCTTCCTTTGGATATCATTTCAAACTAGTCGGGATTAACGAACCACACCGAAGTAATTATTTATTTTATTTCCCAATCCCAACCTATATATCCCATGGAGCAAAACTGGTGATACTCCATTCCTAACACCACGGTGTTATCGGTAAAATTAATTACCATTTCACGTTCAAATCTAATTAAAGATTTAACTATCGCTTTGGAGCAAAACTGGTGATACTCCACTCTCGATCACTTTTCAGATTTGATAATTTAAATTATCAATTCACGTTTTTAATCTAATTAAAGATTCATTAAAACTTCACTTAGTTTTAATCTTTTCAAAATCAACATCTTGCCTTTAACTGGGTTAAAGAACCAAGGTCAAACCCAAATCACATTTGATATTAAATACAAGGCTCTGAATAGAAAATATATCGGCTTATATTCAATATCAAATTCTGAAACCAACAAATATCGTATTGGAAATAACGATATAAAATATATCTTTCAAATCCCCATAACGATATTTGTATGATCACAAAATCCAACATCGAAATATTCCGAAGACAATTTCGATTCAGCTCCAGTCCAATCCACGTATTGGGAATATTGATTATTTTTAAAATCACTTCAAATTCAATTTATTTATTTAAAAATAAATTGATTTTAATTCTAGTTCAAAACTAGTTCATTTCGATAAAAATCTATTTTTATCCTTTCAAATGTGGAATTCTTCAGCCCAATTCTTTCCAATCCATATATTATGGTTTTACACAAATTATTGATATTTTAATAATTTTATCAAGGCCCGTACAGTCGATTTCCATCAACGGCCGTCGAACTGCACTTACAGCGACCTTTTCTAAATTTGATTTGGACATAATTCCAAATCCAACCATTAGATTTCAAATTTCTAATATTCATTGGAAAGCTCTCTTCGATACGAACCCAACGGTTCCGGTTTTAGGAGAATCCGACGGTCGGATCTCCCGCAACGTCAATTCGAAGTCAATGGTCGAAATTCACGAACTGCCGCGGAGCGGCGCGTTCTATTCAGGCCATTATATATATAATATGTATATATTATATATGTTTCGTCGATATCATTTTTAAAACGTATTTTATAAATCGTTTTAAATTCGTTTTCAAAACCATTTCAACTCTATATTCAATTTCAAATCAAAATTGAATATTTTATATCATTACTATATAAATGATAATATTTTCAAAATGTTATATTTTGAAATCACTTCTTTTCTATATTCATTATAAAAACGAATATAATCGATATAAATATCGTTCACGTCAAAATAGCGCAACTCTAATCAACACGGCTTTATATATTTCAAAAACTTCTTTATTTTATTCAACAAATGAATATTTATTCCATTCAACACATGAATCTATATTTCTTCCAACACCTGACTAATCTCAACACATGAGTACTGTCAACACATCACTATTTTTGTTATGTAAAATATTTTATAAAACTATGGTATCTATCGTTTGATTTTTAATTAGAGTTCTACTGGGAAGTAGTTCTAATTTTAAATATGATAAAGATGTAAATTTCATTGTATAAAATATTTCACTCAACACATGAACATCGTCAACACATGACTATTTTTATATTCAACACATGAATTTTCTTTTATAATATTCATTGTTGTCCCGATTGGAATGAGGCCCAATCAATCACCATATAACGTTAATTATATGGATTCCATACAACACATGTATATAATAGCATTGAAAAATAATCAACCATCAACCAAAGTGCACCACACTGTATAAGCATCAAATATAGATATCTTACGCTTATAACAGCCTGTCAATCAATCGATCGACATATTTAATCAATCAGGATGAGTGAACTTCCAAATTTCATCCCAACACCCGTGTGGGGTTTCAAACAATCAAACACAGATTTTATTTGTGCAGTTGGGTGATGTGTAAAATTTATCGTCCTAATCAATGTCCTTCAAATAGGTGTACATAAACAAACCGTCCGGTTTGTAAATGAATATTTTATTTTATTCACTTCCACGTTAAAAATTATATTTTTAACGATAAAACATTCTTTTTCAACACATGAATTTCTATTCAGTTTATTTACACAATAAAAATGATATTTTTATTTTTCTAACATATTTTGGGAAATTTCGGCTGCATAACGGCACGATACTAGAAACGGGACGAGGCCTAGCCTTATCCCCGGTCTAGTGAAGGCCCACGCCATTCACACATCAATCAAATCCATTTCATTTCACCAAACAATTCAATTCAAACCAAATAATCTAACCAACTACACAACCAAACAATTTTACAAACAAGCCATCCATGGTCTGTGGATGACGGGTGTCGGGTGCTGCTAAGCACCGTCTGCATCCTAGTATGTATATATATATATATAACTAGAAAAAGAGGCTTAGAGTGAGAAGTTCTCACCAATAGCTATCCAACTTCACGACACTTCATTTATAGAAATCTTCGTCATTCTCGCCTTTTGTCACCTTCGTTGCCCGTATTCTCTACATATGTAAAAATCGAATTTTTACTTTACTATTCAATATATAAAAATCGAATTTTTACTGTACTATTCAATATATAAAAATCGAATTTTTACTATGCTATTCAATATATAAAAATCGAATTTTTACTATGCTATTCAATATATAAAAATCCCGCCCTTTCAAATATAAAGAATTCGCCTTTTCAAAAATAAATATTTCTCCTTTTCCTACTTTAAAAATGTCGTCTTTCACTACATAAAAATATCGTCTTTTTATATCCTACCATATAAAGATCACATTTTTATCATCTATATAATATGAAAATTATATTTTCTACCTTTACATACGATAAAAATTATATTTTTAACCTCTACATACGATAAAAATTATATTTTGAACTTCCTTATCATATAAAAATCATATCTTTAACTTTCCTATCGAATAAAATTCAGTTTCAACTAATATAAAAATTCAGTTTTAACTTAAAAATAAAAAGTGGCGAAAACTTACTGTAAAATGGAAGAGGGGGGGCTGTGCTACGTTGACGGAGGGAGGAGAAGAAGAAGGTGGCGGCGCGGCAGATGAAGGGGAGGCGGAGGTGGTGGCGTGCGGTGGCGCGCCCCTGGGCGGCGGCGAACTAATCGAGGGGGGGGGCGGCGGCTGTGAATCGCGATTCCCCCCCTTTCTCTTTTTTTTTTTGTATTTTGAACGGCAGAAATAATGAGAAGAGGGAGAGAATAAAGGGGGGCCAGAGAGAAATAAGGGAGAGATTTTAATTTTTAATTTATTTAATTAATTTATTTTCAAAAAGTTGACTTTTACATACGACCTCGAAACGAGGCCCACCGCCTGTCGTCTATAGCGTTTTACCCCCATTCCGAACACAATGGGATATGTATCGTAGGTTGATTTGATCGTCTCGAGCAGTTTTCATCAAAATCAACATATAACTCTATATATTGAATTTAAACGCGCATTTCAATACACTGGGGTCACATACGAATTCTAAAAATTCCCGAAAAATATTTTCTAGCTTCGTATTGACGATACGGTCCTAACAAAACTAGTTTCGTCGAATTCTGAGACCGTTAGAAATATGGCCATTTTCCAGTCGATTAAAATCAACTGAAACTGGTCAAACGCGTTTTCCTTTGCCACGCTCACATATTGATTCGAAAAATTATGAAATTTGGAATCTAGCAATAATTTGACATCACGGACCCAACAAAAGTGGTTTCGTCGAAATCCGAGGTCATTTGCAAAATTCCTATTTTTAAGGGCCTGAATTCTATAGCGACTATTCAGAATTTTCAACTGGACATATCTTTTGATTTCCGCTATGAAATTTCGATTTGTCGGATTCGTTGGAAAGATATTATCAATTAGATCCTAATGTTTTTGGTTTCACTAAAATCCGTATTGTTTTGCACCCGGTACATTCAATTGAAGTTTGAAATCGAATTATCGAACTACCGCGCCATTTCCAATTCTATTTATAATTATATAAAATTATTTATATTCTAACGACGACGTATATAAAATATACGTTCTAATTATATTCAAAATAAATTTCTCGTTGATTATATTTAAAATAATCTATTTTAAATATTCGAAATTCGCTAAAATTGACAAAATAAAAATTTTAAACTGGTTCAGAATTTCCGGGTTATTACAAATTCGCTCTATGCGACTGATTTCTATCGATATATAACCTCTGAGCTCGTACGTCTCAGAGAAGGGCATTAAGCAAGAGAATAAATTCTCCGCCGCCAAACAGATATATATTTAATAGAGATCAATAAGCACAGAACAAAATCCAATGTCAGACACATAGTCCATTTACACGTTCGTTATGGGTCTGAACGAAACCGGAGGCACTATATACCTCGCATATCCATCGATCTCCACTTACGTCTGGACGATCACCACTAATTATCTATATATCGGGATGCCTGCCAATCAAGACATCAGTTATCATCCAACCGAGGTGAAGATCTCTGATCTTCAATCACCATCTTCATCATCGACTTCTTATCACCGATCAATTATTTGAAATGAAATTTAACTCGGCCTTTTCAAATAATTCACGTATATTTAGAATTTAAATCAATTCATTTCAATGGTTAAATTATTCGACATCAATAATTCTGTTATTAAATGTAATTTTCACACGAAACACATTCAACCATCAAATATCCAATAAACTGGGTAAATTCGGTTTATTTTCCATTCCATATCGTTTATAATATTTTATGATGATTTATCGCTTTTTTTATTCATTTAAAAATAGCCAATTCATTCAAACGACGCTTCAGGACATAACGCGGTCGTGGCGCTGTTTTTCTTCAGATTTGATTTACACATATCTGAAGATCTAACCGTTGGATCTTCACAAATTTTATATTATTAGAAAGATCTTTTCAAAACGAATCCAACGGTTTCAGTTTCGGGAAAATCCGACGGTGGGATCTCCCGGTACACTCGTTTGAAGTTTCGATTTTAAAATACGAACTGCAGCGTCGTTATTCGATTTATTTTAATTATATATATATATATATAATCGATTCTGGCGATGTTTTCCTTCAGATTTGAATTAAAAATTCCAGACAATCCAACCGTTGGATCTTCACAAAGTGGGTGTTGTTGGAAAGATATTTCCAAAGCGAACCCAACGGTTTCGGTTTCGGGAAAATCCGATGGTCAGATCTCCCGCACTAATCGTTTGAAATCACGGTTTCAAAACACGAACTACAGCTTCGTTATTCGATTTATTTTAATTATATATATATAATTCATTCTTCGATTTCAAAACTATATCCACTTCATATATTTGATAAAAATGATATATTTATCATCAAAAATATTTATTCAACACATGAATATTTTTAGCACTTCACATTCACAATAAAAATGTAGATTTTGTTGTTCAATCTATAAATTGAACACATGAATGTTTTTGACTTCACACATACGATAAAAATATGATTTTTATCGTTCTGGTCCTTTATTCAACACATGAATATTTTTCTATAGTTTATATATATAATAAAAATGTGATTCTTATTGTAAAACAATTTATTTCAAAACACGATTATTTTATATAGTTCATACATAAGGTAAAAATGTTATTTTTGGTGTTAAAACAATTTATTTAAAACACTAATATTTTATGTAGTCTTTATATATGATAAAACTGTTATTTTTATTTTTCGAAGAATTTATTCTATACACGAACTCCACTTAACACATGAATTTATTTCAACACATGAATTTCTATTCAACATATGAATTTTGTTTCAACATTCAACACATGAATTTTATTTCAACATTCGAATTTAGATCAAACACAGAAATATTTCAGAAAATTTCGGTAGCGTAACGGCAAGGTAGTTAAAACTGGGACCGTCCCTAGTACGGCTCCTCGCTCTACCTTAAAGCCTCGCAGCTTTTGACAATGGGGATTTTCAATATCTAGTTCATACGCAGACGAATTTTCCCATATACTAATCCTGTTGGGATTTCAATCACAATCAATCATTTCACACCAACCATTCATGATATTCACCAAATTTTCATGACAACCAATAATCCAAGCAATATCACAACCAATATATATCGTCCATGGTCTGTGGACGAGGGGAGTATATATATATAGATATATGTATATAACTATATTTCGATTTCATTTCAATATCATTTCAATTTATTTCAACGCACATATCATTTTTACAACGCATATATAACTTATACATCGAACATACAACTTATACAACGCTTATACATGTGGTGTACAACGTTTATATAACTCATACTTCGACTATATAATTTATACATCGTTGATTCCATATCGTTTATAATTTAGAAATCTCACATTGGGTTCCACTCCACCAAAAATTGCAGAAGGCTCAGAAAAATATGCGGTCTCTTCGAGAATGTAGAAAACATCCACATGGTCCCGGTGTCTCTTGTTTCACTGAATTTCGACAACATAGCAAAAAGATATGATTTTTATAGTGAAATCAAAAACCGTAGCGCTTTAAAGTGCTATTAACCTTTTAAAATAAAATAAACTGTACCTCTCCTTCGATGTTCAAAACTAGGTTTAGCTTTTTCGATTAATCCACGAAGCTATAGCATAATCGGACTTCACCACGTTGCCGAGCCTCGAGAGAGCTTTCCGACGCCACCAACCAGGGTCAGATCGACGGCGGCAGGTGCGAGCGGCGGCTGTCCAAAGGCAGCAACTTTGAGGGCGCGATTCGAGCAGAATACTCGACGAGGAAGGACGAGACTGACGTTGATTTGAAGCTCGAGGAAAGGTATTCACAATCCTCCAAAGGAGCAACTGATTCCGTTGAGAGGTTTAAGAGAAAATGAGGAGAGAAAGTCACGAGGTTTTCCTCCGTTCACGAAGAAGAATTGTCGGGTTTGACCTGGGTAGAAGAAAGAACGTGATTGGTCAGGATTTTTTATTTATTTATATATTTTTAAAATTTCAAAAATACCCCTCATCTCATACGAACTCCAATCCAAACCCAACGACTGTCGTCCCTAGCTAAATACCCCCATTCCGAACATAATGGGATATGTTTTATAGGCCCATTCGACTGTTTCTGTCGGGTTTCCTTTAAATTAAAATATAAAACATTCAATATTTGATTTGAATGTACATTTCAATTTTCCGGGGCCACATATTGATTCTAAAAATTCCTGAAAAATAAATCAAGCTATGTTTTGATGATACGGTCCCAACAAAAATAGTTTCGTCGAATTCTGAGATCGTTTGAAAAATGGCCCTTTTCTGGTCGATCCAATTTAACAAAAATCGACCAAACACATTTTCCTTTGTCATGCTCACATACTAACTTCAAAAATTATGTAATTTGAAACCTAGCAATAATTTAACATCCCGGATCGAACAAAAGTGGTTTCGTCGAATTCTGAGGTCGTTTGCAAAATGGCTATTTTCACGGGCTATATAAACTCTATAGCGACCTTTCTGAAAATTCATTTGGCCATAACTTTTGATTCCCGCTATGAAACTTCGATTTTTCACATTCGTTAGAAAGATATTCACTAACAGATTTAAATATTTTTGGTTTCACTAAAATCCGTTTTATTTTTCACCCGGTATAGTCAGTCAAAGTTTGAATTCAATTTTTGAAACTGCTGCGCCATTTCAGGCCTTGTTTATAATTAGAATTAATTATATTTATTTTCAAACATCGACTCAAACACACTTTTCGTCGTTATTATTTAAAATGATTTATTTTAAATATCTAAAATTCACTAAAATAGCCAAATTAAAATTTTTAAATTGGCTCAGATTTTCTGGGTTGTTACACCGTCCGTGTTAGACGATCATCACCGATCAATAGATCAATTCCACATCTCTCTTGAAGTTTGTACTTAGAAGTTCGTTGGATTAATTCATGGATGAAGAGAAATTAAAGGGAGAAAAGTTGAAGATCCCGGGCATTAATCGCATAGAGCGGCGGCTATGCAATTTGACCACGTAGAAAGACTATTTGGGTTTTTGACTCCTTTGACCTATATATTTTTATATACTGTAATTTTATTTAATTCGAAAAATACATGTTTATCAATTCGAACTCCAAATCAAACCCAGTGACTGTCGTCACTACCTAATTACCCCATTTCGAATGCAATGGGATATGCCCTGTAAGCCAATTCGACTGTTTCGATCAGTTTTCATCAAAATTAAAATATAAATTAATATAACGTTCAAAATTGATTTCAACGTACATTTTAATTTACCGGGGCCATATATTGACACCAAATTCTTGAAAAATAAATCTACCTATGTTTTGATGATACGGTCCTAACAAAACTAATTTCATCGAATTTGGAGACCGTTTGAAAAGTGGCCATTTTCCAGTCGATTAAATACAAACTAAAATTACCAAACACGTTTAAATTCACCACGCTCACATATTAATTCCAAAAATGATGAAAATTGGAATCTAGCAATAATTTGACATTCTGGATCCAACAAAAGTGGTTTCGTCGAAAACGGAGATCGTTTGCAAAATGTCTATTTTTAAGGGCTATATAAATTCCATAGCGACTATTTTAGATTTTAAACTCGGCATAACTTTCAATTTATATTATGAAATCTTCATTTCTTACATTCGTTAGAAAGATATAGTTAAACAGATTCTAACATTTCCGGTTTTACCGAAATCCGATTTATCTTGAATCCTGTACATTCATTTGTAATTTAAAATCGAATTTTCAAACTACCGCACCATTTCAGGCTCGTTGTATAATTAATATATATATATATATACATATACGTTCTGACTTTGATTTAAATAAATTTTTAGTTGTTACTATTTAAAGTAAATCATTTTAAATATCCAATATCCTTTAAAATAGCCAAAATCAAAAATTTAAATTGGTTCTGAAAATCCGGGTTGTTACAATCTCCCCCACTTAAAATCTTTTCGTCCCCGAAAAGGAACAGAGTTGAAAGTTGTTTAACTAACCAACTCAACTTTTATTCTTCAATTTTTCAGTTTTTAATAATTTTCTAATTCTTCAAAAATTTGGCTAACACCCTAAATTTTTGAAAAATTTCGCCACAACCTCCTTTGTACGGGGAGACCTTTAAAACCGCAACTTGCCTCACAGGGCCCTCATCAATCCAAAAGAAAAAGAAAAATCCAATCGGCTCATAAAATCATCAAAACCCAAGAAATACAGTAAATATGTTCCTATTTGTCGGGCATACAATTTATTCCTCTTCCTAGCTTCCATTCTATAACCTGTTCAATGTATATACATGTACATATATACAATTCTAATGAATTTTCAATTCAGTTCAATATTTGATTCGATCTGGCTAAATTTGCCTTACATTTTCTTATTGTGTTATTAGTCCAATGTTTTTATTTAGTCACACTAATTATCATATAACACAACCGTTAATCAATTAGTTGATTAGCTTTCCAAATATTTAACTTTATATATAGTCAAAAAATCCAATTTTTAGTGTCAAATCACAAGCAAGAAACCCTGACTCAGTTTTGGTTATCACACCAATCAATTGGAAACATATAGACATCCCACTTTCGAAACTCGAACATAAATGTTGATGATGACATGCCATCATCAGAATCATCTCCAAGCAACTAGAGTGTGATTCTATATCTATCCAGTGTATTTAAGACGTTGTATATACGTTCATGATGCGTATATGCAAAATCTTCATATACTTGATTGTCCAAAATAAAATAAAACAATATACTCAAATACTTATAATTAGATTAAATTTTCAAAACTAAATCTATTTTTTAATAAATAATATTCTTCTAACTCATTCTAGGATAGTACTGATCCTATCTCTAACGAGTCATTCTTATTGGATATTATCTCCGATGAATTCTTTCGTTCGGTTCTAATGTGTCTTGTTCACGAGCTCTGTTGTAAGGACCCACATTGTAAGAGGTATTATAATTAATTTATTTAATTATTGAAATGGTGGTTTAGAGGATTTCATGGTCGTTGAATTAAATAATGGTGAATATTTAATTAAAATAATAAATTAAATAATATATTCAATTCAGAAATAATCAAAATTGGTGGAATTCATAATACGATTTGAACTGGATCATCTGTGATATTTAATTCAGTTTAGAATTGAATTAGAATAACGAATATATTATATAAACGACAGTTTGAACGTAGAGTTATAATATAATTAAAATCGAGCTCGAAATGGCGCTGCAGTTCGTAAATTGGCGATTCGAACTTCAGCTGAATGTACAGGATTCATTTTAAGCCGGATTTCTGTTAAACAAGAAACGTGTGGAGCTGGTGGAGTATATCTTTCTAGTGGAAGAGAAAAATCGGGATTTCGTCATATAGATTTCGAGATATGTCCGAATCAAATTTTAGAAAAGTCGCTGTGGAATTCCTTTATAATTTATAAAGGAATTATTTATTTTTAAAAAAAAGGAATTTCAATATAAATCGAATATCGGGTTGACCCAGAAGTGAATATCAAGCTAGAAAAAATATAGAGGAATATTCTAGAGCTGTATGGTATTACTCGGTGAATATATACGATAATATAAATTTAAATATATTTAAATATATTTGTATATTTAAATGGGTCATCCAGAGCTTTAAAAATAGCGGGTTTTGCAAACGAAGTCGGAATTCGACGAAACTAATTTTGTTGGATCCGCAATGTCAAATAATTGTTAGATGTCCAGTTTGGTGATTTTTGGGTATCGTGTGTGACCATACGGATTTTTAGAAGGCTAAAACGAATGAAATAATAATAGAAAAAAATAACTAAAAATATCCAAATCCTTTTCCCTGATCATAACAAGGCCACATATCATGTTTTCAGCCATACAAGATTTTCTCGTCCCTTATAAAATCAAATTTCTCTCCTAGCCGCCAGTTACACAAAACGTGAAGCAAAAACCCAAGAAGAAAAATCAAAGACAAATCAAATAAAATCTTATAAATCGAATGGTGTATGAATTCGAGATCCAGGCGTGTCCCTCTACGTTTCTGTGTAGGTTTCATTACCTTCGAAGCCATTACAGTTCGCATGTTTTAGACACAGCGAAACTAGGGCTACTGAATCCAAGAATTTGAAGCATCGATCCTTTAAATGGAGTTTTGATTTGTGTTTGTGGTTGGAAGCCGCATCATTTGTGGTAGTACTGGGATTTACGGAGACCAAAACCGTCAGACCTGGGTGTTAAAGGCTGAACGACGCACTGTGGAAGAGGTGGTCGATCGGGATGCCAGGGTGACCGTGAGGCGGAGTAGGTGAAGAGATGAACTCGGGTGGTCTCGGGGTTCGATTTCGTGAAGTAATGAAGGGTGGAGGGTTGTTTGAAATCAATGAAATGGCCATCGAGGAAACCATGTTTTCTGGAGCGAAGCAATTGGGAAGAAGGGGATAGAACGGGAGCGGGCCAGAAGGGTTGAGCGGATAGGTTTAAATGGGTTTGGGCCGGGAAATCAAAAGTAAGCCCAACAGGAAAATAAAGTGTGTTTATTTTTAATTTAAATATTGTATTGACTTATAATAATCGTAACTTTCTCGTATGATATCGGAATTCAGTGAAACAGGATCCAATGGGATCGTATGGACGGACACTACCCAATGGAACTGACGGGGAGTGGATTGGAGCTAGTTTGAATATATGGCGAATTAAACTGTTTGATTCAAATCAAATAACAGTTTATCGTTCTTTAACGATGAACTGCAAATGTGAGTAAATCTCACTAATTCTGAACAGTTTATAATTTCATGTTGTATTCTTAGAACTGTTAGATATTGGTTGATTGACTGTGTGTTGATTGTTTGATTGAACTGCTAGTCAGTTAGTTAAATTTCTATATTGATTCTGTTTAACAGAATATATCATATGGAACTGACAGTGATGTTATCTATATTGTTTAACATCTGTGATGCAGGGAAACAGGTTGGAGGAATCCGATTGGATTCCTCAACAGTTATTTTATTGTTTTTCATATATTGTGATATATGATGTGATATATAATCTGTTGTCGATTATATGTGTTTGGACAATACTGATCATCGTGATTTGATATGTTGAATACCATAACATACCGAAATGTTGATAAGGGAATATTTTCAAAGTGATATTTGAAAATAAAATATTTATAAATGGAATATTTATAAATAGGAGATATTTAGAAAAAGGGAAAACGTTATAAAAAGGAAACTGTTATAAGAAGGAAATCATTTTTAAAGTGGAGAACCGTTACTAAAAGTAAATCTTTAAAAATGAATAAACGTTGTTAAAAGGGAAATCTTTATAAAGCGAATAAAGGAGTTAAATCGAATATGGTATTCGAAAGGAGTTAAATCGAATATGGTATTCGAAAGGAGTTAAATCAAATATGGTATTCGAAAGTAGTAAATCGAATTAGTTATTCGAAAGGGGTTAGTCGAGTTAGCTGAATTGAGTTAATCGAATATTTGTTAATCAATTAGAGTTAACCAGTTAGAGTTAACCAGTTAGAGTTAATCAGTTAGAGTTAATCAGTTAGAGTAAATCGATAGAGTTAAATCGAACTAGAGTTATTCAAATGGACTTATCGAATATTAGTTTATTCGAATAGAGTTAAAGGAAAGGAATTATCGATTATTAGTTTAATCGAAGTGAGAAATCGATTATTAGTTAATCGAAAGGAGTTATCGATTATTAGTTAATCAAAGGAGTTATCGATTTTAGTTTAATCGAAAAGAGTTATCGATTAGTTAATCGAAGTGAGTAATCGAATATAGTTTATTCGAATATAAAGTAAATAGAGTTAATCGAATATAGTTTATTCGAATATAAAGTAAATAGAGTAAATCGAATATAGAATCAGTTGAGTTAATCGAATATTAGTGATTCGAATAGAGTAAAAGGAGTTATCGAATATAGTTTATTCGAAAGGAGTTAAGTGAAATGAGTAAATCAATAGCATTAGTCCGATAGAGTTAATCCAATAGCGTTAGTCAAATAGAGTTAATCCAATAGCGTTAGTCCAATAGAGTAAATTGATAAGGGTTAATCGAATAGAGTAAACTGATAAGGGTTAATCGAATAGAGTAAATTGAATAGAGTTATCGAATATACCTTATTCGAAGGAAAGAATTATCAAATGGAGATGATTCGAAAGAGAGTTACGTAAGGAAGTTTGTTAAAAAATTAAAGGGTGAACTTTGTCTATTTCAAGGTTAGAAACGTTGTTCAGTTAAGGTCTGAGAGGTAGTATTACCCCAACTTGATTGACTTCGTTTTAAATTTAGAAATGGGTAAGGTTCGAGAGTGAAAGTGGTTAAGTGAATTTAGTAAATAAGTATAGTGGTTTGAGTTGGCATCGCGATGGTTTGTTTAAACATCTGTCTAAGTCCAATGAAGGAGTTTTGGAAATGTTTTCCAAATAAGAACCAGAAATGTTTTCGGATATAGAAAAACAAGAAATGGAAATGTTTTCCAATGGTAATAACAAATATTTTCTTAATTTAGAAAATAAGAAATGTGGAATATAGGGAAATAGGGGATGAAAAATGAACTAAGGAGATAAATGTTAAATGATGTTTGATTGATAGAATTTCCATTTGGAAATAATATCATTGTTTGCACACGTGTTTTTCTTCGATAGTTAAATCACAGACTATCGAAGTTTTTGACCATTTTAACGTTGTTAATATGGAGAGACCGGTTGGATTATTATCCAAAGAACCACTCTGTATTGGCATAAGCATTGCGAATCATATATGCCAAAGATTGTTGAAGACGGAGTAAAATACAAGGGCTATTGTATAAGTCTTAGATAACAGTGTCTAAGATGGATGTATTGAATAGTGCCTTCAGTTCATCCTATTCCTGGATTACTTGTATGGACGGATGTCTGACAGAGTATTTTCAGAAAGGTCACGAACATTGATTTCTTCAACCGTACCAAGAGTGGAAGCAGAGAAGGAAACTTCTTTAGCTAACACGTAATGTATGGTTGTAGACGTCAATCGGTGATTTGATGGATTTGACGATGTGACATTCGAAGTGAATCTGGTATGATGATAAAACATGGCTTCTAGCCTCACATCCGGTAAATGACAGAAATCGGGCAGGTAGCATGGTTATGTAGGTCGCACCTATTAGGGTGTATAATCACCTTATCTAGAGTTTCATTTATTTGTAAAAATCTATTGTCGATACTGTCCCATTCGGGAAACGGTTGCTGATCCAAACCGTTGGTGATATACATTCGATACTCTCAAGCGAAACGAGTGGTCGGTCATGTGTGGATGGGTTGCAAGATGTTCTTGTTGAACCCAGTGTATTCCTTTCTAGAGGTACACTAGCGAAAGGTGGTTCCATACCTTGTCATAGTTGGAAATCCATTACCCAATACGTGCTTGCGGTTTTGATTATATACTATATATGTAGAACGTGAGATGAAAGCGTTTCTGCTAGATGATTATTATAGTTGTGGTTGATAGACATTATTATAATATCGAAAGGTTTTTGATATAAAGATATTTTTGATTCTCATAAGGGAAAAACCCGTTCCGTTATTTGGCGTGGTCTTATGAGATATCGTTTAATGGCTTAAACTGTTTAAACTGTTTTACTCATACCAGTCCCATGACTGACCCGGAGTTTATTTGTTTGTTTTCCTAAACTCTTGGGTGCCTAAATTTGTACGGGCAGTCAAGTAGTCGGGATTTACAGATACACTTGAAGAGCTTGGAGCAGGAGGCTTCAGGATTATATAGCTATAGTTATTTTCGCTGTGTTGTAAGTGTTGTACTTTGATAATCATGTATATTCAAGTACAGATGTATATTTCAAAGTTATGTTGTATATTATATGTTATTCGTTCCGTTGTGAGGTTCGTGTTACTCTGATGTTGTGTTTCTTTTCTTCTTCTATTCTAAGTTTCTATCTTATCTTTCCTCACCCTCTAATTTCTTTCATTAATGACCGGGATTTTTCGATGTTTGGTTAGTCATCATTGAGTTTATGTCGATAGCCAAAGTCGCCAAAAATCCGGGTCATTACAGTTGGTATCAGAGCTTAAGTTAAGAATTACCTTGGCTCTGTGGCGTGACTCAGTAGAGATAGGGTTAGTAATACCCTAGATTGAGTTGAGTGTATATATACGAGTGAACGTATTTGTTATTTATATAAAAAAATTGTTTTATATTGTGGAGATTTGTTGGTTGAGTCGTTTATGAGTTTCGGTCGATCAGTTTGATCCACTGTATCAGTAGTGATTTTTTAAACACTCGAATACGATGGGTCGACATGATATGTTCTGAAAGGAGGGTAAACGAAATGATTTACCCAAAATTATATTTTGATATAAAGGATTTATATTGGTTATAATTATAATCGAGTAAGATTATGAAAAGTGAAATGGTTATGTAAATAATCAATAAGAATTCATATAAGTGAAATACGTGAAAATCAGATGAGTTAAATCTGAAATTTAAACCAAAAATTTAGTTAAAACTCTAGAGAATCGGATAAGGGTTTGTAAATGGATTTGATTTAAAAATAAGGAAAATTTAAGATCCTGGGAGATTTTAAATTGTTTTACAAGCAGTGTGAATTATATTTTGAAATGAATTTCAAAGTGGAAATGTTTAGAAATGGTTTTATAGTATTGAACTCACTACGATCGCTGGAAAATAGATTCTGACGATGACAGCTGCATCATCAGTATTCATTTTTGAGTTGTAAGTGACGAATTACTACCAGAGATACTGTTTTGAATTTGTTTTGGGAAAGACAAGTTGTGTTGAATTTCAAAATGGGATTTATAATAAAGAATGAATAAAGAAAGTTTGAAATAGAAATTGAATATAGAAATTCAAAGGGAGTTTGAATATATGAAATTCAATGGAAGTGATATAGAATTTGAATATAGAAATTCAAATGGGGTTTGAATATAGAAATTCAAATGGAATTCAAATATAGAATTTGAATATAGGGATTTATAATATAGAATTTGAATATAGAATTCAAATGGAATTCAAATATAGAATTTGAATATAGAAATTCAAATGGGATTTATAATATAGAATTTGAAGAGGATTTGATTAATAGAATTTGAATAATAGAATTTGATATATAGATTTGAATAATAGAAGTGATATAAAATTTGAATAGAAATTGAATAGAATTAACTAAGTCGAAGAGGAATTAGTTAATCGAGTTTTGAATTTGAAGTTGAACTTTGAAAGGTGAATTGGATTTGTAAACGGATATTTGAAATCGAATATAGAACTTAAATTTGAAATTTGGATTCGAATTAGTTAATAAGCAAGTTAAAATATATCTGAACATGTCATGTTAAAGTATAAAAGTGAAATCGACTAAAGAGTTAATTAACAAATTAATTAACGAATTGAGTTAAAACGATCAGGTATAGTTAAAATAGATTGGGCAGGTATAAATATACATGAGATAGGTATGGATAAGGTATGAAGGTATATAAATAGAATGCTCGACGAAAAGGTACGTATTTAATTCATATATGAGATTTTATGCGCCGTATCGGCTAGCCGCTTGGCTTTTTCTTTTGGATTGGTGAGGGCCATGGGAGGCTATTTGGAATATCCCGATGCTCCTGGTACAAAGGAGGTTATGGCGATTTTTTCCGGGAATTTAAGGAGTTAGAATATTTTTAAGATAATTTGATAGTTAGAAATCAACGTATCGATATATATATATATAGAAGTCGATAAGGAAACGAACTTAGAAATAGAATAGTAAAACCAAAAAGGAAGACTAAGAATAAAATCTTGTAAAAATAGAAAGAGGAAGCGTATACGTGTTTAAAAGTGAATAAGTAGTTGTATGGTATTGATTATTCGAGTAAGTAGTCATATCTGTTTTGACGTTATAAATATTATTCAGTCAAGGTCTGAGAGGTAGTTATACCCCAACTTGATTGATTTCATTATTAACAAATAAATAGTATGATTTCAGGCTCGAAGATCAATGTTGAATAAGAGTTAGTTGAATATAGTATTTGGGTTGTCGTAACGATGTTTTACACAACATCCGTTTTAACCCAAATAAGTGTAAGCTTGGAAATATAATAAAGAATATTTCCTAAGTATAGAAATAAACGAGATCGGAAAAGAGATAAGTAATTGGAATATTTTCCAATTATAAATAGCATATATTTTCTAATGTTTAGAAAATAATGGAAGGCGATATTCAGAAATGTTTTCCAAACAACGTAAAAGGCCAATATGGTTATTGAAAATATTTGGTTAACAAATATTGATAAAGAAATAGATAAGTGATTTAACTAATGGAATATTAATTAAGGGCTCAGTGACATGTTCAAAAGGAAAATTTGATTTTTGAAAAGAGTAAACTGTTTGAAAACTCCCAGGGAAAGACTGTTTGAATTAAAAACAAATTTAACAGAAATGTGTGAAAGCAAATTTGAATTAAAGTAAAGTGGTAACTGAGATTGAATTAGAATGATATCAAGACAAATTGGATTGTAAGATTCAAATTTGAAGTGTAATGTGATAATCAAGTTAAGAGTTCGGAATCGAGAAGAAACTCGAGTTGAAATGATATTTGGCTCGGATATAAGCAAATGGTTATGTTGTGAATAAAAGCAGATTGGAATTTGATTGGGATGACCCTTGCATCCGATGAATTGATAACAGGTGGAAAGGATAAAATGATATGCCGACAAAAGGTACAAGTTTATATTTCTATTGGATATAAGATTTATGAGCCGAATTAGCAAACCGCTTGGCTGTTTGATTTTCTTTTGGGTTGGAGATGGCCCTGAGAGGCGAGTTGGAGTTTGACCGATTGACCAGTACAAAGGAGGTGCTGGCGGAATTTTTCGAAAAGTAAAGGTGTTAGAAAATTTTCATGATTTTTGAAAATTTTCATTGATAAGAATTAATTAATAATTTAATTGAAATTAAATTGGTTCAGTTAAAACTGAAGTTAAGAAGTGAACAAATATGTTCTAACCAGTCGATAGGGTCGTCCTCTACCTTTTAGCAATTTCGAGGACGAAATTATTTTAAGTGGGGAAGATTGTAATGACCCGCATTGGCAGAGGTATTATAATTAATTTATTTAATTATTGAAATGGTGGTTTAGAGGATTTCATGGTCGTTGAATTAAATAATGGTGAATATTTAATTAAAATAATAAATTAAATAATATATTCAATTCAGAAATAATCAAACTTGGTGGAATTCACAATACGATGTGAACTGGATCATCTGTGATATTTAATTCAGTTTAGAATTGAATTAGAATAACGAATATATTATATAAACGATAGTTTGAACGTAGAGTTATAATATAATTAAAATCGAGCTCGAAATGGCGCTGCAGTTCGTAAATTGGCGATTCGAACTTCAACTGAATGTACAGGATTCGTTTTAAGCCGGATTTCTGTGAAACAAGTAACGTGTGGAGCTGGTGGAGTATATCTTTCTAGTGGAAGAGAAAAATCGGGATTTCGTCGTGTAGATTTCGAGATATGTCCAAATCAAATTTTAGAAAAGTCGATGTGGAATTCCTTTATAATTTATAAAAGAATTATTTATATTTAAAAAAAAAGGAATTTCAATACAAATCGAATATCGGGTTGACCCATAAGTGAATATCAAGTTAGAAAAAATATAGAGGAATATTCTAGAGCTGTATGGTATTCCTCGGTGAATATATACGATAATATAAATTTAATTATATTTAAATATTTTTATATATTTAAATGGGTCATCCAGAGCTTTAAAAATAGCCGGTTTTGCAAACGAAGTCGGAATTCGACGAAACTAATTTTGTTGGATCCGCAATGTCAAATAATTGTTAGATGTCCAGTTTGGTGATTTTTGGGTATCGTGTGTGACCACACGGATTTTTAGAAGGCTAAAACGAATAAAATAATAATAGAAAAAAATAACTAAAAATATCCATATCCTTTTCCCTGATCATAACAAGGCCACATATCATGTTTTCAGCCATACAAGATTTTCTCGTCCCTAATAAAATCAAATTTCTCTCCTAGCCGCCTGATACACAAAACGTGAAGCAAAAACCCAAGAAGAAAACTCAAAGACAAATCAAATAAAATCTTATAAATCGAATGGTGTATGAATTCGAGATCCAGGCATGTCCCTCTACGTTTCTGTGTAGGTTTCATTACCTTCGAAGCCATTATAGTTCGCATGTTTTAGACATAGCGAAAATAGGGATGTTGAATCCAAGAATTTGAAGCATCGATCCTTTAAATGGAGTTTTGATTTGTGTTTGTGGTTGGAAGCCGCATCATTTGTGGTAGTATTGGGATTTACGGAGACCAAAACCGTCGGACCTGGGTGTTAAAGGCTGAACGACGCACTGTGGAAGAGGAGGTCGAACGTGATGCCAGGGTGACCGTGAGGCGGAGTAGGTGAAGAGATGAACTCTGGTGGTCTCGGGGTTCGATTTCGTGAAGTAATGAAGGGTGGAGGGTTGTTTGAAATCAACGAAATGGCCATCGAGGAAACCATGTTTTCTGGAGCGAAGCAATTGGGAAGAAGGGGATAGAACGGGAGCGGGCCAGAAGGGTTGAGCGGATAGGTTTAAATGGGTTCGAGCTGGGAAATCAAAAGTAAGTCCAACAGGAAAATAAAGTGTGTTTATTTTTAATTTAAATATTGTATTGACTTATAATAATCGTAACTTTCTCGTATGATATCGGAATTCAGCGAAATAGGATCCAATGGGATCGTATGGACGGACACTACCCAATGGAACTGACGGGGAGTGGATTAGAGCTAGTTTGAATATATGGCGAATTAAACTGTTTGATTCAAATCAAATAACAGTTTATCGTTCTTTAACGATGAACTGCAAATGTGAGTAAATCTCACTAATTCTGAACAGTTTTTAATTTCATGTTGTATTCTTAGAACTGTTAGATATTTGTTGATTGACTGTGTGTTGACTGTTTGATTGAACTGCTAGTCAGTTAGTTAAATTTCTATATTGATTCTGTTTAACAGAATATATCATATGGAACTGACAGTGATGTTATCTATATTGTTTAACATCTGTGATGCAGGGAAACAGGTTGGAGGAATCCGATTGGATTCCTCAACAGTTATTTTATTGTTTTTCATATATTGTGATATATGATGTGATATATAATCTGTTGTCGATTATATGTGTTTGGACGATACTGATCATCGTGATTTGATATGTTGAATACCATAACATACCGAAATGTTGATAAGGGAATATTTTCAAAGTGATATTTGAAAATAAAATATTTATAAATGGAATATTTATAAATAGGAGATATTTAGAAAAAGGGAAAACGTTATAAAAAGGAAACTGTTATAAGAAGGAAATCATTTTTAAAGTGGAGAACCGTTACTAAAAGTAAATCTTTAAAAATGAATAAACGTTGTTAAAAGGGAAATCTTTATAAAGCGAATAAAGGAGTTAAATCGAATATGGTATTCGAAAGGAGTTAAATCGAATATGGTATTCGAAAGGAGTTAAATCGAATATGGTATTCGAAAGTAGTAAATCGAATTAGTTATTCGAAAGGGGTTAGTCGAGTTAGCTGAATAGAGTTAATCGAATATTTGTTAATCAACTAGAGTTAACCAGTTAGAGTTAACCAGTTAGAGTTAATCAGTTAGAGTAAATCGATAGAGTTAAATCGAACTAGAGTTATTCAAATGGAGTTATCGAATATTAGTTTATTCGAATAGAGTTAAAGGAAAGGAATTATCGATTATTAGTTTAATCGAAGTGAGAAATCGATTATTAGTTAAACGAAAGGAGTTATCGATTATTAGTTAATCGAAGGAGTTATCGATTTTAGTTTAATCGAAAAGAGTTATCGATTAGTTAATCGAAGTGAGTAATCGAATATAGTTTATTCGAATATAAAGTAAATAGAGTTAATAGAATATAGTTTATTCGAATATAAAGTAAATAGAGTAAATCTAATATAGTTTATTCGAATATAAAATCAGTTGAGTTAATCGAATATTAGTGATTCGAATAGAGTAAAAGGAGTTATCGAATATAGTTTATTCGAAAGGAGTTAAGTGAAACGAGTAAATCAATAGCGTTAGTCCGATAGAGTTAATCCAATAGCGTTAGTCAAATAGAGTTAATCCAATAGCGTTAGTCCAATAGAGTAAATTGATAAGGGTTAATCGAATAGAGTAAATTGAAGAGAGTTATCGAATATACCTTATTCGAAGGAAAGAATTATCGAATAGAGATGATTCGAAAGAGAGTTACGTAAGGAAGTTTGTTAAAGAATTAAAGGGTGAACTTTGTCTATTTCAAGGTTAGAAACGTTGTTCAATTAAGGTCTGAGAGGTAGTATTACCCCAACTTGATTGACTTCGTTTTAAATTTAGAAATGGGTAAGGTTCGAGAGTGAAAGTGGTTAAGTGAATTTAGTAAATAAGTATAGTGGTTTGAGTTGGCATCGTGATGGTTTGTTTAAACATCTGTATAAGTCCAATGAAGGAGTTTTGGAAATGTTTTCCAAATAAGAACCAGAAATGTTTCCGGATATAGAAAAACAAGAAATGGAAATGTTTTCCAATGGTAATAACATATATTTTCTAAATTTAGAAAATAAGAAATGTGGAATATAGGGAAACAGGAGATGAAAAATGAACTAAGGAGATAAATGTTAAATGATGTTTGATTGATAGAATTTCCATCTGGAAATAATATCATTGTTTGCACACGTGTTTTTCTTCGATAGTTAAATCACAGACTATCGAAGTTTTTGACCATTTTAACATTGTTAATATGGAGAGACCGGTTGGATTATCATCCAAAGAACCACTCTGTATTGGCATAAGCGTTGCGAATCATATATGCCAAAGATAATTGAAGACGGAGTAAAATACAAGGGCTATTGTATAAGTCTTAGATAACAGTGTCTAAGTGTAACACCCCACCTCCGCTAGGATCACTCCTTAGAATGTACTAGCTTTGGAGGGGCGTTATTGTGAAGGTAAACATGCACACAGATATCGCAAGACAGAATATATAAAAACAAATATAAGTAAAGCAGCGGTAGCAGATAAAAACCCATCATCATCATCTCAGAAAACCAACATAGTCAAGTACATACTATCAAAATGTCATAATCCAAAATACAACATAAGTCTAGATACGTGATAATAAAATACATGGTAAAACATCAGTACTAATCCCCAGAAATAAAAGATAAGCCACAGCTAGCTCAGATCCATACATGAGCTATCCAACAAGTAAGTCAAAGATCCACTAAGCAGATGCAGTCCCTCCTTGAGAACCTGTGGGGGGGGGGGGGGGGAAACGGAAGAAAAGAAGCGAAAGAAAACAGGTCAGTCAAAAAGACTGGTAAGCCCTACTACGATCAATCTATAAACTAATAAAGTTAACAGTATGATGGAAACCGAGATGAACATACTGGTAATAGATAAAGGTGACACCACATAGACGAGATTAAACTTTGCACCACAGTGTACTAGCAAACCCACAAAACAGATCTTGATCCCTTAGCCCAAACTTTGGCCCAATAACATGAAGTGACCTTAGTATAAGGCCCAGCCCAACGGTCTAGTCGATCGGCTCCCTATAAACCTAACACGTCGAGTGTTGGTGTCCATACGGCCCACATGGATGTAGTCAGACTGTGCTGGGTCCACCTTCGGGTGTATCAAGCCCTAAGGTGTCGACCCCAGACACCTAAGCAATAATGCACAGTCTAAGCCTACTGGTACCCGTGCCTCGAGTTTGTCCAACATCGGACTACGTGCACGTCCGTAGCCCGCCGGACCCGCACCGCTGTACCACTCAGCCGTCGCTTTGGTCGCTTACATCAGTCCAGTAATCGTGCCCCTCCCTAACCTAGCTGTAGGGTTGTGGTGATACCAAACTGGGATTACTGCTGGAACAGACCACGTTGCTAGGGTTTCTAAGAGGGTTAAGTGTGGTTTTAACCCCTCACTAATCATGGATTAAATTAGTTAAGTGTACTCGCTTAACCCCATCTAATCCTCGCATCCCCATTATTGGTTAAGTATTAGTGGGCCATGACTTAACCCTAATCATGAGGCATTAATTAATTAACGCACCCAACCTCTCACATTAGACCTCCGTGGTTACCTGGGAAGATTTACACCACGTCTAGGTCTAACCTCGGGTCTTATGGTGCAACATGACCAACTACCCACATTAGACCCTACATTGTGGTTACCTGGGAAGATTTACACCACAACTAGGTCTAACCTCGAGTTGGCCATATCATGTTATCTAATGTCATGTCCACATCAAAACATATTTACAAGTTAACATATACTTGGGTAGACCTAACTTAATAGGTAAATTCCCAAGGGGTAGACCTAACTTAATAGGTAAATTCCCAATCTTTTAGTTTCATGTATTTTTAAGTTTACCCAAACCCTCCCAACGTCATTATCTCGCTTACATACTCGTCATACGTATAAGGGTATAAAAGGTAACTTGGCATAACATACATGGTGAACTTCACATGTCATAATAAACATGCATACATGTTAAACTTGCAAATCATGTCATGGTGAATTCGCATAAACATGCATAGCTTATTAAATATGCATAACATGGTAAGGTGAACATGCATAATCCATTAAACTTGCATAACATGGTAAGATGAACTTGTATAAGCATGCATAATCCATTAAACTTGCATAACATGGTAAGATGAACTTGTATAAGCATGCATAATCCATTAAACTTGCTTAACATGGTAAGATGAACTTGTATAAGCATGCATAATCCATTAAACTTGCTTAACATGGTAAGATGAACTTGCATGAACATGCATAACCCATGAAACATGTAGAACATGACATAATAAGCTCGCATAAGCATGCATAACTTGTGAAACATGTAAAACATGGCATAGTAATCTCACATATGCATGCATAACTTATGAATCATATAAAACATGACATAGTGAGTCCGCATAAGCATGCATAATCAACTAAACTTACATAAATCTCAACTTTCACCAAACATTAACTTTAGAGTTTATAAAGTGAAGGTAAAAGGGCTTACCAATATAAACAAGCCACAAATCCACCAAATAAGATGAAGAAGCCCTTTTAAAAACTCAAAACAAAGCCTCAAATAAGAAAACCCTTTTGCAAGATCCCAAAAACACAAACTTAGCAAATCAAACTTGCTACTTAATGAAGTATGCAAGTTATTAAGCATTCATACAACATAGAAAATGTTGTATGATCATCATATCTTCATAGGATTTAACTTTTAGGAAGGTGGAGGCTAGGGATTTAGATGGAGGCCATTTGAGGATTCAATTTGGCATAGTTTAGTTGCAAGATTGATTAATGAGGCTTTAGGGTAGGATTAGGGGTATATTTATAGAGAATTAGAGTGTTTTAGGCCCTAGGATTAACCCTAGATTAGGTTTGGCCCGTCAGATCTTAGAATTCTCCAGAACCAAGCCACATGACCCAACCCAAATCAGAAATGGTGCACCAGGCTGAACTGCCTGGGCACCCCCTGTCGACAGGGCAGTCGACACCCTGGGTGCCCTGTCGACATGCCTGTCGACATGGGCCCCCCTGGCGGGAATTTTCCCGCCTAACCCTGATTAGCCCTAAACCTTGATTTTAATTTGAAATTTAAATCTGTCTTTAGTATAGAAATTTCTAAAAACTTCAATGGGCCTTAACCGGGTCATACGGACTCCGATTTTCGAAAACTCGGACTCTATTTCGCGTATTTTTCCGAGACGAACGCAATGGCATAGCCCGTTTCCCCTGATTCTGATTTTTAAATTAAATTCTGCCTCGATTTATGTTATAACAGTTTATTGAAAATACGGGTTGTTACATTCTCCCCTCCTTAAAGGATTTCGTCCCCGAAATCTTCAAGTTAGGAAGAACATATCCTACCATCCAACATCCATCTACTCAAAACATCATCCACGAGCAACCATTGTCCTTAAAGGATTCTAAATGCTGTATGAACATATGCAAAAGTGTGTGTATATGTACTTATCTAATGCGAAGATCAATGCAAAATATGTTAGTGAAATGTATCCATATGTATGCAAATCTCTAACATAATGTATAATCTCTACATGCGTGCTCAATCATACATCCATATGCAACATCCATGTGATTGCATACAAATTTCATCCAAGAATATGCATAAACACCCATGCACATGCAATATGAGGAGTGTGTGAGCCGATCTAGTGCCTAATGTGTATCATGCATCCACGAGTAACCACTTGCAAACACTTGCAACCACTTGCAACCATCAATCATAACATGTCTCAAGCACATGTTTCATCCAAAGGGTTTCTACCTAAGGTTCTTATGACAAGCTTAGCACGATAACTAGATAAATATGGATTAGCAAAGAGAAAGATATACTAGCAAAGGGAAGAGATTGAGAGTGTACCCTCAAACAGGAATGGATAAAGCCCACGCATCTTCTCCTCGGTTTCCCAAGTTGCGTCCTCTTCGGTTTCTCCCCATTGAACTTTCACTAACCTGACCTCGCGATTCCTTAGCTTCTTGGTCTCTGTCCCCAAGATACGAATCGGAGCTTTCCTTAAAGTTGCTTCTTTCTCCACTTCCACGTCTTCAAGCATGCTAGGCTCAACCACCTCAACGGACTCATGCAGGCACTTTCGGAGATGCGAGACATGAAAGACATTATGCACTCCGGACAACTTCTCGGGCAATTGCACTCTATAAGCCATCTTCCCAATTCTCTCTATGATGGGGAAGGGTCCAACGAATCTCGGTGCTAACTTCCCCATAGCTCCAAATCGGACCACATTCCGTAAAGGAGAAACCTTTACGAAAACATTGTCCCCAACCTCAAACTCCAATTCGGACCTTCGCTTGTCAGCATAGGATTTCTGCCGGTCTTGCGCCGCTTTCATCCGTCTTCTAATCAACTCAACCTTCTCGGATGTATCCCTAATCATGTCGGGTCCAAGTATAAGCTTATCCGTGGACTCCCACCAACATGTAGGTGACTTGCACGGCCTCCCATATAAAGCCTCAAACGGTGCCATACCAATGCTCGCCTGATAACTGTTATTATAAGCAAATTCTACAAGAGGAAGATGGTCTTCCCAAGCACCACCAAAATCCAAGATGCAAAGTCTCAACAAGTCCTCAAGCACTCGATTCACCCTTTCGGTCTGGCCATCCGTCTGTGGGTGATAAGCTGTACTCAGATTCAACCTTGTGCCCATAGCCTCCTGCAAACTGTTCCAGAATTGACTAGTAAAGATGGGGTCTCGGTCACTAACTATGCTGGAAGGGACTCCATGTAGTCGCACTATCTCACGAAGATATACTGATGCTAGTCCAGATGCGGTCCTTTTGCTTTTCACTGGGATAAAATGAGCACTCTTCGTGAGCCTATCCACAATGACCCATATGCTCGTATTCCCCTTCCTGGACCTTGGAAGCCCATCAATAAAGTCCATAGAAATGCTCTCCCACTTCCATAGCGGGACCTCTAGCGGATGTAATAGCCCACCGGGCTTCTTCGACTCAGCTTTTACTCTCTGACAAGTAACACATCTCGAGACAAATTCCGCCACATCCTTTTTCATTCCGGGCCAGAAGAAAACGCGCTTCATGTCCTTATACATCTTATCACCCCCTGGATGTATGGTCATCTTGGAGCGATGTGCTTCCTCGAGGACTTTCCTCACCAAGTCTTCTACCATCGGGACACAAAGCCTTCCATCTCTCCTCAGCCAACCCCTATCGTCTATAGAGTATCGAGCAAGGTGACTAGATGTCTCCCCTCGAACCAGCTTATCCAAGATCTCAATTATCTGAGGGTCTTCCTTTTGCGAAGCCCCAACTTGATCTAGGAGGGTAGGCCTGAGCTCTAAAGATGCCAAGGAACCGGTCACCGACTCCATTGCCAAAGAGAAATCAAAGGTCGCTAAGAACTCTAAATTCTTCATCTCAACAAACAGAGGACTTAGTGTCAACCTTTTCCTACTCAACGCATCCGCTACAACATTCCCCTTGCCAGGGGTATAGGATATCTCAAAATCATAGGAAGCCAAAAATTCCATCCATCTCTGCTGTCTTAAGTTCAGATCTTTCTGCGAAAAGAGATACTTCAAAGACTTATGATCGGTATATAGCTCGAATCTCTCTCCCAGAAGATAATGACGCCCTGCTTTGAGTGCATATACAATCGCTGCTAGCTCTAGATCATGAGTGGGATAATTCCTCTCATGCACCTTAAGTTGCCTTCCACCAAAGCATATAACTCTGCCCTCTTGCATCAGAACGGCACCCAATCCCGTGCCACAAGCATCAGTGTACACGGTAAATATCTTACTACCATCAGGCAAGGCTAGAACTGGGGCGGAGGTAAGGGCTCTTTTGAGTCTCTGAAAAGCAAGCTCACAATCCATATCCCAAGCAAAGACTAAGTTCTTCTTCGTCAACTTAGTAAGAGGAGCGGATATCTTTGCGAAGTCTTTAATGAACTTCCGATAGAAACCCGCAAGACCCAGAAAGCTTCTCACCTCGGTTGCATTCCTTGGAGTCTTCCAATCCTGAACTGCAACCACCTTAGCGGGATCCACCGCTAAGCCTTGCTTGGATACGATATGCCCAAGAAATCTGACTTCCCTTCTCCAAAAGTGGCACTTGGAGAACTTGGCTTTTAACTGGTGTGCTCTGAGTGTATCCATCACCTCTACTAGGTGCCTCGCATGCTCTTCCTCATCCTTGGAGAAGACCAGAATATCATCAACAAAGACCACGACAAACTTATTCAAGAACTCCCGAAACACCCTACTCATTAAATCCACAAAATACGCGGGTGCATTCGTCAAACCGAACGGCATAACAAGCCATTCAAAGAATCCGTCTGGAGTTCTGAATGCAGTCTTGTCTATACTGTCTTCAGCCACTCTGAGCTGATGAAAACCCGTAGCAAGGTCAAGCTGAGAGAAAACAGAAGCACCAACAAGTTGATCAAAGAGATCATCGATCCTTGGTAACGGGTGTCGGTTCTTCTTAGTCAGCTTATTCAATTCTCTATAATCCACACAGAGTCGAAGAGAGCCATCTGCCTTAGTTGCAAACACCACAGGCGCTCCCCATTCGGATATACTTCTTCTGATGAAGCCCTTCTCAAGCAATTCTTTCACTTGCTTGCTCAGCTCCCGTCTCTCACGCGGAGCCATATGCCGAACGGGTAAAGAAACAGGTTTAGCATTATCCACCAGATAGATGCGAAAGTCAATCTCTCGTTTAGGGGGCAACCCCTTAACTTCTTCAAAAACGTCGGGATAATCTCGGACCACCCTTACAGACTGAAGGGCCTCCTCCGATGAGTCGAGAGATTCTAGATAGCATAACATGACGGGATTCTTCGGATTGCATGAAATCTCTAAGGTGTTGCCCAGGCGAGTCACAAGCCTTACAACCCTATGCTCACAATCCAGAATGGCTCCATATCTAGACAGCCAATCCATGCCCAAGATCAATCCGTATCCCCTGAAACCTAGAACATACGCACTACACAAGAACTCAACGCTGAGTATAGAGATCCTTAGATCCTCACATATCATAGATAGATGAGCAGAACCCCCAATGGGATTCGAAACACAAACGGGATCATCCACTAAGCTAGTACTGAGGTGCAAGCTATCAACAAGATCAGATGAAATAAAGCTATGTGATGCACCGGAATCAAACAAGGTACGTACTGGAAGATCAGAGATATAAACAAGGTTCTCAACAGAAACACTACCTCTCTCGGGAACTGAAGCGGCGTTGAGAGCATGAGCTTGCCCTCCTGAAGATCCAGCCTGTCCTTTCTTCTTTGGGCATTCTTTGCTGAAGTGCCCAGTCTCTCCACAAGAAAAGCATCCACCACTAAGCTTCCTTTTCTTCTTCCTGCAATCCTTAGCAAAATGCCCAGCTATGCCACAGTAATTGCACTTCCCCTTGCCTTTGTTGTTGCCCTTCTTGTTCTTATTCTGATTTCCTTGACTGCTTTGACCTTGGTTGCCTTTGCCTTGAGAATCAGCCTTCTTTGCTTGAGTATCGCCCGACTTGACTTCCTTCTTTCCCTCTCCCTGAAGCAGAGCCATATTGACCAAACTCTCGAAAGTGGCTCCATGCGGAATATGTGACATTGCCAAGCCCTGTAGCGGCTCATTCAATCCTCTGGCAAATCGAAGAGCCTTCTTCTCCGGGGTGTTTACTATATCCAAACCAAAGCGGGCCAGCTGATTAAACTTGTTCACATACTCCTTGATAGACATATCACCTTGCTTTAATGAAATGAACCTCTCCATTTGTAAATTCGCCTCGGCTGAAGATAGAAACTTGGTCACAAATCTAGCCCTCAAATCGGCCCAAGTCTCAACGGGCCTCGTCCCATTGGTGACCTCCCACCAATAGGCCGCCTCATCCTTCAAAAGCCATACAGTTAATAAGATCTTCCTCTCGTCATCAATCCCAAAGATAGCAAACAAGTCCTCCGTGTCCTTCAACCAATTCCTAGCTTCAACGAAAGATTCCGTGCCTAGGAAATTCTTGCCCCCCATTGCCTTGAAGTCTTTGCACACCTTTGTAAACTCAATCTGAGGATGCTGAGGGGGAGGAGGAGGAAGAGGAGCCTCAGCCACGGGAGGAGGAGGAACATTAGCAACGGGAGGGGGAATATTAACTGCTGGAGGAGGGGGAGCAGGGACCACCGGAGGAGGGATATTAGGGATAGGGTTCTCAACCACAGGAGGAGGAGTGGGAGTAGGGTTGGCGGGACCAGCTGCCGCCCTAGCTTCTAGGAGTCTCCTATACCAAAGTGGTACGTTCACTCCATCTGGGATGTCAAGATTCTCAGCCATACTGAAACAAAAGATAAGATAAGATCAGGTCAAGGGAACGAAGGATAACGCTGATGGCTTTTGGGGATTAGCCTTAAAATAATCTAGACTTTATTTTGGAAAATACTTAGTAGGTTTTTGAAAATAGTTTTTCAAAAGGGTTTTTTTTTTCAAAAGTTTTGTTCAATCTTGTAAACCTTGTGCTCTGATACCAAATGTAACACCCCACCTCCGCTAGGATCACTCCTTAGAATGTACTAGCTTTGGAGGGGCGTTATTGTGAAGGTAAACATGCACACAGATATCGCAAGACAGAATATATAAAAATAAATATAAGTAAAGCAGCGGTAGCAGATAAAAACCCATCATCATCATCTCAGAAAACCAACATAGTCAAGTACATACTATCAAAATGTCATAATCCAAAATACAACATAAGTCTAGATACGTGATAATAAAATACATGGTAAAACATCAGTACTAATCCCCAGAAATAAAAGATAAGCCACAGCTAGCTCAGATCCATACATGAGCTATCCAACAAGTAAGTCAAAGATCCACTAAGCAGATGCAGTCCCTCCCTGAGAACCTGTGGGGGGGGGGAAACGGAAGAAAAGAAGCGAAAGAAAACAGGTCAGTCAAAAAGACTGGTAAGCCCTACTACGATCAATCTATAAACTAATAAAGTTAACAGTATGATGGAAACCGAGATGAACATACTGGTAATAGATAAAGGTGACACCACATAGACGAGATTAAACTTTGCACCACAGTGTACTAGCAAACCCACAAAACAGATCTTGATCCCTTAGCCCAAACTTTGGCCCAATAACATGAAGTGACCTTAGTATA